>JACCIC010000191.1:600000-947500 GCA_018907035.1 Sycobia sp. Sy_11 | reverse complement strand
CTCTCCTTTTCGAGCCGCGTACCTACAGTTGCGCTTCAAGCGCTCTCACGGCTCGCACGTACAATTTTGCGAACTCGCGTGAACACTCGCGGTTTTACCCAAGCGCTCTAACCTACAACTGCCGTTCGGGCGGTTACAAACTCCCCCTCCCAAACCGCAGAGGGGGCGCGTGGTCGCGAAGGGGTTCGAGTAGTGACGGTGCGCGAGGCGCGAACGTTGCGGAAATACGTTGGGGAACACAGTGGGGGATAATACATAATTTGGGGAAAACACGGTAAATGGTAATACATAATTTGGGGGAACACAACAACCATTGGTTTACCCTTCGCATGTGTACAAAAGAGAAAAGAAAAAAAGTAATTTGCGATAACTGAAAAGAAAAATGTAATTACATCCGCTGGTGTGCATTTTGGTCATCGGTCGCTCGCTGTGATTCGATACAATACTATTTGTTATCCTATTTCTACTTTCCTACATCTAATTATAAACGAAGCCCTACTTTAACCTATTGCTAACGCGAAACTTATCCTAGCACGGTACTGAGTATATTATTATTACATGAAAAAACTATAACTATTATTTACATATGACCTAGCCTAATTATAATCTGATTTCTAACGCTCTATTCTATGTGGTTCTCGCAAGCATTTGGCCTTCTTTTTTGCGTTTCAGCTCTTCTTCCTCTGTATGCCGCATATTACTAAAAAATAGTTTGTCATTAGTGACGTTCCGATTGTCAGTGGTTGGTACGGCGTTGGTGGGGCGAGCAAGTAGCCTAGTTACTATAGGAGCCATTGTTCGCTCTTCTAACTGGTGCTGTTGCTTTTGTCCTCACCCACCGACGCTCTGCCATTGCCGTTTCTCGGCTGAAGGGTAGGCTGTAGCATATCTTTTTGCTTTCGTTTTTTTTAGGTCATCCCTTAACACGATTAGCGTTTACTTCATATATATTTTCTATATATTTTCTATGGGATCGTGAATGGATTAAATCCTTTTTTGTATTCGAAGCGATAATCTTGGTCGTGGTTCGGTAGGTGGGTATGTGGGCGCGGTATTGGAGTGGTCTTTTGAGGTGGAGAATATTGGGAGGTCTCTGCGACGTTGTCATTGTCTTCCGTCCTCTTATACTTAGACGGGATAATGACGTCCTTTTGTGTGCCATGAGTATCTTGTGTGGTCAGGTGAGCTTTTTGTATCTCTGATTGTTGTGTCACGACGAACAGCATGAATGCACAACAGTCTCGGCGATACAACCTTACGTCACCGTTTTCCAGTGTGCTTACGTACACAATTGGCTGTACACTCATAGACGTTTGCGGCTTTTTGGGAAGTGGTCGCCTGGTGAACCTTGGCCCCGGCCTAGAGGGCAGTGGACTGACCGATCGTATCTGGTTGTCCGAGGTGAATTATTTTTGCACCCTTATCTTCGAACGAGACGGTTCCAGTGGTCCTGTTTTGTATGAGGCCATCTCCGAAACATAGCCATATTCTTCGTCATTTGCCGTTTCCGTAGTTTTACGTCTTTGCGGATGGTCGCCGATGATATTATTCTCTTCTTCTGCTTCTTTCGTAGTTTTACGTCGTTACGGACGGTCGTGCTCTTCGTGAGCTACCGTAGTTTTACGTCGTTGCGGACAGACGCACTGTTCTCTCAGTGCCTTCTCCGTAGTTTTACGTCGTTGCAGACGCTCGTACTGTTCTTCTTCGACGAGCTCTTGCGTTTTATCGGGGCTGAATTGGATTAGGTTCAGCCGCGATTTCTGCACTTCCTCTAGTGCCTCGGTTAGTTTTCGAATATCGAGGGTGGTGCCGAATCGATTGGGGGAAACCCTGCGTATTTGCACCGTAGGTGCTGTTGAGCTTATGGGGGTTGGTCCCCAGATTTGGTTTGGGTCGTATGTATGCAAGGGGTGCGGGGATTTGTGGATTCCCAGGTCTTTTGGCCTGGTAGGAAATAACTGACCGACAGTCCTCTACCTCGTCCGTTGACTCGGTACATCTTACTTGTTGTTGGCACCTGTGGAGGATTTAACGTCGTTAGATTGATAGTATTTTTTGATGGCTGATACGTGCGATTTTGTTATTTTCCCGTCGCTCATGTCCTTTATTTTAAATATGACGGGGAATATTTTTTTGTAATTTTGCGAATTTTGGAGCCAATTTTGCCGAGAATTGCAAATGCAAACTCTGGGAGGTGGATGTCCCAGTTTTTATGGTCATTTTGGACAAAGATCGCAATCATTGTTTTTATGACCCTGTTTGCTCTTTCTACAGGGTTTGTCTGCACGTGTGCGGCGTGATAAATTGGTATATAATACCTAATTCCGCGAGTTTGTTCTTGAGCCAGTTGTTGGCAAACTCGGTATCGTTACCCGAAATTAGGTATTTTGGGAACCCAACTTAAAGATGACCTGTTCTTCTAGTGCCCGCGTGATCGCTTGGCCATTTGCTTTTCGTAATGCACGTATCTCGATATACTTAGTGAAGAGATCTTGAAACACCAGGAGATATTTATGTTGTCCCTTATTGGTTGGGAACGGGCCCATAATGTCTGCAGCGATACTGCTCCAGGGTCCCTCGACATTTTTTTGGGACATTAACCCCGTGGATTCTCTCTGTGAAACTTTGTGTACTTGACACTCAGGGCAGTGCTTTACGTGTTTGTGTATGTCCCGTTTCATACCGGGCCAGTAGTATTGCTGGCCGAGTTTGTGAGTAGTTTTATCTACTCCATAGTGCCCTGAGGTCAGAGTGTTATGACACTCGTGGAGAACTCGCTCTCTGTCGTTATAGGGTACCATTCCACTCATCCTGGTCGTGGCCCAGTGCTTTTGCCATTTCATTTGGGCGATGTGTGTATAGGCGTTCATCCTTGATCGTCTAATCGGGGTATAATTCGGGATGTTTTTGAATTTCAGCACTCTTTTGCCGGTACCATTTGTCCATGTCAAAGATTGTGAGGGTAGCGGTAGAGGACACAGGGTGTCAAGGGGCGTTTAACAAGGCGTCTGGCATGTGGTGAGGTGCTCCCTTTCTGTGGACGATTTCCATATTGTAGGCCTGGGGTGCCGTTGCACTTGAACTGAATGTAAGGCAGGTAGAAAACTAGAAAAATACTTGCATAAAATTGTTACTATCAATGAAAATGAATCTATTTCAAAAATCCTGAACAGAAAAATTCATAGTATAATCCGAGGTAACTTTCAATTTCGACTGCAAAATCAAATCGATTCGGCAAGAAGAAAAAGTTGTGTTTTTGGTGGGACGACAGTGAGGTGGTGTATTACGAGTTGTTAAGACGCAGTAAATAGTTAATACTGATTGCTACGAACGATAAATGATAAACCGGAATGATGCATTGATAAAAAAAACAATCAGAATGAGCTAGAACACACAGTAAGGTATTTTTGCTCCTTTATAATGTACCCGCACACAAAGCAAGTCGGGTTCAGGATACAATAAATCTTGGTTGTATTTAGCCGTATTTAGTAGACTTGACTCCTTCTGACTACCATTTCTTTTCAATGATAGGATACGCTTTTTCTGAACAATACTTCGATAACTACGAGGATATTGAAAATTGGTTGTCATACACCTAAAGAGAGAACCTAGGGATGTAGCATCGTAAATGAATGCGGCATTCATGATACCTTCGCACAATATATATATATATATATATATATATATATATATATATATATATATATACACCAAGTGTCATCAAAAAGTCAGGTAAGTTTTCAAATTTCGTGGACTGCGCATTATGGTCTTCGTTTTTTTTTATTTTATGTTGGTAAATTTGTCCTGAACCTATGTTTCCAGATTATGTTATGTAGCATTTTTACTTTGTTTACGAGAGCCATAAAAGTTAGAAGTTTTTTGCCTGTATGACAATTTCCTGATACTGAAAAAAATGGATCAAAGAAGTTGTATTAAATTTTGAGTACAAAAGGGAATAAAGTATTCCAAACTACTTGAAATGTTGACAGTGGTATACAGCGAGTCTACGCTAAGTTAAGAACATTTACAAGTGATGCAAGCTCTTCTATAAAGGCCGAGAAGACATCGATGACGAACCTCGCATTGGATAATCGAGCATGTCAACAACTGACGTAAACATTTAAATAGTGAAGAAAATAGTTTTGGGGAAACAGCAAATGTCCGTAAGAGAAGTTACTGATGATATCAGCATCTTGTTTCTTTCATACCAAGTAATTTTAACTGTTGTTTTACGCATGAGACGTGTGTCAATAATGCTGGTTCCGAAATTATTAAATTTTGACCCAAAAGATGTCACGTAAGCATCATTCAGAAGCTGTGAAATGATCCCAAACATGACTCAGATTTGCTCAAGAGGATCTTAAAACGACGTCGAAACTAAAGCTCAATCATCTTAGTGGAAGCATTATTTATCATCGATACCAAAAAACACACGCCATTCGATCAAATATCTAGGTGTTACTTACTGTTTTCTTTGAATGTCATGGCGAAGTGAATCAGGAGTTCTTACCACAATGTCGTACAGTTAATAAGAAGTATTACCTTGCAGTTATGCCCTGTTCACCAGATACTATACGAAAAAAATGTCCGGAATAATTGAAAAACCAGTCATGATTATTTCACCACGATATCGCGCTAGCTCACACGTCATTACTTGTTCGTAATTTTGTGGCCAATAATAATACCGTAATCACGCTCCGACATCGTATTGCTCAAATTTGACACACTGTGACTTTTTCCTGTTTGCATAACTGAAAAGGCATATGAAAGGACAGCATTTTACTACGATTGAGTAAGTAAATACTGCATCGCTCGAAGAGCTCCAGACTATACCAAAAAGTTCTTATCAAAAATGCTTTGATGATTGGATAAAGCGCTGGCGCAAGGGTATTATATATATATATATATGTGTGTGTGTGTGTGTGTGTGTGTGTGTGTGTGTGTGTGTGTGTGTGTGTGTGTGTGTGTGTGTGTTTTTATTTTTTTATTAGGCGTAGGCAGAGCAAACTCTGCACTAGTGGCCTCTCGAAACCAGCATCCCGCCGGAACTATCCGGGAATATTACTTCGGCGGGGCTGTTAGTTAGCCTATACGACTCCTCTTCTTATAACACTATCCTACGTCCCCCATCCACACAGGTGGTCAGGGGTTCGGTGTTCGTCCTCTGTATCTTAAAATAAAATCAGTTAGCCTGGTTCATCCTGGGCCATTCGCCTAGTTCTATCGGCATATCTACATTTGGTCATCACCTCTTTTGCGAAACTGGCTACTACCATCCCGTTTTCAGAAGATTCCAGCATTATTGATAGGATGCTCTCTGGTCTTATTGGCTTATTGATGATGTTCATCAAGTACTCACGTTGTGTTCTAAAACGAGGGCAGCTCACTAATATATGCTCGGCATCCTCGACCAAAGTCGGACAGATGGGGCAGAAATCATTATTATCCAGGTGAAAGCTGTGGAAATAGGACCTAAAACAACCATGTCCAGTCAGCAACTGGGTTAGGTGGAAATCCAATTCCCCGTGTTTCCTGTTGATCCAGCCTAGCCAGTTCATCTGCAGCTAAATCGAAAGGAAGAATTCCGGCAAGTACCTCAGCAGCGTCGGTGGATACCGTCCTGTAACCACTAATAATACGTATACAGGAGCGACGACGGGTCGCAATGTCCAGCTCACAATACGATTTAATTCCGCATGCATGATGCCAGATTGGTGATGCATACATGCTGACAGAATTAACAACATAAGCTAATAGTTTCCTCTGGGGTGGACGTGGGCCACCATTAACCAATGTTAGGCATGAGCCGACACAAGGCAGCTGAAACTCGTTGCGCTTTTTCGCCAGATATCTTTAAATACTTTTTGAAGTTTAACCTGGCATCAAGCTGTACACCCAAGTATCGTAAAGATGGCGCAGAACTAATGCGGCAGCTACCAATTTTAAGAGTAATACTATCTACCTTCTTACGACTGCTGACAAGAACTACTTCTGTCTTGTCCTCCGTTAATTGTAGACCAGCCGACTTAATCCATCTACTGATCTTGCTGATTGCCTCATTGGCATTTTCAGTAAGTTCATCAAGGGTCTTAGCCGTCACTACTAGAGCGATATCGTCGGCGTACCCTACGGTTATTGAACCAGGCGGTTGTGGAATCCTCAACACGCCATCATACATAATATTCCACAATATAGGTCCCATAACTGAGCCCTCGGGGACTCCCGCAGTAACCTTATGCGATACATTGCCTTCATCCGTTCGGTATAATATTATCCTATTCTCAAAGTAGCTGGCCACGACATTCTGTAAATAACCAGGTACTCTGAACTCTTTAAGAGAATTCATAATAGAAGACCAGCGCGCTGAATTAAAGGCATTCTTGACATCTAGAGCGACAATGGCACAATACTGTTTAGTGCCACCTTTCCATCTCTTACCACTGATTGCATTTCTTGCGGTACACACTACCAGTTTAATGACATCGACTGTTGATTTTTGTCGGCTACATATTATTTTTTCAAATATTTTATCTACCGTGTCGAGCATACACAATGGCCTGTATGATGAAGGATCATCAAGTGGCTTATTGCCCTTAGGTAACAGGACTAAAATTTGAGTTTTCCAGCAATCAGGAAAAATACCCTCAAGAAGACAAGCATTATATACTTTTAGAAATATAGCTGGATTCTTCTGTATCGCCAACTTAACTGCCGCATTAGGGATACCATCAGGGCCAGGGGCAGCATTGTCTCTAGTCTTAGCGTAAGCATTATGTAGCTCCATTTCTGTTATAGGAGGTATATCGTCCGAGTGTTGCGTGCGTAGTACAGTCCCATGGGTGTCATTGGGAAAGAGAGCGGAAACAATCTTATCAATCAATACCGTGCTAGTGGGTTGTATTAGTGCCCTACTCAATCGTGCCATGACTGTTTTGTATGGTCGTCCCCATAAGTCATTGTTGGCCTCTGCACAAAGTTCAAGCCAGCATCGACGCTTGCTTGCCTTAATGGCCTTGACAAGCGCTCTTTGTGCTTCTTTAAATAAACTATTAAACATATCACGATGGGTGCGGGCTCTTTGGCCAAGTCTACGTGCGCGATGACATTGTTTGCGCAATTCTGCAATTTCATTTGTCCACCAGTAGAAAGATTGACGATGTTTAAATCCGCTCTTAATCCTAGTCATCGATGCATCACATGCTTCAGAGATATGCTTCATGAGTGCATTTGCCAGATGGCCTGGTGCACCATATTCTAAACGCTCTTCTGATATTATAGTGGCGAACACTTCACAGTCTAGCGATCTGATGTTCCATTTCCGTGTGGGCATCCACTCATTGCACTTGTTCTTTATTTTCTTCTCTGCAATCTCGTACAAGATCGCCCTGTGATCACTGTGGGTGTAAAGTTCGCTTACTCTCCAATTAAGGATCCGCTGAATCAATCTGACTGATTGTTTATCACCCCTAATGAAAGTGGATTCAAATCCCTTATTAACCACGTGGAGTTGAAGAGAATTAAGGCCATCAAGCAGCATACTACCTCTGTTATTTGTTGAAGCGCTTCCCCAGGCTGTGGACCACGCGTTCAAATCGCCAGCGATTAAGAATGGTTTCTTGTCCATGGCTTCATCCACTAATTTAGCTACGAGGATTTCAAATTGCTTGTCCGTCAAGCTTGGAGGATGTGTGTGTGTGTGTGTGTGTGTGTGTGTGTGTGTGTGTGTGTGTGTGTGTGTGTGTGTGTGTGTGTGTGTGTGTGTGTGTGTGTGTGTGTGTGTGTGTGTGTGTGTGTGTGTGTGTGTGTGTGTGTGTGTGTGTTGGCATGCGCACGCATGTATGTGTGTTGATATATATTCTTTATTCTTTTAACCTCTAATTTTACTAATGGAATCAAAATTCAGCATAGTAAGATAATATTTCTATACCATAAGGATAAGATTCCATTTAGTGGGGATCAAGTTATTTCAACCATTTTTCTCACTATATTAACCTTTTAACACTATTGAAAATGTTTATTTGAAGCATCTTTTGTATGTAAAGGATTAAAATTTTAAGATGAAAGTTCATCTTTTCTTTGTCTGCAATGATAGATTTTGTAGAATACCATCTTCGGTGCTTAAAATGATAGAAATCAATCCGTTAAAATCATATAATTAAAAAATTGTTTTAAATAAATTATATAACTTTTTTTATTTTAACACATCAATTTCACTTGAAAAAAAATAAATGATTTAATAAAATAATATTATATTGTAATTTTTAATAAGTTTATATTTTTTAGAGAATTGGCGAAACTTTGCAAGAACAGATGTGTACTAACTTATTACACCAATTGAATAGAAGACTCCTGAACACAGCATTATCATCAACTAAATCATACATTTATTCATAACAAGAATACCCATAATCTTGCTGAATATAGTTTCAAATTCACCAGCAAAATAGCAGTACAATTTAAACGGAAAGATTATTGTTAATAGCCGTAAGGAGCATTTATGTTCTCATGCCACTTATAAGAAGCTAATATTTTAGGCTTACGTATCGGCACTCCACCCCACTTATTCTCCGTATTTTTCAATTGGTCTTATATTAGATTCAGAAATAATCAGCTTTTTACTAGTGAATCAAATACTACATCTGAATATTCTTGTGTTCAAAAGAAAACATAAACAGAAAAAATGAGAATAGGCATCAAAAAAATAAAGATCTATGCGTCTTGAATAGAATGTAATTCCTATTCATAAAAAAGCTGAGTAATTATTTCAATTCTTTTGACTCACCTGTGAAATGATGTTTGAACTCACCTGCGAAAATAGTTGTGGCAAGTGCCGAAATTTATAGGTGACATTTCTTAAATGATTTTTTAAGCAGCGAATTCATTTTAAGTAAGTCGATTCACCGATCATCGTGTCTACTAAACTTGTACTAGTATAAGCACTATTAATTTTTAATAGGCAAACGGCAATTTTTTTAAAAATTCATTAATCAAAAACAGATGCCATTATCAGACAATGTATCTGTTGCATAAACGTTGTCATTACTTAATAATATTTGAAAAAATGATTCAAATAAGCTACAATTTACTGTAAATAGATAATTTATTAATATTGGTAACTTTAATTTAAAACAAAATGCAGAATTTATTTAAGGAAAATTTACTCAATAACAAGAAAAAATAAAAATTATTTAAGATAATATTAAATTTTATATGCATCATAAAATTATTTGAAAAGTGTTAGAGCAATGTATATAATAATGAAATTGAACAATTTAAATTTACTGCTTATGTCAATTTTTTAAAAGCTTTCAGATTATCGAAAATGCTCTAATGATATATTTATGGAAAAACATGAATTTCATTTCACATTATATTTTACAGATCCATATCCTTTAGATATATTTTTAATTGCAAGAATAAGTGAAACCAATACTTATTTTATGTATATGTATATAAATATAATTATTTCGATCAGGTTCGGACTAATAAAAAACTCAAAGTGTTTTTATTTCACAACGTTTCGTCGACAGGTATTGTCAACCTCTTCATGTGCTTTAATAAAAATAATATTCAAATAATTACATATCAAAATTATATAATAGTGAAAAATACCGTACAATAAATAAATCAACACTTACATTTAAACACAATTAAATTTAAAAGCAAACGCTAAGACGTTCTAAGTCAAAATGATGAAAATTTTAATATTGACAATGTCAAAGTTGATAAGTCAATAACGATCACATAAACATAATAAATCAAGAACTAATTATAAATTTAAGTCAAAGTATATTGTAAAATTTAAAAAATGAGATTATGTATGAGTATAATTTGACAAGAAATAGCGTGTTTTCTTTTTTATTAACAATGTGTTTGATATTACGTTGTATAAAAAGCATTTCAAACAAAGTGCGTTTTTTTAAATTATTGTCCATATCTAATATGTTTACATTATCCCAATTAAAATTGTGTAAATAATATTTACAATGTATATTAATAACAGCGCTAGAATTGTTATTTTTTATGTTCGTTAATACGATCTGTTAACTTTCGCTTAGTTTCACCTATATATATTGCATCACAATTTTTACAATTAATTTTATATACTACTCTAGTTTCTTTCAATTTTTTTGTTTTATCTTTTCCTAATTTTATGATATTATTGTGTTTATTATTAATAAGTGGCACTGTTGAAATATTCAATCTTTTCAATTTTTTAGAACAGTTTTTATAAAAGGGGTTAATAAAAGCTAACGGTATAATAGTTAAACGAGATCCATTATTATTTTGATTATAAACCATATTAAAATTATTTTTTTTTCTATGGTTATATCTAATATAATTTTTTCTATATTTTAAATGTTTTTTGTAAAATTGAGGAGGGTAACAATTCTTTTGTAAAATATTTTTTACTATATCAATGTTCTTATTATGAAAACTATTATGTGATAATAATAAAGCTCTGTAAATCAAATTAAAAATGTTTCTTTTTTGTTGAATGGAGTGAATGGAAGTAAATTGTAAAATTCTATTCGAAGAAGTCGGTTTTTGGTACCAATCAGTAATAAGGTATTCGTTTTTTCCGATAATAGAAATACCTGAATAATGGATTTTTTTGTTATTTTCAATTTCATGTGTAAATTTTAAATTTTTATGATAATTATTGAAAATATTGCATACTATGGTCATAATCTCTTTTTTGACACAAATTAGTGTATCATCAACATATCTAAAATATATTAAAGGTACACAATTATGATCATTTCTAAAAATTTTAAGACATTCTGTTTCTAAATCATCTATGACCAAATTAGCAAACAATGGTGAAATTGGAGAACCCATAGATGATCCACAAATTTGTTTGTAAATTTTATTATTAAAACTAAAAAAAGTATTGTTCAAAAGAAAGTTGATGTAAATAATAATATCATTGAATAGTATTTGACACCGACTATGAATCAAATGGGCTCTTTTTTCCAGACCCTGGATTATTAAAGAATATGGTATGTTAGTGAAAAGAAAACATACATCTAAGGATAATAATATATAGACAGATGGTATAATAATATTCTTAATTTTTTCTACTAATTCAAAACTATTGTTAATATGCGATTTAAGTAGTGAAATTGCAGATTTTAAAGCATTGAATAAAACTTTTAATTATAATTTTAGAATATATTTTGACTTAAATTTTATAATTAGTTCTTGATTTGTTATGTTTATGTGATCGTTATGGACTTATCAACTTTGACATTGTCAATATTAAAATTTTCATATGTTTGACTTAAAAGGTCTTAGCATTTGCTTTTAAATTTAATTGTAAGTGTTGATTTATTTATTGTACGGTATTTTTCACTATTATATAATTTTGATATATAATTATTTGAATATTATTTTTATTAAAGCACCTGAAGTGGTTGACCTGTCGATGAAACGTTGTAAAATAAAAACACTTTGAGTTTATTATTAGCCCGAACCTGATCAAAATAATTATATTTATATACAGATACATATATACACGAAAGCGAAAACAAAATTATCTATTTATTAACATGGAATACTTATTTTAATTTATACACAACCTTTAACATTAGTTACTAGTAACACAAACATAAACTTTGATATCAGTTTTCCATTAGACCATTAATGTAATTTAAAACATGTACAAATAAAACAATTATACATTTCCTCTGAAATTAAAAAGTCTATTAAATACTTCTAAAGAGTAAAGCAATATGAACAGAATATTCGTAAATCATTATTAACCATTAAATAAATTCAGAGACCAACAATGAAAACAAATGAACCGATATAGACACTTCATATGAGCGTGCGCGCGTGCATACATACACATAGAAGGGGAGGAGAGACAGAGCACGCCATATCAGATCATTTTCTGAATATATTAGCTATTGATAAGACAAATATACGTATAGTAAATAATTCTTAGTTTATGTAAATAATTTATAACTTATACACAGTGTGTCCCAAAACTTTTAAGACTGCAGGTACAAAAGACGTAATAAATGTATAAATATTTTTCAACAAACCTTCTATTCAAAATAATCTCCATTAGAAGTAATACACAAGTTGACACGATCTTCCAGTCTTTTACTACTTTTTAAAAACTCCTCTTTTGAAAAACTTTTTAATTTCGTTGTCACAGTTTCATCTCATCTATTGACGCATAATAGTTCCCTTTCAAGTCCATTTTTAATTTTAGAAACTGCAAGTAGTCAGGGAATCTCAAATCAGGCGAGTATGGTGGGTGGCTAATTACAAAAACCATTTTTTTTTGGCGAAAACTTGAAGTTAATTACCACAGTATTTGCTGGTGCATTATCGTGCAAGAGGAAGGAAATGGACTCGTTCGTTATAATACATCGAACGATGGATTTTGATATTTCAGTAAGTTTTTCAACCAATCTGCAACTAGATTATGATTACCCTTTAACGCAGCTGCGACTTTGTCGAAGTTATTGTTACTCTTCATGGCGCGTGGCTACCCACTCCTTTCATCTTCCATCAATTTTCTACCTGATGCAAAGAGGTTATACCAATGAGAAATAGTTGCACGAGATATAAAGCATTCACGATAAGGCACCTTTAACATCTGTTGCACTTTACAAACACTTTACAAACTTTACAATTACTGTTGCACTTTTACAAACTTTAAAGCAAAATTTAATTGCAACACGTTGTTCGATATTTTTATTTATCTTAAACAATAACAGCGATCACTTTGATACTCCCATGCAAACTAATACTGAATTGAATTTTGAATTTTCTATAGAGGTAGAGGAAGGTTGTAATAACAAGTGGACAAAGTTTCATGAAGATGACGCAAGTAGTATTAATTATATTCCCGGAGTCTTATAACTTTTAAGATGTACTGTGTATATTAGATTACATTTTTAAAAAATGATTCCAATAATATGTGAACTGCATTTAAGAAAAGATGTATTACTTATTGAATCAAAACCTATTCTAAGAGTACAATAGATTGATTCTATATTTTAAGTTTTTGAAATATTGGCTCCATGGAACTATACATACATTGTACTGTTTATTATCAAATGCCAATTTAGCTCCCCAAAACTTTGGAAAGATTATGATTATTTTATTTCAATGAAATGAATCACAAAAAAGTTACGATTATTTTTTTTGCACATATAAATAATGTGAAATAGTACAATTGAATTAAAGATAAGATAAATATGCAAAAACTTTTTTTCTCTATAACATAAAAAGAGTTTTGCGGATTAATTTTATATTTCATTTCTTTTATATTCAATAAAACGGAAAGTTTTCTGACACTTTCTAATTTTGTATATAATGTATCTAAACAATGACAGGGCCGATGAAATAATTAGTAAATATTTCATGAATAAAACAGTTATTGATCAATACAAAATCAGTAACGAACATGAAAACGTTAGAGATTTCTGCCATTACCATTCTGATAAAAAAAAATATCTTAACATAATAGTGTCAAATAAGTCAAAAATTTGATATTATTATAAACCATATATTGTATAAATACGTATGGGATAACTGTACCAAATCATTAGAGTGTATATCTAACCACAAATTTAATTAACTAATGTTATGATTAAAATATATAAATGTAAGTCATCTATAATAGAAAAACACTGCTTGATAGACTGATATCTGATATTTATTGGAGTGTTTTCAAATTATATTAGAATTGGTTTCATCAAATTCAGAAGATCAATACTTCGTCTGAATTGTAATAAAAAATCAGATAATTCTATGCTATATAATTTGAATCGTTATATACAAAAGCGAATATATTTCTGTTCATATGTATATATGTACGTATACATGTATATAAGTATGTCTTTTATAAACGACTAAATTACTGCTCCGATCGCCTTCGCACTTTATTCACGTATTCTATAGAGGCAAGATGATATTTTTAAAAAATATTTTAAGATTAGTAAGATAAAATAAATTTTAGGAAAAGTAAGAAATTGCTTTCACAACAATTCGAAGATTAATATAGAATAGTACATACGGTATCACGAATTTTCAATATATTATACATCAATTCATCAAATAGAACAATATCCATTGAGACGCTATATAAGATGCAATGAAGCTATTGGGCGTAGACTTTCCTTTTCAATTCAGGCAGATCAATTGAGGAATAGGCAAATTTCTCCAAGTCTTTGTTCTTCTTGTATAAAATAAATATACATTGATTCATAAAACAGCATTGCAAGCACTTGATCTTCAATGCATCAACCCACTCCCAAAATTCAGGCATCTTCTCTTTACCCTGTTTGCATCACATAGTATATAAATTTTATCTCGCAGATAACTTTTACATCTTCATTTCAAGCCTATTAAACTCTTTCAGCTGATCTACCCAGGGTCTTTGAGGTCTATAATCTGATTATAATAATATATATCTATGTGATTAATTATTGTATTTCAAACTTTATGAATTTTCTGTAAAGATTATCTTTATTTAAATTGCGATGTAAATTTTTAGTCATTGATTCACATTTGTAATAGTCATTTAACATCGACTAATTACTATCTTTTGTTAACCTACAGTTACGATTAATAGTGTCGTCTTTCATTACATTAATACTTAATTTATGAATCCATGTCTCTAAAATTAAGTCCATTAGTTTGATTGTTCAATTTTAAATTTAAAAAATCTTTAACTGTATCCCCTATCATTTTATGAAAAAATCTAAATTATTTAATTGATCGTTTCTTGTATATTTGTGATGTTTAAAGTAGCTCTTATCGCTATTCTTATCTTTGCAAATCTCGTTGTGTTCAAGTTCTGTTAGTGGTACAGGCCTGAATGTATTAAAATGTATGCTCTATAGCCCAGAACCCGATTCAATTCTTGATGATGTACAGAAATCCGACATTCAGTAGATTCTGCATTACTTCTGTCTTTTCATTTCATATTCGTTGATCAGTTTTGACCAAGACATTTAATTACAACGCTTTTTATATGAAAAGAAATATTTTTAGATTCCGAACGCTGTTTTAATTGTAAACAATAAATATAATTGACAGTAGAAGCAATAGGATCTTCTATAACCATTTTGTATTCTACTATTATTATCAAAAAATTAACTATCTAGATAAATCGATAAAGTAGATCTTACAATGGCATGGATAATTCACTTTGATACTCCTCAAAGAGCTCACAGAAGACCACATTGAATTGATCCTTCCCTTTCAAGCGCTACACAAAAATAAATCAGAAATCCCCGCCCTGTTATAAATGCGTCCTTGAAGTTACTTACAGTACTCGTAAAAAAGCTTTGGAGCTTCCAGCTTAGCCAAAGTAAACTACAATATATACGTGTGACGAACCATAAGCTCGCACAATTTTTTAACAATAAAATCTGTTATTAATTAATTAATAAAAATCATTTATTAATAAATAATAAATCGTAATAAAAGTAATGGAATTACGTATTCTATTATAATACAATATATAATGTCTCTAAAGTCATCGACCGCGTGAGAAGAATCGCGAGGAAGAGCGAAAAACTAGAGAAAGAGAGAGAAAAACGAGTGCGCACGAAGACACTCGAATAAACGTTCTGTCTCTACGTGCCGACGCGAGCTCCACGGACAGTAGATAACGTGGCGAGAGTAGGAGCAGAGAAAGAGAAACTTGCACGGTACGGTGAGCGCGGCGCGGGGGGATCGCCGAAAATTCTATGGTGCGACGCGGCTCAGTAAGGGACGAGCACCGCGAGCTACGTGGTGCGTAGTGATAAGAGGGGAATGGCCGTAGAGTAGGGACCGTTCTCTCTCTCAAAACTTAAATAGCGGCGCACTGGATGTAAAATTCAGTGTACCGGTAGCCTTGAAACCGGTACATTGAGGAAAAGCCTGCCGTCGGCACGAAAACGGATGGCACGTTCTTGCACACTCAGCGCGAGATTCAAACACGAGAGGCAAAAATAAATCTAAAAAATTTAGATATAATAACTAATTTAAATTTAAACTTGTAAGGCTACGCCGGACTAAACTTTTAGAAATAGTTTATATTAAAATTAAAAATAATAAAATTATAAATAATTATGTTATAGCGGATCGTGGCGAGCGAGCCACAATCATACCAAATCTAAAGGGACAACGTGTAACGGCGCAATGTTAAAAATTTGTTATCCTTTTTATTAATTTAATTTTTTTGTATTTATATATTTTTTTTATTTTTGTTATAATTATATATATTTTTTTAAAAATATTTCTTAATTACAAGAACGGTTCAATTTAAAAGAAATATTTGAAAGAAACTATCTCGACAATAAAACCTAATCCTCACTGAATAATACATAATAACTCAATTCAAAACTCTGACGGATGGAGCTAGAGCTAGAATTAAGTTTAAATAAATATTTACACTGTGAGTAGTTGGTGGCGGGCTGAGCGACCAAGTCGCTTACGACATGTACAGTACCGGAACGCGAACTATATGAATTTAACGTGATGCAGTTCGGATTACATACGACAAAATTAAAACCGAATCCTGAAAAATGCGAATTTGGAAGAACTCAGCTCAAATACTTAGGACATGTAGTTGATGAACAAGCATTACACACGGATCCAGAAAAACTAGCCGCAATACAGTTAATTGCACCACCAAAAAATCAAAAAGAATTAAAAAGGTTCTTTGGTATGCTTTCATTGTATAGATATTTTATAAAAGATTTATCTGCAACAGCAGCGCCTTTAAGTGGATTACTAAAAAAGAGAACCAAGTGGACAAGGACAGATGAGCAGAACAAAGCTTTCGAGGCTCTTAAAGATAATCTAACGCAAGCCCCTGTCCTAGCGTTCCCTCATATGGAATTACCATTTATTTTGCAAACAGAGCCAAGCTGATTGGGCCTAGGAACTGTGTTAATGCAAATGGAGGGCGAAAAAGAATATGTTATCGCTTACGCGAGTCGATCATTAAATACGGCAAAAAAAAAAGTATTCAGGCACTCAATTAGAATGCCTAGCAGTCCGTTGAGGAATTTGGAAAATGCGCCCTTATTTAGAAGAATATCAATTTACGGTGATTACTGATCACCAATCCCTGAAATGGTTAGAAAAATTAGAAAATCCGTCAGGACGACTGGCGACTTAAGCATTACAACGCTCACAATGGAATTTCGACGTTCAATATAAAAAGGGAACGGAAAATACTGTCGCAGAAAAGCTGTCTAGAAATCCAGTAGAGCTAAATTCAGTTACCTAGATAAAGGGCAATTACTACCGTGGAAAAAGATAAAGGAAAATTTTCAGATCATCAGAAATCTATTAAGATATCAAACGGCCCGGAAGTCCTGATCCCGCCTGGTGCACAGATGTTCCGTGTGAGAGACGTCGGGCAGCAGTGGAAAATATGACTGAGCTCCGCGGGCTGTAGACGGCGCGATTTCGGCTGTAGACCGAAACTTGCATGGTACTAGCGCGGCGAGGGGGAATGACCGAAAGATCTACGGCACGGCGCCGCGTGGTAAGGCGCGGTCACCGCGCTGTACGGAGCGGTGATAGGGGAACGGTCGGAGAGTGGGGACTGTTTTCTCTCTCAAAACTTAAATAGCAGCGCACTGGATGTGAAATTCAGTGTGCCGGTGGGCTTGAAACCGGTTAGTTGAGGGGAAGCCTGTCGTCGGCCCGATTGTGGACGGCACGTTTTTGCACACTGAGTGGGAGATTCGAACACGAGATGCAAAAATAAATAATTTAATGAATTTAGATTTAATAACTAATTTAAACATAATCTTTAACAGAGCCATAATCATACCAAATATAAAATGACAAGGCACAGCGGCGGAACATTAAAAATTTGTTGTTATTTTTATTAATTTAATTTTTTTGTATTTATATTTTTTTATGTTTGTTATAATTATATATTTTTTTAAATAAATATTTTGTAACCAAAGGAAGGGTTCAGTCTCAAAACAATATTTGAAAGAAACCTAGATCCACGATAAAACCTAATCCTTACTGAATAATAAATAATAATTCAATTGAGTACTGTGAGAACTTGGTGGCGGGTTGAGCAATCAAGGGTCTACGCGGCCTGAGCGTAGGCCAAACTTATAGTGCAAATAAAACGGAGAAACAAATAGATACTTGCATGAGCGAGCCTGATGGCGGGTTGAGCGGTCAGGTGCCGAGGTGCATTGATCAGGAGCATGAAGTATCTCACACCAGGGACAAAATATTATATACGACTGCTAATTTCACAATCATGTATTATCCTTTGAATATGAAAAAAAAGCCTGCGAGTAAAAATTATCCAGTAGCAGCACTAGAAGGAAGTAACATAGAAATATGGATATATCAGTGCAAAATACGATAATATCTTAAATAAATTAATTATATTTAAGAAAACATACTAAAATTATGTTATTGAATTACTTAGGTTGTTTTATTTTTTTTAGCAATTCTTGCATGTCGAAATGCATTCTATATTTGGTTATAATAGAAATTTGCACTCGATCGCAAAACAGCTCGGAAACAATTATTCTGATGTCATTTACTTTTTTGCTTAATACAAATTCAGAAACAATTCAAAAAGAGAAATAAATTCAACAAACATGCTTTATTATCTAAAGCTTAGTCGGACTATGCCTAAGTAACGTTCTTCGTACAATACAAGAGGGCGTTTATTTCCTTGATTCATGAAACTTGTATCGCCAACTATAGATAGCCAGCATATTCGAAAAATCATTGGAATTTTGAACTGTGAGCATATTCGAGTATTTTATTGATCACATTTAACGACAACGTAAGTGTTGACAAACCGGGATGTATAATGGGGTGTAAGGAGAAAGGTTCAAAAGAGTGGAATAATGAAAACTTGTGGTAAATATAATTACATACTTGACCAGGAATACCTTAAAGAAAATTTCGTTAACTCATCAAATTCGAAAGGGGAAGCAACTAAGTTATAAATAGGTAATAAATTAAATATATTATATAGGAATATAAATTTCTCACGAATAAAGTTCATCGTACATTGCATTTAAGTTAATATATTCATTAAAAATTTTAATAACTGATAACAGTAAGATCGTTTCACCATATGTTGATGGAGTAATTTCTTATTTTTTACTGTTCTATTATCGATGAAAAGTTCTTTCAGATCAATATCATTTTCTTTAAATTTATAGACATTTTGGTTGCACCGTACTGACTACACAGTTAATTGCACGAAATAGTACTTTAAGCTCGTGTATTGACCATCTGAACAGTAACTAAAAGAAAATGTGTATTCTCTGATAATCGTGTCAAAATATATTATTGAGCTGATGAAGTCGAATTTTATTAGTTTTCTCAAAATTTTATTACATGATATGTTTGTAATGTGTATATTTTCTATGTAAAAATTATTTCTGAATTCGCCTTGGAAATTTTCTTGTTTCTGTATAGATCTTGAGGGTGTCTTTGGAGCATTATGTTTCCTATGGAAAACACGAGTTACTGTTAAAATCTTTGTAAGTCTACTAAATTGTAAATACCATTTGTTGCCAAAATTTTTCATGTTTTGAATTTATTTTCTTTGAAAATTTAAAGTTTCTTTTTCGGAATTTATTTTTCTTGCTGCTGTTCTTCCAATTTTAGAGTAATGTGGACTAATAGAGTTGCTCTCTATAGTATGCGCCCTTCTTAATATTATCATATGGATTAACAGAGTAAGCAATATTGCTTAGTTACAAAGTAATGTTTTAGTTATACAATATTTACGTCTTTTGATAAATATTATGAGCCGAACTTAGTTTCCGACCTCCATGTTTAAATGGCCATATAAGTACTACGAAAGGTCATATGTATCCGATCTAGTGCTTATCTTTTAGTTTTGGCATTCACAAATAAAATTCTGCTGGAATGAAAAGGTTTAAAAAGGTTTGTGCTTCCGTATCGCAATCTGTATATTTTTAGGTGTAAAGTTAAAACATAATTCTGAAAAGCAGAGTCAGTGCTTGAAGTACTGTTTTTTCATTTTTCATAAAAGAATCTTAATCGGTAAATCGAAATCTTATTTATTTGAAGGTAAAATAATTTCCTTTGCTTGAATAAAGTAGATACTCGAATCTCCATTCGCAGAGAAAACATTAAGAATAACATTTTTATATTCGAAGCAAATAAAACTATTACAATTTATTCATTTATATTTGGATCACTTATATTAGTATTTTTATTTACAAGTAGTATTTTTTAATTACAAGTAGTATTTTTATACGAGGGTGGTTCACTAAATACCTGTGTTTCAAGACAGAAGACATTCCTTAGGAAGCTGATATTTTTATCCTGTGCTGCCGTATCGTAGAAGAGGCCGTAGGTTTGTCGACCGAAATGGCAATTAATATTTTACATAAGCTGGTTATGAAAAAATTATTGAGTGCTCACGATAGACAACAAGCGGAAGCAGCTGTTAACTTCCCAGCAGTATTTGGAACAATTTCAGCGAGATCCGAAAGACTTTGCGTCGAGTTGTCAGGGTTGATGAAACCTGGATTCATCATTGCACACTAAGCAATAATCAAAACAATGGATGTCTCACGGTGAATCTGATCCAAAAAAGACGAAGACGGTCCCATCAGCCGAAAAGGTCATGGTGACTATGGACTTTTTAGAAAAAGGAAGAACGATCACTGAATAATACTACAGTGAGTCATTAAACTGCTTCGACAAAAAATTGAAGGAAACACGGCCGCATTTAGTGAATAAAAGGTATTTTTACATCACGATAACGCACTAGCACATTCATCTGGAATGTTTGTCACCAACCTGCATGAATTGCGTTATCAATTGCTGCCGCACCCCCCCCCCCCCACCCGTATTCTACCGATCTATTTCTTTACGACTTCTTCTTGTTCCATAACATCAAGAAATGGCTTGCAGGAAAAAAATTTTGCTCAAACAAGGAACTCATTGCCTACACAGAGGCTTATTATTTTTTGGAGAGTTCGAAAAATTCTTTTTTTTGGAGGGGTTAAAGAAATAACCTGGCCAAAAAATGGCCAGAATGTTGGAAGAAGTGTATAACTCTAAAAGGGAACTATGTTGAAAAATAAAAAAAATTTTCGAAAAAATGGTATATTCGGTCCAACAGCTGTAGTAGACTATTAATGATAGCTTATTCTATCACTGATGCGAAAATTAATTATTTGCCTCAAGAGGCATTTGAAGCCTGAGGAAACTAAGAGAATAAGTTGAACGAGACAAAAAATATTGTATACTACAGTTACGATATCATATATTATAGGAACTGAAAACAATTTAAAAATGATAAATTTAGGGTTTAAAATGAAGGATCGTTTTTAACAAATAACAGAAATATAACTTCATTTCATGTATTTACTTCACATATTCATGTATTTATCTTCATTCTGAAAGCGCTTTAAATGCAAGGAAAGTTGCTTTTCGTTATCTCCTTATCTTGATAAAAACCCTTCCACCTCTTTTGTCTATTAATAATTTGAAATTTAGATTAGGAATATTAGAGTAATAAAGAGCAGCAGTATCAGCACACACAGTAGCAAAAACAACAAGTAAAAGAATGGCATTGCTTTTGTAAATAACGCCGCAGAAATACACCAACAGCGAATAATTCAAATTACTAGGTGTGTTCAAATAATGAGCTGACTTTGCAAATATTAAGGGCTACGTCCATTCGATGATTTTCTGTTTGTACAGGTGAACCGAGCATATATGCACAGCTGTATAGTATTATTTGTTAGTTTGTGACAGGCATATAAAGTTCTAAGTGTTTCGTTTGCTCGACGATTTTCGTTTTTCGTTTACCAAAATATGGAGCAAAATATGGAAAATAAAGAGTTTGCATTAAATTTTGTGTCAAAAATAGAATTCAGTGCTCTGAGACTTTTGAAATGTTGACAGTTACATACTGTGAGTCAATTTGAATAAAAAGAATATGTAGAAGTGGTACAAGCTATTCCAAGAAGGTCAAGAGAATTTAGAAGACGAACCTCGCCTGGACGTCCTAGCACGTCAACGACAGATGAAATGATTCCAACAGTGAAAAATATTGTAATAAAAATCATCGAATCACTATCAGAAAAGTTGCTGAAGATGTTGGCATATTGCTTGCCTAATGCCATACTATTTTCTCGGATGTTCTAGGTATGAGACGTGTGTCAGCGAAATTCGTTTCAAATCTGCTTAATTTTGATCAAAAGAACCATCGGATGACCATAGCTCAGGAGATGATGATTGAAGTCAATGATGATGCTGATTGTTTCAGAAGGATTATAACTGATGATGAATCGTAGGTATATGGTTATAACGTTGAAACTAAAGCCCAATCATTTCAATCGAAGAGCCAAGAAGAACCAAGATCGAAGAAAGCACTCGAAGTTCCATTAAATGTCAGCGATCAGGAATTATAACCACTAGGCCGTACGATCAATACGGAGTATTACCTTGAAGTTATACGCTGTTTGCGAGAGGCAAATACATGACTGAAAGAACTCAAGGCTTTACCGAAAAATGATTATCTGAAGTGCTTCGATGATTAGAAAAAGCGTTGGCACAAGTGTGTTATATCTGGAGGGGTAGTTTGAAGGGGACAAAATAAGTATGAAGTAATAAATAAATATTTTTTGAAACAATGAAAAGTCACCTTATAATTTTAACACACCTCATAGAAAACGAAGGATCTTTTTTACTGCAAAAGTTTAGAGAGAATATTAAATTAAAATTAAATTTTATGAATTAGTATTATTAAATGATTTATACTTTCCTTATTATATAATAATGATATTATTTTTTATACAGTTGCAAATCGGTCAATGCTTGTGTAGTTTCCGAGTCGTATATAGGACTCTGGAACGTGCCATGAAACAATTGGTGTCTCACTTGGGGGGGGGGGGGGATTAGGCGGAGGGATTGGACGAACACCAGTCGAAACAGTGATACCTTTCACAATATGTGACAGAAGGAATAATGATGGACAAGAAATTTATTCAGTGCAATGAAATGTAAATTATAAATAAACTTGAAATTGTAATAAATTGTGAATTGTATAAGTTAACATTAGTTTAATTGGAATGATATTATTCATGCAGGTACACTTACTTTGTATAGCGTACTTAGTCTCTGACGTTAGTGATTTTCCCGCCGACGGACATAAGCTCGTTTTCCCTCACTGAGATGTCATTCCTTTTCAGTACCTGAAATGTATCCGGAAGAAGTATTCGGAGAAAGTATCATCGGATAGAAAAATAACACGTTGACGAGTACCAACAAATGTTAAGAAAATGAAGTTGCGATGGCCTAACGTATACGGCCGCGCAAAACAATTATAATATATAATTATTTATAATACAAAAATGAAACACGGACATATTATACTAAACACAGGCACACGAAATAATATTTTAGTACAAATTAATACGATAAATGCGCAAAAACCGATCGACAATATTGATGAATACTGAAAGAAACACATTAAGTACGCCGGAAAACTCGAAAAAAGAAAGATATTCTGCACTATCTACTCTCTCTCTCACTCTCTCTCTTTTGCTCTCTACTGCCAAATAAAGATATACCTGTATACAGAAGCGGATACATCTCCGCAGCGAGAGAGAGCCGCGTCGAGTATATTAGGCCGGCGCCTGCTATCCCCCTCTAATACATGCGCGCGCTACCGTTCTCTGTCTCACTCGACTCGCGCAGATATAGATATGTATACCGTGGAAGGGAAACCCAAGAGTTCCTACGCCAGCACTTATACTCATATTGTATATAACGGGTGTACTCGTGTGAACGCTCATATAATATATAAGTACATGTGCGTATACATTTGTACGCGCGCATGTGTGTGTGCATTTGTATATAACACACATCTGTGTATGCATTCTATATATACACATTAGAATGCATATATATATATATATATATATATATATATATATATATATTCATATACGAAAAATCATAAGCAAATTAATTAAATATATCATTATAAATTAAATTACATTAAATTAAATTAAATATTAACACAAATAATATAGTGTACATATGTATTATAAACTAGTATTGTAATTATTATAATGTACTAGTATTATAATAAGAATATTATGATTATTAAAGAAAAGTATTATTATAAATTATTATTATCATTATAAATTGTTTTTATTATTATAAAATCGGTGGCTCGTTCGATGTCAGACGAGCAGCGACGGAATTTACCAAAAATATTATTATAAATTGGCCTGCAAAAGGAAAAATCTAGAGTTCGCCAGGTGAACCTACTCCGATAAAGTTATTTCACACGAACTCCTCCCAAACAACTTGTTCAGAGCTCAAGAAATCCTGACATTAAAAACCTTTTCCGAATTATTTAGTTGATCTCTGCTGCGAAGCGATTCAATTAGTTTTTACCTTATAAAATCAACCTTGTTTCTTACAATTCTCCGCCTGGAAACTAACATCAGGTATTCGTGTGGAAAATAGCACCGACTCCGTAACGCTGTGAAAATTAGCGCGTGTTGAGTAATAATATATTCAGTTAACTTTTAATATCTAGTTTATAATAATTTTTGCATGACTTTTATCATTATTAATAATTAAAATTTGTTATTTTATTTTTGCTACAGAAAAGTATCAAAGCCTGAAAACTTATTTTGAATAAATCATATATTTTTTTATTTACTAAAGATATACTGTGTTAAATTATACTTATTTTCCTAATTCGCCGCAGGTTCCTGAAAATACTTCGTCCCCTCTCAATCTATCCTAGAGTTTATCGCGTAAGCTATCCCGAGGAGGATAAAAACATTACAAATTTCAGGACTTTAAAGTTTTATTACCTATAGTCTTTACGTCGAAATTCTCATTTTTAGATAGATTCGCCAGTTTCATTTAATCATTCACACATACCTCTTAATTATTATACGCAAAGCCCCGCATATTCCAAATGGCCTCTTCGCAGTACCACCGCCTAGTATTCTCTGCATCGTCTATTATCCGTCGTGCAAACCCCTCGCGCCGCTCACTTCACTCTTCTCACGTAAATACAAAATTTTAACCCGGTTCTAGAACTCAACGCGGCTTCTAGAACTAACCCACCATGCCTGCCAATTTACACGGCGACACACACGCCGGAACACAGCTTCGTCAAAAACCCAGAAACAGGAAGATTATACGTGTCCAAGCAGACGCGAGTGTTCCTCGCACCCATATTGATATATAGACTATAAAGTAAGCAGCCCATTCACCGGTACTGACGAAGAAGTTTTATCAGGTTTGTTCTTACGAAGGTGTTCCCTCGTGCTCCGCTCGATCGCTTTCTCTTGCTTTTTGTGTTTTTTTTTTTTTATTTTGCAGATCAAATTTATTTGCCCAATATAACACGCCATGACAGCATGATTTCATCTTCGCTGGGAATGGCTTGCTTTACTGTTTTACATAAAATTTTCATTTGATTTTCTTCATCGAGATTTTTTTCGCGCCATATTGAGAGAAAATCTTATTCTACGTATTCGTTAGTTTCGATTTGCGAAACGACGCTCGACGTGCCTCTACAGTTTATCACTATATTGAAGCGCAGCAACATTTTCTGTTAAGAGAAAGTTGACAGCAATGAATGACGTGTATGCGGATAATAGCAGTATATCATTTTCCGATGTTAAGAAACTCAATTCAGAGCCTAGCTGTTACTATGAAATAGTACTTGGCTAGTAATTATAGGAAGGAAAGAAAAGTTACGCATAGCCATTAATCAATTTTATTATGCTTTCTCTATTATCTTAAATGTATATACAGCTCGTGTTTCAGCTAATTAGAAAATTAAAACGAATAAAGAAGTTTTATCCGCAGTATGTACAAAAATTGAACATTGTGCTGAAGCATTTGCTAATAAAACTGAGAATTATTTAATATCAGTTTCCTCTTCTGCCACAGTTGCTGATAACAAACAGTGCTTCAAATTAATATAAAAGAATTTGCCAAATAATGTTTCAGTTATACGCAATAATATCAAAATATTATATATCATTGTTTATAGTTCGCTAAAATGTTGGTTTCGGAGTGACTTTGAGGACGCTATTTTAAATCGTAACTCAACGTATGATCTTGTAATTTTATTAAGAGATTTAAATATTAACTTTTTGATATCTTCAATGCCATGTAAATTTCTATTACAATCTTTACATAATTGCAATATTGAGCCCCGTATTTTTGAGCTTACGCATCATTGTGAGAAGGTTCATTCTACAATAGATTATATATGTGTGAATGATGTTTCTAAAGTACATGAACTGAAACAGTACTATTATCCAGAAATCTCGGAATATGATTTATTAATATTACCTCTATCTATTCCATCTTCTCAAACTAATACTTGCAGATATGTTCATCATTTTCATGAAACCAGTTACCCAGCAGATCTTAAAGCTGTTCCTGAGACAATTTATTCAACGCCAGTAATGTTAATAGTAAAGTTAACACGTTTATTCATACACTATTCAGTCTTTAGGACAGACATGCTTCTTTACACACTTTTATACCTAAACAAAAACGTGCACAGTGGATAACGCTTAATATAAAAATGGCTATCAATCGTCGTAATAAATGTTGACATAAATATAAAAGGCTTGGATAAGCCTCAGATCTTGTTAATTACAAATTTACCAGAAATCATCTGAAAGTTATGTTAAGAAATTCAATGTACTTCTACTACCATCATAAAGTCGAGAAATGCTGGTGTTCTCAAAATAGATAGATATGTGTGGCAGAAATAGGTCTTCCAACAAGAACTGATGCACCTGTTTAGCCCTCCTATTCATGCGCTGAACTTAACAAATATTTTATCAACAGAACGCCGGCCGTGATCCTGAGTAGTGAATGTCCCAACAATATCATCGTTGGATCGATTTTATTTTAAACTTGATGATCCTGTTGACATATTCGAGATTACATTATTAACACGCTCTAATGCTGTCGGATATGATAATATTCTAGCTAAGTTTTTAAAGCAATACATTAATGTAATTAGTTACTTACTGTTCTCCAGGATTTATTGGATGTTGTTTGCTAATGAAGATATTTTCAAACAAGTGAAAACTTGAAATCATTTATTTGATTCCTAAGCGCGTGAATCCGTCAAATATTGCTCAATATAGACCTATTAGTATTTTATGTGTCTTGTCAGAAATTCTGGAATCCATTGTAAATATATAGTTATATGAATATACTTGATAATGCAGAATAACACTTTTAGTTAAACTATCCAATTCCTACCTAATCAATATTCTGCTTTTGATAAATACGAGAAACTTTTAGGCTTCTCCGACTGCCTTTGCGAGTGAATGAACCATTTGTCAATCCATCAAAAGCTGTTGCAGGTTCTAATGGAACTTTTTCGGATCCAATGGCCTGTTTTCAGGAGTACCGCAAGATAGTAAACATGGTTCATTCATTTTTTCTTTATTTTCCAATAATGCTCCAAAATTGCTTCGATATTGTAAATATCATCTATATTGAAATGACTTCACCATTTGCTACTCTGGACAACTTAGTAAAACCTAAAATATAATTCATTTCGTTAATGAGCATTTGAATAATTTTAATCTTTGAGTATTGGCGAATGAAAACTCAAACAATAAGGTTTGGTAGTCATGGCTTTATAAGACAATTATGTAATAATCGTCCATCTGTACAAACTGGGGGTAATACAAGCACAGTTTATGATGCAGTGAATCTTAGGAGTTACTTTTAATCGAACGCTCTTATGGTAACAGGAATGCATTAATCTTTCCCGAAAGTAATTACCTATCTCGTTTTCATAAATGTGCAGATTTTATCTCCAGGGATATAAGATTAATTTTAGTCAAAGCGTGAATATTTCCCTTCTTTAATTATTTTATGGACAGATTCTTAGACCTTCCAAGTGAATTAGTTTCAAAGATGTAAGAATGTAAACCTTGGATTTGTTACTGGCACTATTGAATTTGAGCATATTACACCTGTTTATATAAAGGTCAACATTTTACCTATTTCGGTTCGACGCACATACATATGTCTCAATTTTTTGGCTAATATTATTAAGTTTAAATGTCCTAAATATTTATTTAACTACTTTTAATTTAATCACTTAGAAGCACTAGGCTCGAGAAGACGTTATCATCTAGAATTAAAGATTTTACAACCTCGAACAGATTATTTTAAATATTCGTTTGCTGTTGGAGGGTCCTACTTTTGGAATGAAAATCCAATAGTCATACGATAATATTTTAAGGAACCCCGTTTCAAACAGTTACTTGTTAGCATTATTCGTTATTAAATGAATAGACTATCACTATTTATTTAAAAACAAAAACATGTATTTGGTATATGTGATTCATTTATAATAAATTCATTAGTGCGGTATCACTTCACAGTCAAACGACTTATTTCGTAAACAGCGCGGACTCGACTGACTGTATATATTCGTGCACAAGCAGTTAAGCTTACATGTGTAAATAATATCAGGTATGTGAATAAGTCTTTCCCGTTTTTTTTCAAATTTTGAGCCTTTATTGTGAAAAAATGGTTACAAATGAATTATTGAAAGTATTGGCCATCGCTAGCTACAACTTTTTCCCATCTTTCTGACAACATACGAATCCCGTTGCGAAAAAATTCGACCGGTTTGGCCTCTATCCAGTCATCCACCCATTTTTTGGCTTCCTCGTAGGAATGGAAGTGCTGGTCAGCCAGGCAATACGTCATAGATCTGAAGAGATGGTAATCAGACGGAGCAACGTCTGGACTATACGGCGGGTGGGGTAGGACTTCCCATTTGAGCGTTTCTAAGTATGTTTTCACCGGCGGTGCAACATGTGGGCGAGCATTGTCATGTTGCAAAATAACTTTGTCGTGCCTGACGGAGTATTGTGGCCGTTTTTCTCGCAGTGCGCGGCTCAAACGCATCAATTGTCGTCGATAGACCTCGCCTGTGATCCTTTCATTCGGTTTCAGAAACTCATAGTAAACCACACCTAGCTGGTCCCACCATATACAGAGCATGTGCTTGGCGCCATGAATATTTGGCTTGGCCGTCGATGATGATGCATGGCCGGGTAGTCCCCATGATTTTCTTCGCTTCGGATTATCGTAACGTATCCACTTTTCATCGCCAGTCACGATACGATGCAGAAAACCCTTTCTTTTATGTCGCTGAAGCAGCTGTTCGCAAGTGAAAAAACACCGTTCGACGTCTCTCAACTTCAGTTCGTACGGCACCCAATTTCCTTGCTTTTGGATCATTCCCATGGCTTTCAAACGCTTGGAAATGGTTGTTCGGTCAACTCCCAATGCTTCAGCAAGTTCTTCTTGCGTTTGACAAGAATCTTCATCAAGCAAAGTTGCCAATTCTCGATCTTCAAAGATTTGCGGCCGCCCGGAACGCTCCTTGTCTTCCACGTCGAAATCACCGCTTTTGAAGCATCGAAACCATCCGCGAACACTTGAATCATCGACACAACCTTCTCCATAAGCCTCCTGAAGCAATCGATGCGTCTCGGCAGCAGATTTCTTCAAATTGAACCAATAAAGTGAAACTTCCCGCAAATGACGTCGACTCGGCTCAAATTTCGACATTTTCACGATATCAAAAATTTATGATGCGAAAAAATTTTAACTAATGTGTTAGTATGGAATTGTTGACATATGAATAAGCTTTGATTATGACATATGTAACCATTGAATACTCGCACAGTATTGGTGGCGCCATCTCTTACAAAAAACGGGAAAGACTTAGTCACACTCCTAATATAATATAAGTGCATGTCCTTGCGCACTAAATACATCATACTCTATGTACATAATGATGTATACATACTTAACACACCCCCTTACACTTATATTGTACTTATACAAATAATTCAAAATTTACTTATCAATATCTATAATAAATTTGACATTTTTCTAAACTTTTCATATTTTTCTCTACTTAGTGATTTTTTTAATATATCTGCAACATTTTCCTTCGAATTAACCTTTACAATGTTAATTATATTTTCTTTTACGCATTCATGAACATAATGGTAGTGAATCTCTACATGTTTAGAATTTTTAGTAAAATTTCCGTGTTTTACTATGTTAATCGCACTACAATTATATATATATATATATATATATATATATATATATATATATATACTGGTTCTTTACAATCAATATTAAAAACTTTTAATAATTCTCTTATAAATTCAATTTCACTTACAGCTTCCGATAGAGCAACATACTCAGCTAACGTTGATGCTTTTGTTACTGAATTTTGTTTTCTTGATTTCAATATACAATATTCCCAACGAATCGTATTACATAGCCAGTGGATGACTTCCTACCAATATTATCACCTGCCCAATCGGCGTTAACATAGTAATCCATTATTACACTTCTATTATTCTCATAATATATTAAACTTCGGTCTCGGTTTAAATATAAATATTTTCAAATTCTTAGTGCATATTTAAAATGCGTTTCATTATAAGAATTTTGAAATCTACTCAACTAATTTACGGTATAACTTATATCTGGTCTCGTCGCCGAGCTTATACATAACAGCGCACCAATTAATTTTCTATTTTTAATATCTTTTTCAGAATTATCAGATTTGTTTATTTTTAATTTTATCTCAATGGATGTATTATGCAGCTTACAGTGATCTAAGTTATATTTTTCATTAGTAATATGATATATTCCTTTTATGTTAATTTCATTTTTTTACAAGACTCATCGTAAATTACGGAAATTCCTAGATAATCTTTTATTTTACCAAAGTTTTTCATTTTGAATATTTCCATAAAATTTTTTTTAGCTTCTGTATCAAAACATTATTTTTCAACAATTTAATAAGTTGTGAACATAGATTAATAAGTACACGATACATTTTCCGTCTTTCAAACAATTGTCAGCATTATTTCTTACAAAAATTAAATTCAACAGAACTTTGTTGAGACACTCATACCAAGCTCATCGACTTTCTTTCAAACCGTATAAAGCTTTTAACAATCTACATACTCTGTCAGTCCCATCTTCGTACCCCTTTGGTTGACGAACATATACTTTAGAAATTACTTTGTCGTTCAAAAAAGCCGTCTCAACATCCATGTGTTCGATAGTTAACCTCATTTTACAACAGTACGATCTTCAATGTTTGCATTTTCGCAACAGTTGAGTATATGTCCTCTATCGTATCTTTCTTCTGGAATCCTCGTGCGACAAGTCTAGCTTTATACACATTGTACGATTTTTTATTGTAAATCCATCCTACATCAATGATCCCTTTTACCTTGTTCATTTTATAGTAATTTCCAAGTTTTATTTATCTCTGTCCATCGCTTCTAACCATTTTTTACTATCATCTGAAATTATCGCCCCCTCAAAAGTAGCAGAAACATTCCTCATACAATAATTTGTGACGATATTACTATTATATTCATCGTATCTATTCAGACAACTTCTATTTATTTCCGACTATCGTGGAATTTTAATCTTATTTTCGCAATTTTCACTCTTTATTTTATCATTGTTACTAGTTTTAAAAGTTTCATCTAACAATTCTTCACTCCCCGAATTATTATTATTTTCTATATCATTATCGATATCCGAATCATTCAATTTTAAACCGATACATTTCTCAGTTTCTTCTATTATCTCAACATATCTAGCTACGATTGCCTTAGTATTTAAAAAAACAGGATAACAATTTTTACCATATCCGATCAAAATACCTATTTCATCCTTTTTGTGCCATTTCGATATCCTTTTCATTCAGGCTTCCTTTCAAAAATTTTATTACCATATAATTGAACATTTGAGACATCCGGTTCTCTTCTAAAAAATATTTTGTACGACGGTTTTTTTCGATTGTATTGGTTAGCAAGCGATTTATTAAATATGTTGCTGTACAAACAATTTCTAGCCAATATTTTTTGTTTATATCAACTTCATCTAACAAACAACGCTACATATCCATTATAGATTTATTGAAGCGTTCCGCAACTCCATTCAATTCATGAACATATACAGGACATGGTGAAATTACTATACCTTTGCCTCTTACAAAACAATATACATCACGATTCAAGTATTCCTTACCGTTGTCACATCTCAAATATTTCACGGGTTTCCCTGTCAAATTTTCGCGTTTATTGATATATTCTTTAAAGGAATAAATAACTTCTGATTTGGACTTCATCGTATAAACTCTACTAATTTTATTGTAATCATCAATAAATGAGATAAAATATTTTTCGCCTTTAAAGCTTACTATTTGAAACGGACCACAAACATCAGTATGTATAATCTCTAAAATTTCTTATGTCCTGTATCTCTTATTTTTAAAACGAGCATTATGCATTTTATTGTCAATAAATATTCTACACTTTAAAAATTCTCCATCAAGTTTGCGACGGCCAAAAACATGGCCGCGCAAATTCATTACGGCCGGTATATAAATTTACTACACAAATATATCGCGAACACACTAAATACATTAAATTATAATAATTTATTTCCGTCACACTCGCGAAAAGAATAATAAGTAAAGTCGAAATACATGAAAATTAATTTAACGAATACGAAATTAAATTAATATATTATATTATATAACACGCGGTAAATTTACCGAAGGCGGGCAAAGGTCGTAACGACTACTATAGAAGTAGTCGAGGCGACCGCCGAAAATCGAAGCGTAGAGAGAGAACGCAATACATAGTTTCTCTCTCTCTACCACTAAACTTAACTACGAAAAGTAGGTTAGAGGGGAGACACCTCGCGCGGCGGGAGAGAACCGCATCAAGTGTATTAGGCCGGCGGCAGCTATTCCCCTCTATGCATGCTGCACGCACACTACTGTACTCTCTCGTTGTATGACACGCGCCAGCAACGAATACCGCGGTAGCAGCACACGCAAGCTTTATACTGGCGCACGCATTCCAGCATATACAACGGGTATCCTAAACTGAATTCATCCGCTGTATTTCATTAATATAATTAAAATAAAAAATTATTAACACCGAATATATATGTGTGTGTGTGTGTGTGTGTGTGTGTGTGTGTGTGTGTGTGTGTGTGTGTGTGTGTGTGTGTATGCACTATTGTATGTATATGAAATAGTATTTGTACGCAGTAATCGATTGCTTTCTGATTATAATTGCGAAAATTATAGTTAATATCAATTATTATTATTATTATTATTATTATTATTATTATTATTATTATTATTATTGTTATTATTAGTAATATTATTATTACTCCTCGGGGCTGTTGCTGCTGCCGGCGGCTTGGCTGACAAACAGTACGGATTCCGGGGGGGCAGGGCGACGGTGGACGCAATCCTCGAAGTTGTTGATGCCGCGAGGCGCACAGAGAGGGCTAATCGCTACTCCAGACCTGTTTACGTCCTAGCTACCCTTGACGTTCGGAATGCCTTCAACTCTGTTGGATGGGCAAATGTTTTGATGGCCATAGAACGAGACTTTCGGGTGCCGCCTTATACACTTCGTATATTGGGTGACTACCTTAAGGATCAATACTTGGTTCACGAGACATCGGACGGTCAGAGAAGGAAAAAACTTAGTTCCGGGGTGGCTCAGGGGTCTGTACTCGGAGCCGATATGTAGAACGTCTCATATGACGGAATACTCCGGATGCAGATGCCTGAGGACACCTTTCTGGTTGGATACGCAGATGATGTAGCAGCTGTCATCATCGCTAGGGATTATGACGCTGCACAGAAACGACTCAATCAGGTGATGCGTCGCATGAAGAGATGGATGGAGAGCAATGAGTTAGAACTGGCGGAGGCGAAAACGGAGATCGTGCTCCTGACTAAGAAACGTATCCCAAAGATACACCTTATGCAGGTTGGAGACACAACGGTGAGTAACAAGCAGCTGTAAGGTACCTGGGGGTGAAGCTTGATTCCAAGTTGACCTTCTGGGACCAAATAAAAAAAGCGGCGGATAGAGCTGCCCGAGTGACAGCGCAACTTGGCAGGTTGATGGCCAATGTCGGCGGCCCAGCACCCTGCAAGCGGCGTCTGCTCATAAGGACAGCTGAATCCATCATGCTATCATCACTGATGGCCCAAAAATATAGAAAAAGAATGGCGGCAGTGCAGCGTAGAGGGGCATTACGCATCGCGAGCTCCTACCGTACGGTCTCCGAGTCGGCGGTGCTGGTAATCGCATGTGTTATTCCCATTGATCTCCAAGCACAAGAAAAGAAAGTTGTCCACCAGAATAAAAATATTCTCGGCAGAATAGAGGCAGCTGCATGGGCCAGAGCTACCACGATGACCGAATGGCAGAAGCGCTAAGAGAGGGATTTTCGCGGCCGATGGACGGCTCGACTGATCAGTCAGCTAAAGCCATTGTTCCACAGGTCTTACGGAGAGGTTAATTACCACCTCACGCAGCTCTTATCGGGGCACGGTCAGTTTCGATCCTATCTCCACAAGATGGGGAAAGTACCGGATCCGAGTTGTGCGCACTATTGCACTCCCCGAGACGATGCGCTTCGCACGTTTTTTCAGTGCGAGGTGTTTCGCCTCGAAAGGAAGTACCTCTAAAGAGACGTGGGGGCCTGAAAATATCGTCCGACTGATGTTGGAGAGCCCTGAGAAGTGGTCCAGGATTTGCAATTTTTGCAAGGCCGTCCTGGACCAGAAACGCAGAATCGAAGAAGGCGTGTAAGCCCGCAAGGGCGAATAGGATGGCACAGCCCAGAAGTAATGTCCTCATAGATGGTTCCTGGGCTGCATTTACGCCATCGTGAGGAGGTCTCCTCGGTGCACGCCTGCCGACCCCGACTCGCAGCTCTTTTCAGTGCTATGGGAAGCATTCGAGGGGAATGCACTGAAGAGGTAGTTTTTTTAGTGGGTATGCCCTCACAGGTGAGTCCTACATACCCGGGGACCGGTCTCCGGGATCCATAAAGGATTTTTCTCCTCCTCAAAAAAAAAAAATTAATATTATTATTATAAATCGGCGGCTCGCCCGATGTTATACGAGCGGCGACGATAATACCCGATAATTCAATTATAGAAGGGCCTGCAAAATCGAACTCCTTCCGGAGCTAACTCTTGTCCAAAACTCGATAAATCCTGTCTAAAAATGTCCTACCGAAATTATTAACTTGATCTCTGTTGCGAGGTGCTTCTCAAAAGACAGACGTTTAATAATTTTACCTTTCCTTAAGAGAACGTGATCCTGGTTGCGAGGCGCTCCTCAAAAGACCAGCAGTTCTCTTATCATGTAAAAATTTATTATCTCTTAACTCTTGATCCTGGTTGCGAGGCGCTACTCAAAAGACCAGCGGAATGAAGCTCACCTTAGTTTTACACCTAGATTAAAATCAACCTAACACATTTAAATTCCCCGCGTGGAAAATAACACCGAGTATCCGTGCGGAAACTAGCGCCGGATTAATTAAACTTCACGGAAACTAGCGTGCGTTCAAATAAATTATATTATTACGAGCTAAATAAAATCCTACATATACCTGCGCATGCCCGCCTGGTGGTGCCTCCTGCACGACCACCGCGACGTCAACTAGCCGGTCGGCCACACGTCATCACTGAACACCTACCGACTTAATAATAATAATACAATAATATAAATAAAAAGGGCGAGTAATTGAGGTCCAACTCGCCCCTACACTCCGTGAAACCACTGAAGATCAGCAGGCAGCTACGAGGACACAGAGTAGTGATGATTGCCCCCTTCTGGTTATAAAGGAGGAGCAACACGACGCCGATCGGTATTCACGATGGTGTGTACAGGTGGGCATAGGCGAGTTTCATATATATAACCTTGGTTATCTAGTTCGACCCTTTCCCGGATTTGGCGCTCGACTCCCCACGGACAAAATTGAACCGATGGTAGGCTGGGTGGACCTTCCGTTTGCAATTCCAGAGGTCGAAATGGAGTTAGACGTCATCATAAATCCAGACATGGAAAATGACTGTCTGCTCGATGCAGACTACTATCACGCTTTCAATGCGGTCATCCACCCGCGCGACAATGCCATGTCGATTGAGGATGCTGCGAATTTCGTTCCGCTATAACTTTGGACCATCTCGGTTACCTCAGCGTATTCGCTTGCCTCTATAGGCTGAGCTGATATTGACGATAGTCAACGTCGAGCCCTCAAGGAACTCCTCGGCCGGCTACTACTTTTGGCTGATCAGCCTCGGGGCTGCATTATTCTTGGCCATTATAAGCAGCGTTATTTTCCTGTCTCTCAGAAGAAAAAGTTGGAAATGCATGCACAAGTGCACAAAATGATCGATCAAGGCATGATTCGCCGATCGACCAGCGAGTGATCTAGCCCCGTCGTAATGGTTCGCAAGATCGACGGGAACTATCGATTATGCGTGGACTATCGCAAAATGAAAAATAATACGATCAAACCGTCAGCGGGGAACGTTACCAACAGCAGCTAATGCAATTGAGCCGAGCATTGATGATTAAACGTCCACAATATGCCAAAAGACAGGATAAAGTCATTTTTCAGCATAACAAAGGTCGACCACATGTTGCAAAAATCGTAAAGGAAACCTTAGAAGCACTGAATTGGGACGTCCTACCCCACCCGCAGGATTCACCAGATATTGCTCCTTCAGACTACCACCTATTCCGGTCGATGACTCATGGTCTGGCTGAGCTACACTTTACTTCTTACAAGGAATTGAAGAAATGGATCACCTCAAAAGACGAGCAAGTTTTTAGACGGAGTATCCACTTGCTGCCCGAAACATAGTCAAAAGTAGTAGAAAGTGATGCGCAATATTTTAAATGACATTATTTGTACCTTTTTTACAATAAATTCTTCTTTGTTCATAAAAAAACGGCGGAAACTTATTTCTACACCCAATCTAATACTATTGCAGATATAAAATTAATTAATCGATATACTTATACATGTTCAAATAGAATGATTCCTGTGAACGAATTCTCTACGAGATTCCTACTGGCAATATTATGATTATAGAAAACCCTGTAATATTACTATACAAGAATCGTTTTAAAATCCTCATAAAATCGTCCCCATGCCTACAGTATTACTATAGAAAACTCCTAAGAAATTTTTATAAATAAGTTTAAATTTATCATCAGAGTACCAGTATGAAATATTTTGCACATAATAGTATAGTATATAGACAATCGTACAAAGTAAATAATAATATCGTATGAACGTTTGTACTGATTTTAAAACCTATAATTATGCACGGCAAGTGTGCAAGATGAAAAAGGTAGCAAAATTGTCTTTATAAGGTAACTTCATTAATTTTGCAGTTACGCGCTTCCTATTCCAAGAATTGAGATTATCATTATTAACATTATTATAATCACTAACGATATTTAGTCCTCTAATACTCTATGTACGCTGACAGTCATATAAAACACCAATGATTTTTAATTTTCGACCTATCACATAAATTTCTACAACATTACATTGAATTATATTTGTAACTTTCACAATTTATTTTCTATCTATTAAATTAATAAATATTTTTATCGGTCTTACATTCTTTATAATATCATATATTAGCTAAAATATTAATAGGCTCATATTAATAGGCTACAAAATATATTGAAGAATTAGTAAAAGAATGGAAAAATAAATATTACATTAATGAAATATCGTCAATTAATTTTCCAACATATAATATTGCAAAATTTTTATCAAATATATTAGTTAGGATCATTGGAAAACCAACTCTTATGTTAAAGATAGTTGGAGTTTTTATGAAGCAGTCAAAAATATTAATATTCCAAATAATTATAAGATGATTTATTAGAGTTAGTAATTGTTGTAGTAATTGTAATAGTCAATGATATTAGAGTTAGTAATAACAGAGTAAAATTAAATTGGTACAGAAAACCTACATGGTCAGCTAGGTTGTTAAATTTTAACTCACACCATCTATTCGGTAACAAGATAGGTACTGTAAATGAATCATCGACAGACCAATCAAGTTATCACACGGAGATTTTAGAAAAGATAATTTAAAATTAGTTAAAGCGATATTCATTAACAATGATTATCCAATAAACTTTGTGGATAAAATGATTACAGAAAGTGGATCAAATGTATAATAGCACTAGAGAACGTAGTTTACTTTAGAAGCAATAATAATATTAGAAAGCTATTTAATAATTGTAAAGATTGTGACAAATATTATATTGGACAAACGAGAAGGTACCTAAAACAAAGAATATATGAACATCAATATAGCTTACGAAACACGAATGGTACATCCGGGCTAAAAGAACATAGTTTAAACTTGTTACATTTTTTCGACTTTGAAAATATAAATGTTTTGGAACATAGTATTAAGAATAAATATAAAAAAGAAACTATTGAAAATATTCATATTTTGAAAAATCCCAATAATGTAAATTTAATGTTAGAGTCGAGTAAATTGGACAAAACTTATCATTCCTTATTAATATAAAATTTGTATTTCGCATTTAAGTTAAAGAAAAAAGGGGGGTCTTATAAATGTTATACTAATAAATTTAGAGTGGGGATGGCGTATATAAAGTAACATGCTGGGTTTTTCATCTTAGTTTACTTCCTGAGGATGAACCGTAGCGGTTCAAAACGTCAGACAAAAAGGTAATCCTAAATTTAAGATGGTGGGGACAGTCAGGTTGTCCTTTACTAACATAGAATAAGTACTTTTATTGTTTTTATTTTTATTGTACTTATTATTGTATTTTTATTTTTATTTTTATTTTATTATTAATTTTATTTATTTTTTTTTTTTTACTTTTCTGATATAATTTATTGTAGTAATAAGTTTTATTTCAAATTCTACGGGGGTGATCATAAACAACGACAGTCTGACTGTCATTATTTTAGCTAATATATGATATAAAGAATGTAAGACCGATAAAAATATTTATTAATTTAATTCAGAATAGTCGACATAAGTACAATTTCTTATTTTAATTCTATCTATTAAGATACAGTTATTTTTATTATCACTACAGTTTATTTTGTGCGTACGTTGGGCGATCTTGTATTGTTTTCCATTTTTAAAAACACAAGCGAGAGGACCTTGATAATGTTCTTGCGAAAATGTTAAGACTTGTGAATAAATATATTCATACGCACTTTCTATATTGTTACTATTTCTGTACATCTGCACATGAATAGTTGTAGAGGCTGATTACCTTTTCGAAGTAACTTTTTGATTCGTGCTATAAAATTTTCTAATCGAAAGACTGAAAACTTCTCCAAGCTGTCGTATCATCGACTAAATGTAGCAGACTGTGTACATTATAGGATACACAATTTGGTCCATAAATATCTTAAAAATTCTGTACAATTTTTTCAATTAAATTTTCAGAAAATTTGATATAGCTTTCGATTTTACATAGTAATGGAGTCGTTGACATAGAGATGTTAAAACAGCAATGTGTAGTATGATAAAGTTAATATAGACATCATACAATAAATATTCTTTTAATGCGATAACGCCTGTGTATAAAAGAAATAGTCTAAATTCGGTAGCCTTCAAAAAATTTAATGCTGCTTTTTTCACGTCTCTATAATTATTAACTGTAACTTAATTTGTATTTTATATTTGAAGAATTTTAAAGAAATCCGATATGTATATAAAATGTTGCATGCGAGTAGAAATTAGAGCAGTTACCTATGATAAAACGCTATTCTATAAAAATTCCGTTGTATAAATTGTTATAATACGCATTGCGTTCGGTTGATCTAAATTCATTCACACCACACACGTACACACAATTTTTGTTTCACAGAAACATACGCATTAGTGATGCAAAAATGTGCAGAACTCCTCGAGGATCGTATATCATCCTATCCAAATGATAAAAATATTCCTTTCAATTCAGGAGTAGAATCGAAGAATTCATTAGCTATGTTGCAAAGGAGGCAATTAGGTACATAGCTCTGGTAACCAAATAAGTTATTCTGGGGTAAGTTAGGAGGGATTTCGAAAACTGATTCATTTTCCTTTTAAATATTTTCCATAAGTGTAAATATTTATTTTTAATACTTAATCGAGTTATAAGATACTTAAAAAAATATGTAATCAAAGGATTATTAAATATACTTATTTACAATCAAAAATGTTGTTATATGAATTCTAAAAAAGAATGTACTTAAATATTTTGGATTCCGATGCTGCAAATGCAGAAAGTAATTATTGATATGTACATAATATGCAACTTGTATATTCTTTTTATAATAGGAATTAATACTTTTCAAAAAGAAAAGTAAAATCATCAAAACTCGTCAGTAATATAATATATTATAATTAATAAAATACAAATGTGCGTGTTCGAGTAAAATTTTATTGTTATATGAATAGTATAATAAAATAAAATGACTGTGAGTAAAGGAATATGTAAAGTATTTTTTCCTAAAACAAAAAAATTGCATCATATAATAATTTTATATATAAGTATACAGATATTCTATGTACATGTTTCAGCTACGTAGCCAGCAAAAACACATTTGCTATGTAGTTGCAACGTCTGAATTATCATACCAATTTCATTCACAGAAATTTTTGAATACGCGAGTCATGTTTACGCTATGTATCTGCAACGTCTCGATTACGGCACCAAATTCGCTCATAAAAAGCCAATCACGTTTATGCTACGTAGCTCTAACTACTTTCGTATCATGTTTTTTAGGCAGCAGCTACGTATGTTTCAGTACGAATGTGAACATTTTTCACATTGCAATAACTTAGCATTGACGTTTTCACTACTTCCGTCAACACGTAGCCAAATTGCCAAAACTATGTCCCTGCAACATCGTAACTACGAGTAATGCTATCTGGAATTTCATAAGGGAAGTATATCCACTGCAAAGACAAAGTGAATAAAAAGATCTTTAAAACAAAAACGAAAGAAACAACACATATACATTATATATCGAGCCGCACGATAGCACGCCCACGATAGGCAAGACATCTATACACATATTAACAGTAAATATTATATGTATATGCATATATATATATATACTAGAATCCCCCGTCTCGGCTTCGCCCGAGATAATAATTTAACCGTTTTCATAAACAATTCAATAATATCTAAGTAAAAAGTACTCTTATATATACAAATCTATATTTCTATAAATAATTGACCGTAATTTACCTATTGCCGCTTCTGTATAAAAAGCTGCTTCAATGTAGCGTCCACTTCAAAAAGTTCAAGTGGTAGAGCAAGATGTCCAAGTCTCTCGAGACTACGTTTTCGGAAAGTATAATGTTCGGACTATAGGAAATTTCTCGAGACGCTTGCTATATAGAGTTGTGTGTTGAGGAAGTAGAATACAATGTCCAGGTATCCCGGGACGATTCTTACTGGAAGTGTGCGTGTTCGAATGATAGAATACGAATCTCTTCATAGAAGTCGTACTGGCATACCTGGATTTTGTTTCCCACCAGCTATACACGAAATTCCACATAGAAGTCGTTCCAAAACATCTGGAAATCGCATTCTATGATCCGAACATGCAACTCCCCCTAGAAGTTATCTCAACATACCTAAACATCGTTTCCTACCAACTAAACACGATAGTCCCAGTAGAAGTCGGCCCGACAAAGCTAGCATCGCTTTCTAACGACTAAACGCAATACTCCCTTTAGAAATCGTTTGGAAAGACCTAGATATCGTATTTTACCATCCCAATACGAATCTTCCTATAGCAGTTAATTTCCTCATACCTGGATCTTGTTTTCCATCAACTAAATACAATATTCCCCGTATAAATCGCCCAGAGACACCTGGACATCGCATTCTATGATCCGAACACACAACTGCGTATAGAAATCGTCTTGAGGCAACGGAATATCGTAATCAACCGCCTGTACACGCCAATGAAATATTACTCAGTAGAAACCGCATTTAAAATATGTATATCTAACATGTACAATACAATATACATACAATATATATAGTAGTGATGTTAACTGAAATTCAAGCAAAATGTTGGTATGCGCATAGCATATTTATTAAATAGGTGATGGGTATTGCCTTTTTATGCAGAAGTGACGATATATTTTAATTATATATACATAGTTTCGAGGTTGTTGGTAAAGAACCCTATTTTGCCATCATTTCTTTTGTTCGAACTAAAAAAAACATAGTCTCTTATCACAATTCTGAAGTTAATAGAATGTATAAAAATAAAAATATAATTTGTCGTCACATACTATATTCAGTATGATTTAGCAGACAGAAACATTTTATAAGAGATGGAAAGAGAGAGAGAGCGAGAGAGCGAAAGAGAGAGAAAGGGAGAGAGGGAGAGAGTTTTCCCATGTAAGACAAAATAAAATTTACAAAAATCAAAATATATCAATAAGGTGTGAGAGAAATGTTAGATTAACCTGAAGAACAAAAAAAGTAATACCGACTAACGTCGCACATCCTTTAGAATATGAATCCCAAAGTTGGATATGAACATTCGTTTTTTGTTTTTGTTTTTTTTGGTGACGCGGGGAGGGGAATTTACTAAAGACGCCTCTTTAAGAGAGGTAGTACCGGATTCATGGAGCCTTTGCCCGCATGTCTACCGATTCTAAAACCCTTCCCCGCAGGGATTCCTACCCGAAAGTATCATTCCCTTTACCTGTTGGGATAAAATTTGATAATGGAACGGTGTACGGGGTGGGGGAGCAGGAGTGGAATGTGGATAGGGGGGAGGAATTGGTGAGATTAGGGGCTCTGCCTTCATGGGGGCAGACGCTTACGTACGAAAACGAAGCACGGAATAGCCGGTGGTGGCTGATAGGGTTACGGATCATTGACAAGGTGGCAAGGCCTCCTGTAGCTATCCATCGATTTAGGAAGGATACTACTCAGGGATTGGATTTCTGAATTCGGATGCTGTTTAATTTATTCTCTCAGATTTTTGGCAAATTTGTTCGCTTAATCGTTGAGAGCAATAAGGTTAGTTTCCTTAAGTACGTTAGTGTTCCTTAAGTACCAAAGGGTATTGAGGGAAGAGCGTAGCAGCCTCATGTATGTACCCCTTGGAATCGCTGAAGTCTATCTGGGGGGATGGACCCCCAGATGGGGATAGCATATGTGGCAATGCTCCTGATAATGGCGGAGAAGGCTCTGGCCTTTGTTCTGGGTGACAGGGTTTTCCTATGGAAGAAAGGTTTGAGCTTTAAGAAGTCTTCTAGCATTTTGGTCCTGGTGAGGTGGACGTGTTTGTTCCAGGATAGGTTCCAGTCTAATGTCACTCCGAAGTATTTGACCGATTGTCTCCACGAAATGGAGGAGCCTTTGATCGTTATGTTTGGAGGGGTGCGGTTTTTACGAGAGATAAAGATTGCACTGGACTTGCTCTCGTTGATGGAGAGTCTCCACCGTGAGTACCAGTTGATGAGGTGTGGAAGAAATCTGTTTAGCCTTGAGGTGCTGTGGCAGATTATTTTAATGGCGTCTATGAGGCCAATATCGTCCGCGTAGAGTGCCGTGATAATTGTATCTTGTATGGCAAGATCATGGTAGAAATAAGTAAAAAGTAGGGGTAATAAAAAGTAGGGGGAACATTCGTTTGAGCTGGCCTGGTATTAATACATTCAGCGGACTACTTTGAATTGATGTTCGTGATTCAAGACGCCACCTAGTGTCCGCTGGTGAAACTGATTATTAAATCCATCAACTTAATTTATTGATGAAAGTAAAATGATTTTCAATAAAAAACATAGCCTAGCCATTCTCAACATAATATAGAATCTAATGTCAAATTTCAGAACAAACGGTTCAGTAGTTTTGTCGGTTATCGTTTATAAACATACGCTTTGTCTTTATAAATTAGTATGATATGATATGATATGATATTATATAGTTAACTATAACAATTTAATCAATATGATTGTAAGAAAATCTACGTTCGGTTTCAAAAATTAACTTCACCTAGTTGTACAGTTTGCCAAATCCGTCAGAATTGAAAAATCTTGAAATTGCAATCTTGAAATCCATTTTTGAATGGTAGAAAAAGTTATTGGAGTCACCAGTTTAATACAATTGAAAACAGCATTTGAAAACGAAATGTGATTTTTTGACACGTAGCACTTTTTTAAAATAAAATTTTAAATTACATCCTGTACTGCCAAAACCATCGGATAATTTTAAAAAACCAAAGAAATAACTTTGTTTTAGATTCGAAATAAAAGAACTACAACATTGATCAAAGTAACGTAGTAGAAAATTTAATTTATATAAAGAAAAGCATAAATTCATATAGAAGTAGTAGAATCGCTGATGGAATTAATGGCCAAAATAAATATATCAATTTTTATAATTATAAATTAACATTAAAAGTTAAATTTGAAATTTCGAAATTTTGTCATGATTTAAATAGGTTAAATAAATAATAGTTTTAAGGATGCTGTACTTATTGACGTATCAAAGAGAGACCCCAATAGAAATTAACTTCAATTTGTTTGCTTTAATAATTAATAATTCACAAATGTATATTAATAAAAAAAACAAAACACAATTTATATTGGATACCACTTCTAACAATTTATATTGAAATTTACATTTTTGGCTCTATGAAATAGTATATATAGATACATGTTAATTTAAATAATTTTAACTATTTTTTAAAATTATTAGGAGTGTGAATAAGTCTTTCCCGTTTTTTGTAAGAGATGGCGCCACCAATACTGTGCGAGTATTCAATGGTTACATATGTCATAATCAAAGCTTATTCATATGTCAACAATTCCATACTAACACATTATTTAAAATTTTTTCGCATCATAAATTTTTGATATCGTGAAAATGTCGAAATTTGAGCCGAGTCGACGTCATTTGCGGGAAGTTTCACTTTATTGCTTCAGGAGGCTTATGGAGAAGGTTGTGTCGATGATTCAAGTGTTCGCGGATGTTTTCGACGCTTCAAAAGCGGTGATTTCGACGTGGAATACAAGGAGCGTTCCGGGCGGCCGCAAATCTTTGAAGATCGAGAATTGGCGACTTTGCTTGATGAAGATTCTTGTCAAACGCAAGAAGAACTTGCTGAAGCATTGGGAGTTGACCGAACAACCATTTCCAAGCGTTTGAAAGCCATGGGAATGATCCAAAAGCAAGGAAATTGGGTGCCGTACGAACTGAAGCTGAGAGACGTCGAACGGCGTTTTTTCACTTGCGAACAGCTGCTTCAGCGACATAAAAGAAAGGGTTTTCTGCATCGTATCGTGACTGGCGATGAAAAGTGGATACGTTACGATAATCCGAAGCGAAGAAAATCATGGGGACTACCCGGCCATGCATCATCACCGACGGCCAAGCCAAATATTCATGGCGCCAAGCTCATGCTCTGCATATGGTGGGACCAGCTAGGTGTGGTTTACTATGAGCTTCTGAAACCGAATGAAAGGATCACAGGCGAAGTCTATCGACGACAATTGATGCGTTTGAGCCGCGCACTGCGAGAAAAACGGCCACAATACTCCGACAGGCACGACAAAGTTATTTTGCAACATGACAATGCTCGCCCACATGTTGCACCGCCGGTGAAAACATACTTAGAAACGCTCAAATGGGAAGTCCTACCCCACCCGCCGTATAGTCCAGACGTTGCTCCGTCTGATTACCATCTCTTCAGATCGATGACGCATGGCCTGGCTGACCAGCGCTTCCATTCCTACGAGGAAGCCAAAAAATGGGTGGGTGACTGGATAGAGGCCAAACCGGTCGAATTTTTTCGCAACGGGATTCGTATGTTGCCAGAAAGATGGGAAAAAGTTGAAGCTAGCGATGGCCAATACTTTCAATAATTCATTTGTAACCATTTTTTCACAATAAAGGCTCAAAATTTGAAAAAAAAACGGGAAAGACTTATTCACATACCTGATAATTTTTTGAAATAAAAATCGATAAGACCACAACTCTACACATGTACTGAAAACCCCTTATAATATTAAAATAATTTGATTTATGTTTGATAATTCATTAAGCAAGGGAAAAATTTGAAAATTGTAGACTAAACCCTTTTCAAAAATTATTTGGTTATTTTGATGCTTTTATTTGAACCGTCTGTATAATTCATGTTTCAAAATAATTATACAATTTTCTTCTTGCATACAAAAAAAATAGAATACTCAAAAAAATGTCATATTATTCTTATAATTTGTTTCCAGAAATTATTTTAAGTATGATTTGGCATACAACCATCTTATAAAAGAAGGCAGAGAAAGAGAAAGAGAGCGAGAGAGAGAGAGAGAGAGAGAGAGAGAGAGAGAGAGAGAGAGAGAGAGAGAGATTTCCATGTAAGAGAAAATAAAATTTACAAAAATCAAAAGATATCCATAAGGTGTGAGAGTAGTGTCAGATTAACCTGAAGAACAAAAAAGGTAATACCGACTAACGTAACACCTTCTTTAGGATACGAATCCCAAAATTGGATATGAACATTTACTTGAGCTGGTCTGGTATTAACACTTTAAGCCGACTACATTGAGTTGATGTTCGTGATTCAAGACGCCACCTAGTGGCCGCTGGTGAAACTGGCCACTAAAACTGTTAACTTAATTTATTGTTAAAAGTAAAATGATTTTCAAGAAAAAACATGGCCTATGTCCTTCCCAAGATAATATAGAATCTATATGTCAAATTTCAGAACAATCGGTTCAATAGTTTTTTCGGTTATCGCGTACAAACAAAAACACGCTTTGTCTTTATAAATTAGTATGATATGATATGAAGTATGATATGATATGATATGATATAATATGATATATATATATATATATATATATATATATATTACTTTACTAACATCGAATAAGTACTTTTATTATTTTTTATTTTTATACTTGTTATTGTATTTTTATTTTTATTTTTACTTTTATTTTTCTGATATAATTTATTGTAGTAATAAGTTTTATTTCAAATTTACTAACATAGAATATTGCTTTTATTATTTTTATTTTATTTTATTTATTATTTTATTTTGATTTTGAATTTTAATATAATTTATTGTAATAATATGTTTTATTTTAGATTCTACGGGGGTGATCATAAACAAGGACAGTCTGACTGTCATTATTTTAGTTAATATATTATATTATAAAGACTATAAGACCGATAAAAATATTTATTAATTTTATTTTATTTTTACCTTTTATTGAATTATTAGATGTTTGATTTTACCTTTAAAATTAGATTGTAATTATTATATATATAAAAAATTATGCGCAAAGTTTAAGAATATTTTATAGAATTTCATCATTCTGTCAATTCTATATTCTATATTTTAATGGTTGGCGTTGGGGTTTTTTGCTGTTACCGAAAATCTTTCAATTTTTTTATATATTATATTATTTATAATAGATTAGTTAACTTTAAATATATTTTTCATATTCTTTTACTAAAAAAATTATACAGTAATGATAGAATTAAACATTCAAATGCCATATCAAATTTTTAGAAATTGTATAGTTTGTAGTGTAGTAAAATATTTCAAAAATTTCTTCAATTTTTTAATGTAAAGTATTGTTAGCACTTTTAGGAAGCTTTTTAGTTTCAGTTTATTTTAAAAATAGATACAGTAATTAAATCAGTATAAAATATTATTCCAAAAATTTCATTAATACATATGTATCATAAATTATTATTTACGCAATACATGTGAAAATATAAAAGAACTGTTCATGAGCGATTGTTTTCAAACTGGTCAGATAACCTCGCCAGATAATATATATTTTGTTATGACCCATGTCGCTATTTTACAGCGTTCTAGGCTCGGCGTAAAATTTGCAGTGATTAAATATTGAAGCATAAAGAATGCTAAAATTCAAAATGATATATTAGATTTAATTTAATGGAAAACATATAACACTTTATTTCTTTTTGTATCCATTATAATTTATTCAAAAGTTCTAATTATGAATAACTCGCTTAAAAAGTCGATAAAGGGAAAAAGAGATTTCCTCTTAAAGGAGCGCTGTATTTAAGGATGTATATGCTATATGCTTAAACGGTGTTAGCACCTTGAATTTTGCATGGTAGATAGATATTGTGATTAAAAAGCTACATGCAAAATTTCAGATGAATTCATGACTTTTTTTAATGTTATAACTATTTAAAATTAGCATGTATTCTTATGGCAATTCGTATTTAGTTGAAAAAAACTTCGCTTTTAATTAAAAAACAATATAGAAATAACGGTGATAAACTCTTAAAAATGGTTACATAAAAGCGCTTAGGTTTTATGTACCAAAAGCAATTAAAAAAATCATAGTTCATGACCTATTAAAAAAGTTATTGAGAAAAATGTAATAGAAAATTATGAAATTATTGGTAAGAAGATTGAATTGTGGCAACGCTGCCGCTACTATGGCAACGAAGAAATATATATAGATATGTAACTTACGTATGGAGAGCATTTCGTTCTCGTGGAACAAGCAAGTGGAAAAATCGAAAGGTTATACCCCCTATTTTTCAAATATATATTTTATTATTGAATTTTGAGGTTACTTTTGTGATAGAAATTGTGGTGTTGCAACGGAACAATAATATACAATAGTGCATTTTCAATTAATTAGTATAAAATAATCAAGACTCAGTATTAAAAAATAAAAAATTTATTTAGTTTACATAATTTATAAAACAGTTTATCAGTGCTGTTTATATTATACATCATATATGTGTTAATTGTTTGTTACTTTAATAAAATTCACACTATCAACTATTTAGTGAATATTCATTCATTTAACAAAATAAACAAAGTTTTTTTAAATATTTCAGTTTCTATTAGGCTAACATTTTATACATTTTTTTAGAAAAATATAACAATATCTTTGGTTTAAAGAATAGATCACCTTGTTTTTGTGATTTATTATTTAGTATTTTCTTGAAGCCAATTAATAATTTTATCTTTTGTGCTGCAACTGAATATCGATGCAATTGAATATATATCAAAGAAATATTCTGAAGCATATGCTTCGAAAATATTCTGAAGCGGATGCTTCGTTCCTCATTCAAATATAGCATCAGACGCTAAACGTTGCATTGTAGCCAACTGCAGAAAAATAACTTCTACAGCGCTATGTTGCCACTTTCAATTTTTATAGGATATAAGATTTTTCCTATACTATTAGTACATGCTTTTTTATTTGTTCTACAGATAAAAGCCTGCAGGGTTTACTCTCAAAAGTTAGCGACACGAAAATAATGAATTTAACGTTTTAAGTAATATTAAAGCAATATTATTTATAGCCTATAAATCCTTAAGGATGTATAGATTATACTGCCCTACTCAAAAGTTTGCGAAATTGTGAAATCTAGGTTATAGAACTGATTATTAAATTAAATACCAAAAAAACCTATTGAAATACATAAAATGAAAGTGTTATTTATTGTTGAAATAGTTTTTATAATGTAAAAAGTTATATAATTGCATAAAACGTTAAATTCATTACTTTCATACTTAAAGCGTCGGCAGATTAGCTGTTCAAATTCATTTATTTGAAGGAAAGAGAGTGGGGGTATGGAATGCGAATGGGGAGAGGGGAATGTTAAATCTGCTCCGCTACTTCTGTTTCGTTTCATCCCCTTACGCGATTTGGCTGTAGCTTTCTCTCTCTGTTACACGTAGAACTATCAAGGGATTTATAAAAGAGCGACGTCTACCGGAGAGACTATCTACCATCTCTTGATAATTTTTAATAAGCTTTTCCTATGTAAAGTAAGCGAGTTTCCACTCCTTTTCTCTACCCTCCCTACTCCATAATCTAGAGCTTATCTTCTGCTAGAATCTAAAACTGAAATTATAAATTGACACTGAAAATAGCATGGATGTTTGTACAATTTTTATAGTCAGTATAGAAAATAGTTTGAGTACTAAAAATAATTATATTATTATTAAAAAGTTGTAAATAACTATACGAAGCAATTATAAAATAAAAAAGCTGTAAATGAATAGTCTTCTGTAGCTGTAAATGAACAGCCCGAGTGGAAACCAGAAATAGACGTATTTTTCAGGGAAAACTAAAGTGCAACTTAAGCTCATAATAGAGTATAATGAAAAAATTTTTGAATGAAAATATTTTTTAATGCTGTATAATATTAATGAACATACAAGAATCACAGTAAAATTATTACAATGTAACAATACTTTTGAACAAAAATAAATATTTTTAGAACAGTATATAAACAAAAGAAAAGACCATTTTTTAAATTAAAGAAGGTAAAGTTATTGATTTTATATAAAAGTTATATGTGTCATATTCTATTATCTAATGTATGATCACTTTTAGCTATAAATTGGGCTATTATTAAAACTCTAAAGGATAAATATTTGAAAAAATAATACTTGATAATATATATTGTAGTCAAAAGAAATCCCAAATTTGAATATAGAAGTTAAAATAATTAAAAACAAATAATAAACAAAAATCTTTAGAAGTATCAATTTAAAATCATAATAACTTGAATCAAATATATTACAATATTGTATTAATGAAAGGTTGCCGTGTATTTTAAGATAGCAAAACTTCAGGTTTCAGATTATCATTTATTTATAAATAATATAAACTATTTTTCAAGTATTATGAGAAAAGAAATTTTGTAGTATCATGAATTAATGTTTCATATTGTAAGAGCTCAGTAGAGAAAGTGAAAAATACTAAGTGTTAAAAAAATATTCTTGTTTTATTTGAGTGAAATTATTTTCATATGATAGCTTAATCTCCTAGGTCAGTTGAAATACATGGTTATCCTTGTCAACAAACTGCAGCAAAAGTATAGACTTCTCTATTATTAAAAAATTATGAAATAAACTATTAATACAAATAATTCATATTTATTATTGATTTATTAATTTAGACTGGTTCATGCCATAGTACAGAGCAATATAAAGTATTATAAAATAATGATTCAAATAACAATTTTTAAATTGACGGTATGTTTTGTGTAATCTGACTACCTTTCTTTATATTGAATATATACTATCTAGAAATTAACAAGAATTTTTTGATATTTTCAAACTAGAAATGTTTGATATTAAATTATAAAAAATTTGTTTAGTAAAATCTATTAAAAAATTTCATGTATAAATTAGTATTTTATCATTGCAGTTTATATATATATATATATTATATGTTTCTGTACGTATATTCAAATTTATTTTGTTTTAGTATCTGAAATATTTTTTGAATAAAAATGTTGAAACATCGAACATTTATTGAAAGACCTAATGAACAAATTCAAATTTAATAAATTTTAATTTTGAGAAAATAAGTGGAGTCCAAGCGATAGACACCTGTTTAGTGTATGGTTTTACCACCAGGGCGGCGCTACTTAAAATATTACATGCTAATAATTAAGCGTCTATTTTCGTTGAGATTACTTGACAGTAGTATGGTGCACCGACATTGTAGACGTAATCGTACATCGTTTATTTTGCCTACAGTTTATTAGTAATGTTTATAAATTATTGTGTAAAAATAGGTTTAATGAATCGTATATAAAACTTTTAATACAATTAAAGCACATAATTGTATTTTGTATTCTGTAAAAGTTTTTTTTATAATTAATTTGATTTGAATATTTTAAAATTTCAAATCAAACAAGTGAGCAACGTGTAAAGTATAAGCTGAGAAATTATATACATATATATATATATATATATATATATATATATATATATATATATATATATATATACATACACAAACTACCTGCATTGTTTTTAAACATTAAGTATATATATATATATATATATATATATATATATATATATATATATATATTTCAAAACAAAGCATAAAATAAAAATATTTCGAAGAATTCTTAAGTGAAATAAAAAATGTCGGACGAAAAGAAGGTATTGTTTTCTAACCTTAAAAGTGTAATTTTTTTTATCGTTTTACATAATATACATTAATTTGATTGATTGTTTTTTAGGATTCCAAAGAGTCAGAACACATAAATTTAAAAGTTTTAGGCCAAGATAATGGCGTAGTTCAGTTTAAAATAAAAAAACACACTCCTTTAAGGAAATTAATGAATGCATATTGTGACAGAGCGGTATTTTATATATTGGATTAGAATATAAATTAATCTTTAATCTATAAATTAAACACGAAACATTTTTGTAGGGATTGGCAATTGCAGCTGTTCGATTTAGATTTGATGGGCAACCAATTCATGAACTTGATACACCTTCCACATTAGAAATGGAAGAGGGTGATACAATAGAAGTATACCAACAGCAAACAGGCGGTGCAGTTTGATTTTATTCATATTAAAATTACTTTTTTAAAATGTATTGAAATATCTGATTCATTCATTACAAATTTTTATGCTTTTGAATAAATAAATTTTTTTTCACCTGTCGATTATAGAATTAAGTATGTAATAAATTATGTTTTTTTATACACTTATTTTTATTTGTTATTATCTACTTAAACATAAATAAATACGTTACTTCAAGAAATTTAATATTTGAATAACTTCTATTACATTTATTTATTGACTATAGATACACTAATTAAATATATTTTTAGAAAATTAAATATATCATTATCATTATTCATTAACTGGAAAGTCCAGCTTTTTGTCGACAGAGTAACATAAGTGCTCTTAACAGAAATTGCCTTCTTGACAATTGCCTTACTTGTTTTAAAAAAGCATCTAAATCAATTATACTACTTCTTAAGCCTTCAGCTAAGTAATAAATAGCATCCTCAATTGCAGCTTCTTCAACAAAAGCATTTAGCATTCTGGAATAGTTAAATTTTAAGTAAATATTAAAGTTTTTAAATAAAGTAGTAATTATAAATAGAAATACTAACTGCTTATATAAAGGTGCAATTGTAATAACAGCTTCATCGATCTCAACAGATTGGTTATCTGATAGCTTATTTTTTTCTAATTCTAATTCCGACACTTTCTCTTGTAAGATTGTTATATTTTTTTCAAGCTCCGATTTTTCTTTTTGAAATTTTGTGAATAATTCATTTAATCTAGCAGATCCACTTGACAGTTCTTGCTGTGTACGCCTTAAAGTTTCTAACTCTGCTTGTAATTGTGAGAATTGTTCACGAAGACGTCTCCGTAATTTGTCACCTACAGCTGATAAAACGGAGGCTCTAATATGTTCTGCTGATATTATTCCAGCTCGATTATTACTGTTTGTAGGAACAGCAGCAGACTAAATAGAAAATACAAAATATATTCTACATAAAAATGTATTCTTTATTTATTCAATACTATCAATCTACCAAGATAGGTGGGTAATATTTTTATGTATTACTCATGTTAGAAATTAATTTTATAGTTTTGTTAAATAATCAAAGTTCTGCATTATTTTGAAATATATATCAATGCTGTGTATATTCTGCTAGTTAATAGAGCTGTTTTCTTATGTAAAAAATGGTTTAATTTTCTGTATTTTTTGACTGTTCAATATTTCTATTTAGAATATTTATAATCTTTTATATGTCAAAGAAACAAATTTTGAAATCATATTTCTGGTTGTCTTATTGAAAAGCGCTTTGCTCAAAAATATAAATAATAATTTATTGTAAGTTGAACATTATTAAGTTAAGAAATAAGTATACATCTATAATTTTATAAAAATTATAAAATAACTAACCAGGAGCCAGGGCATGAAAAAAGCTGAAGCAGGCATTCTATTATTCATAAAAAGATATTCTACTTTTTAGTAATAAAAAATGTAAAAATGAAAACAAATATTTTTAATAAATTTGATCACTTACTAGACTAAAATATACAATATTATAAGTTTCTTATTAGCTAAAGAAAGCTGAATTCAATACTTTAAATTATTAACGATCTTTTTAAAATTAAGTTTAATAATTTCACTGTATTTAATTGTTTTTTCATTGACGTATACAAAATATATTTTCATGACAAGTTTAAAATTATAATTGTATAAGTTTATATAATTATATAGTGATTAGTGAAAACAACTTATTTCTAAAAATCTACAAACTGAGAGATCTATATACTCTGATATATATTGAAATCTAACAATTGAGTACTTTTAGATTAAATATTTATTTTGTTTATAGAAAATTATATAATACAAAAACTACTAATGTATTATCTAAAATACTTACAGTATATGGAGGATAACCATCCATATAATTAGACAATGAATAATTTGAAGTTGAACTTGAATATGGAAAATTTGAATATGTAATATCAGTTTGAGGATAGATAGTTTGCATAATATGTGAAGCTGCTTGTGAAAATCCTCCTTGAGGTATCATGGGAATTGATGGCATAATAGCTATAAATGAAAAGTAAAAATTGAAATTATTTTTATAAATCTATTACTTTTAAAAGTCATTAATCAAATATATCATTCAAAATACAAATCTTACTCTGTTTTGGATAAGGTGTAGAATTTATTAAAACATGAGATAACACAGGTTCTGTTTTAGGTTTTGTATAAACAGGTGGATTTTGACCAAAAATTATAATCATAAATTGAATTAAATTATCTAAATCAGATTTATGCTAAAAGTAATAATTTAATCAAAATAAAAATATTGATTGATAACTAATTATTAATCCATTTTCAACCTACTGGGATCCACTCATGTAAATATGGTAAGTAAATTTTTCCATTGTGATCAACAAAATTACTAATTCTAATTTCCATATCTGGTGTTGGCTTAACATAACACATCGGAGCATTATTTGGATGAGTATCCATTACCCATAAACAAATTGGAATATGATAAGTATTACCTAAAAAAAATATAAATAAAGTTCTAATTATAGTTCTAATTGACTCTTCTTACCTTTAAAATTAACAGGTATAGTCCCTTGTAAATTAATAAGCTCCTTACGTGATCCATCATTAAATACTGAAATTTATTATATACTTTACAAGATAGAATTTTTAATTATATGATATTAATATTTACCAAATGATTCTATTTTCCATTGTAAACCTAGATAGCGTTTTAATACTTGAAGAATATCTTTACGTGCTATGAATGGATTACTGTACTAAAAATATAAAAAAAAAAGTTTTTAATAGATAATGTTTAACTTACAATGACAGAACTTTTTAAAAGGGACCCATTTTTATGAACATAAAATAGGTATGTCTTACTTTGCTTAAAATTTGCTTCATTTTTCCTTCATCTAAATGATTCATTTTAATTATTGAATTTGCACTGAAAAATGTTTTATAAACCCATATAATACATTAAATTAAATGAAATTCATTACTTCATTTATTTTCTATATTAGGAATATGGAGGGTAGAGAGAGTGGAAACTCCAATAAAATCGTGTCAAATTAAACGGCAGGACTTCGAGACAGAATTGGCCGCATGGCGGCGACACCATGTGAGGTTGCTCGTTCAAATACGTATATTTAAAAAAAAGAGAGTAGGCGCATGTAGTGAGAGTGAAGAGAGGGGAAAATTAAATCTTTGCTCCTCTACTCTTGCTTTTTTCTTTTTTTTCCCTTACTTGCTTTGGCCAGAGATGAACCGAGATTGCCAGGGCCCATGTAAATCAATGGTTCCAAAATTGGCGCTACAGCCTACAGTGGTAGATGCCCGAACAAGATCCGTTTGTAATGTCGATTATCGGTAATTGCAGTGCACTGCTGAAAAATGTCCGAATAGAAAATAATAGAAATAACGCATCTAAAGCAATGAAGGAGAAATAGCGGGCGCCAGTATAGACTATTATTAAGAGGAGGGGCAAGGTGGCAGGCCGGCACGATGCCGAAGAGGGGAAGTAGGGGAAGCGAAGGACCGAGCGAAAAAGAAAACAACTGACATCTATACGTCTATATATATCTATATATATATATATATATATATATATATATATATATATATATATATATATATATATATAATGCATGCATATAAGAAATGTGTGCACTAATTGTTTCCTCTATTTCGGCAAGATCGGACTGATTCCAACCGCGACCAAAATCCATTCTCTCTCTCTCTCTCTCTCTCTACATATATATATATATATATATATATATATATATATATATATATATATATGCGTGCGTGTTCTTTACTTAAAACTCTGATTCTCAAACTTTGACCTCCCTCATTATGATGTTTTGTAATTTTTTAATATGAGTGAGAGAGCTGTGTTGGGCGTGCTTTGTGTGTGTGTGTATGCGCGCGCGCGCGTGTGCGTGTACACAGGCGCACGTTTAATATGGAGAAACTATTAATTATTTTTTAAATAAATCTAATTTTATATCAATAATCATCAGTTCTTCTCGTTTTGAAACGTTGCAATTTATTGAATTTTTTCAAATATATAATATAATATAAATTCAGTTCATTTTATGATCTGCTGAAAATGAGTTACTAAAGATATTTTAAATACAATGCAGAATATTCATTAATATTAACTGCATCTAAATTGTATAAAAAAGGAATTATTTGTAATTATAAAACAGGAATATAACATGCACATAAAAAGTTCTATTGATCTATTTATATTAATGTTTTAGATCTATCTCGGATTAAAAAATTATATAAACATATAGATTATCTAAATGAAATGATGTTCTGTTATAAATATTAAAAAATTTAAAAGAATAAACAATTTTTATTCATAATGTATGTACTAGAATGAACAATAAATGTATAAGAATATATTGTACATGCTAGCTGTAAATACTTTTTTAACATTTAACTTAATTAAAAATGATTTACACAGAACTTTATATTTTATGTATATATTGTAATGTATTATAGTATATTATTTATATTTAAAATTTTATTTTCAATATAGTTTCTAAAAATAATTACATATTTATATGTGTAATAAACCAATCATTTTATTAAGCTGTATATAATTTTGATATAGAAACGCGATAATTTCATATTTCATAAAACCTAATGTATATTAAATAAAAATTTACATGATGTTTAATTTTAAAAATTTTATTTCAAATTCAATAAATATACGTCTAATCACTTTTTTATTATACCTAAACTATAATAAACGCATATGCTCCATAAACCCTCAATATATTCGTTTATTTTGATTGTAATATCACACGAATTGTTTGAATTTGTCATAAATTTATTAAGTATGTGTAATAATTCTGGCGATTAAAAATTGGATAGTGGTGATTCCAATAAAATATTATAATGCTTACACATTAATGATTTGTTTATTTGAAATTTTTAGCATTTTTCGAATATTCTCATAACACGGTATATAAGGTTTCTTACGCTTATCGCTCAAACAGTCGAATTTACACCACGCCGACACGGAGATATGGTACGCTTTCTTGAAGCGACACCTGAAGCACACGAAGATGAGCCGTTATTGTAACAGAGCTAGCAGAGATGAATATTTATATTTATATAAATATAAATATGATAATATATATATAGATCATATATATATAGATCCGTTTAGTTTCGCGGTCGGCGCGCAGAGAGAACGTTTCAATCGACAGCATTAGTTTTTTTTTCATCATAATCGCAATATGACTTTGCATTTGTATATTGCTTTATAACATTTTTCTTAACTATCACAGTTGAATCTGCAATTAGATTTGCGCTATATGCAAACAAGCCATCATATATATATATATATATATATATATATATATATATATATATATATATATATGATGGCGCATATAGTGCAAATCGAGTTTTATGTTTGTTTTATGTGCGTTGTTTTCGAATTAAATTAATAATTTATTTTATTCAATTTATCATCTTTTATATAATGGTGTACAAAAGGAATTACTTTATTTTTAATAATAGTTTTTTGTCAGTCTTTGTTATTTAATAAAATGTTGTATGATATTAATATGATAAACGTTACAGTTTACAATGTGTGCGTGCGTGCGCGCGTGTGCGTGTGTGTATGGAGAGAGAGAGAGAGAGAGAGATGAATGGATTTTGATGGCGGTTGGAATCGGTCCTAACTTGCCGAAATAGAGGAAAGATTAGTGCACGCATTTCTTATATATATATATATATATATATATATATATATATATAGACGTATATACACGCAGTTCTTTTAACTTTCGTTCGGTCCTTCGCTTCCCCTACTTCCACTCTTCTGCATTATGCCTGCCAGCCACCTTGCCCATCCCGTTAATTACAGTTTGATTAAGTTTACAGTTTACTTGTATAAAAAATACCCAATGTATAAAAATATATTGCCTAGATAATTTTACCTATAATAATATTAACATATATTAAATATCTGCAGGAATAAATAATGAAGCTTCAAGGCTCGCCGAAACAATGTCAGTGATGTGGCTGTATTGAGTTTAGTTCCAAGAAAGTTCCCCCGCACTATTTTACTGAATATTTATGATTTTTGCGGGACTAATTACGAATATCATAACAGCTTTAGACGGAAATTGAATATTCATTCCTAAAACCATGCAAAGTCCATAAAGATCATGGTTTGTTCAATTTTCCTTAAGAAAATAAAAATACTTGCAAAAAAATTTTAAACCATAATCATAGAGCTCATTTAAATACATATTTTTTGTTCTGTACAGTTTTCGGTGCAAATAATATTTCTCGACAAAGTTCAGTTTCGGAAACTATTCCGTTTCGGAGTCCCGTGAACGGTTCCCCGCATATACTCGATGCAGGTATCTTCGTATATATTTTTTCGAGGAATATAGCTTCTAGAGACGAATTAAATAGAATAAAAAATATGTATTTTAATGAGATGTACAATGATTTTTTAAAATACATTTTTGTAAACTTTAATATTTCCCGAGATATGTCCAAAAGACTCTGTGTTTAGAGTTTTTAACTTGAGAATTAAATTTTTATCAAACGACACTACGATAATTTTAATCGGCATCCAAAAAAATGGAATAATCGATTATGCACGTCTTTCGGAAGTTCATTCACGATCTCTGTTATAGACTCACATAGCAATTTTTATTGGATCAAGCTTGCTGTGAGCACGCATTTAGACTGCCGATGATCGCAATAGCCTTGGAGCAAGGCTCAATTATTAAAAAATTTTCGCGAAATTTACATCGCAGCGATCATACTGCAAGCATGCACTATTAACAAATATTTTTTTTAAATTCATACTGTTATAACTTTTAATATATATATTTATATATATAAACATCTGACGTTTCGACTTCACTCAAAATAGTAATGTAACCAATTTATTAAACAGTTAAATAATATCTATGAAAACAATTCTCTATCTATAAATCTATATTCCTATAGATAATTTCATCCTCTGAGAATATTTCTCGAAAAATAATCAAAAATTTAATCCTCTAAAGCATCGACAGTGGTGTGACTGTATTGAACAAGTCCTGTCACTATTTTCTTAAAAATTTGCAAACTTATATTTTTTGTAGCGCGGATTCTTAACATTATCATAACCTTAAATCAAAATTAAATATGTATTCCTAAATCGACGAAAACTCTATAAAAATCATGATTTTCTGAATTTATCTTAGAAAATGAAAAAATTTAACATTTAAAACCAAAATCATAGAGCTCATTAAAATACATATTTTTTTGTTCTATATAATTATTCGATATAAACTATATATTTTTGGAGAAAAGTTCAACATTTCCGTTTCGGGGTCCCCGGAACAATTCTACGTTTATACGAAATATAGATACATTCGAAACATTTTTCTTGAGAAATGCTGTTTGTAGAAATTCAGCGCATAGTACAAAAAATGTAAGTTGATAAGATCTACAACTTTTGTTTGAAATACTTTTTGTAAATTGAAGTACACTAAAACAAAATTTGATAATTTTAAATAAATACATTTCGTCGAATTCAAAGAACGAAGAATTTGTTTAATATAAACAACTGTTTTTCGTTAAGAAAAATATATATTTAAATGTATTAACTGATTTAGTTGAAACGATATTTTTAATTTAAAAAAATATTCTAAATTGTCTAAATAGAATTTATTTAGGTAGCTAAATCAATTTCATTTTCTTAAAATCACTAAATTGCATTTCATAAGCATATCATTAATTTTCATATTTGAAATTAATAAATATTTTTTTATTGGTCTTACAGTTCAATCAATTCAATCTAAAAATAAAAAATAAATAAAAATAAAAATAAAATAAAAATTAAAAGTAAAGTGCACTTTACTAACAAAGAATTTTTTTAGCTAATATTTTATTTTCAGATTAGTCTACGGGGGTGAATGTAAACAAGGACAGTTTGACTGTCATTATAATTTTAATTTAATTTTTAATTTAATTTTTATTTTTAATTTTTATTTTTAATTTTTATTTTTAATTTTTATTTTATTTTTATTTATTTTTATTATTATTTATTTTTTATTTTTAGATTGAATTGATTGGACTGTAAGACCAATAAAAAAATATTTATTAATTTGTATATGGGCAGTCGACATAAGTACGATTAAATTATTTTCATATTTGGTTAGTGAAAAATAAAAATGTGTCCAAAACTTTTTCGCCAAGTGTATCCAGGGTTTTCATCGCTATTAACACATGCCTCTACCGGTTGCTACCTTTACAATGAGATTCTGAACCTTTATAATTATATATGTAAAGTTTGAACGGCTGAGATTTTGCGTTTCAAATTAATTTGCGTTGCGCTATCTACAATACTAATATAATATTATGTGTTTATTTATATATATTATATAATACATAAGAAAACAATGAAAATATAATTATTCTTAATTGCAATATAACATCTAGCATACGTTTACATAGTTGTAGATTACGAAAATGACTGTCTAATAAGTTAAGATACTTCAGTTCAATTTTATATTTTGGTTCAATTATATATATATATATATATATATATATATATATATATATATATATAGACGTATAGATGTCAGTTGTTTTCTTTTTCGCTCGGTCCTTCGCTTTCCCTACTTCCCCTCTTCGGCATCGTGTCGGTCAGCCACCTTGTCCCTCCCCTTAACAGCAGCCTGTACACGCGCCCGCTGTTTCTCCTTCTTTGCTGTGATGCCTTAATTATATTATGTATTAAATGTCCGAATAGCTATTCGGACATTTTTCAGCAGTGCGCTACATTTATCGATAGTCGAGATTGCAGACGGATCTTGTTCGTGGTTCTGCCGCAAAATCTGGCGCTGTCACGGAACCAACGTCGCCTATGTCTCTGTCAATCTCAGTTCATCTCTGCTTTGGCTTTTGCTTTCTCTCTATTGCACGCAGAACCATCGAGAAATTTCCAAGACAACGACGCCCATTGGTCAAATCTGAACTACCATCTCCGGCTAATTTTTGATAAGCTTTTCCTTTACATTTTAAAATGTAAAGCGACAGGAATTTTCACTCGTCTCTATCCTTCATAATCAGGAATACGGAGCATAGAGATAAGGAGTAGGAATCTCACTAAAATAGTATCGAATTACATGTCAAGATTTGAGCTAGAATTGGCCGCAAGACAGTGAAACCCTGTGAAGTTGCTTGTTTAATAGCAGAGATGAACCGAGATTGTCAGGACCCATGTAAATCAATGGTTTCAAAATGGCACAACAGCCTACTGTCGTAGGTGCCCGACCAAGGTCCGTCTGCGATGTCGATTATCGGTAATTGCAGAGCACTGCTGAAAAATGTCCAAATAGAAAATAATAGAAATAACACATCTAAAGAAATGAAGGAGAAACGGCGGGCGCCAGTACAGACTGTTATTAAGGGGAGAGGCAAGGTGGCAGGCAGGCACGAAACCAAAGAGGGGAAGTAGGGGAAGAAAAGGACCGAGAAAACAACTACGCGTATATACGTATATATATCTATACTAGCATCCCCCGTCTCGGCTTAGCCCGAAATAATAATTTAATCGGTTTCATAAACAATTTAATAATATCTAAATAAAAAGTACTCTTATATATACAAATCTATATTTCTATAAATAATTGACCGTAATTTACTTATTGTCGCTTCTGTATAAAAAGCTGCTTCAATGTAGCGTCTACTTCAAAAAGTTAATATTTTGCCAACTATTTTATACAATCACACACACATGCATATTACATACAACTTTTATAGGAAAAATTGTAATTTCAAGTTCAAGCGGTAGAGCAAGATGTCCAAGTCTCTCGAGACTACGTTTTCGGAAAGTATAATGTTCGGACTATAGGAAATTTCTCGAGACGCTTGCTATATAGAGTTGTGTGTTGGAGAGGTAGAATACAATGTCCAGATATCCCGGGATGATTCTTACTGGGAGTGTGCGTGTTCGAATGATAGAATACGAATCTCTTCATAGAAGTCGTACTGGCATACCTTGATTTTGTTTCCCACCAGCTATACACGAAATTCCACATAGAAGTCGTTCCAAAACACCTGGAAATCGCATTCTATGATCCGAACATGCAACTCCCCCTAGAAGTTATCTCTACATACCTAAACATCGTTTCCTACCAACTAAACACGATAGTTCCAGTAGAAGTCGGCCCGAGAAAGCTAGCATCGCTTCCTAACGACTATACCCAATACTCCTCTTAGAAGTCGTTTGGAAAGACCTAGATATCGTATTTTACCGTCCCAATACGAATCTTCCTATAGCAGTTGATTTCCTCATACCTGGATCTTGTTTTCCATCAACTAAATACAATATTCCCCATAGAAATCGCCCAGAGATACCTGGACATCGCATTCTATGATCCGAACACACAACTGCGTATAGAAATCGTCTTGAGGCAACGGAATATCGTAATCAACCGCCCGTAAACACCAATACAATATTTCTCAGTAGAAACCGTATTTAAAATGTGTATATATAATATGTACAATGTAATGTACATACAATATATATTACTATTTCGTATATTTTCGGTTTATCAATTAAATACCGTGAAAATTTTCATAGTGATGCTAACTGAAATTCAAGCAAAATGGTATGATGAATAGCATATTTTTTAAGCAGACGATGGATATTTCCTTTTTATGCAGAAGTGACGATATATTTTAATTATATATACATAGTTTCGAGGTTGTTGGTAAAGAACCCTATTTTGCCATCATTTCTTTTGTTCGAACTAAAAAAAACATAGTCTCTTGTCACAATTCTGAAGTTAATAGAATGTATAACAATAAAAATATAATTTGTCGTCACAAACTATATTCAGTATGATTTGGCATACAGAACCATTTTATAAGAGAAGGAGAAAGAAAGACAAAGAGATAGTGACAGAGAGCGAGGGAGAGAGAGAGAGAGATTTCTATGTAAGAGAAAATAAAATTTACAAAAATCAAACGATATCCATAAGGTGTGAGAGTAATGTCAGATTTACCTGAAGAACAAAAAAGGTAATAACGACTAACGTCACACGTCCTTGAGGATACGAATCCCAAAGTTGTATATGAACATTCGTTTGAGCTGGCCTGGTATTAATACTTTAAGCGGACTACTTTGAATTGATGTTCGTGATTCAAGACGCCACCTATTGGCCTCTGGTAAAACTGATTGCTAAAACCATTAGCTTAATTTATTCATAAAAGTAAAATGATTTTCCATAAAAAACATATCCTATGCCTTTCTGAAGACAATATAGAATCTATATGTCAAATTTCAGAAGAAACGGTTCAGTAGTTTTTTCGGTCGTCTTTATAAATTAGTATGATATATGATATGATATGATATGATATTTATGAAATGCGTGCATTAATTCTGTTCTCTATTTCGGCAAGTTCGGACGGATTCCAACCGCGACCAAAATCTATTCATTCTCTCTCTCTCTCTCGCTCTCTCTTTCTCTCTCTCTCTCTCTCTCTTTCTCTCTCTCTATCTCTTTATATATATATATATATATATATATATATATATATATATATATATACATTTATGGACAGATTAAATATTAATACTATTTATTGATATGCTTTTTACACACACACCGCGCGCTTACGTACACACACGCACTTACACATTACAATACGTCAAAATGAGGAAGGTCGAAATTTTCGAAATTTGAACATCAGTGTTTTAAGTAAAGAACACTGCACGCATATGTATATATATATATATGTATATATATATATAGTATTTTTGTATTCAAAAAAAACAAATTAGTAAATTCAAATAAACATTTTCCAATGTTGGAACGAATTATATTTTAATATACAAAAATGAGTATATATAGGATAAATAAAAATTTTGTATACGATAGTAAGGCAATTGATTTACTTTGGATGAAATATACCAAGGATTTAGTTGTCATTTTTGATAATAAATTAAATCTAACAAATTATATTGAATACGAAAAACCTCACACAGTTGAAGAAAAGTCAGTTATATCGAAAGTTTTGATAAAAGGATTTTATTTAGTTAATGATTTTTGCACTATGTATTATACATTTATATTATCAATTTTTAATTACTATTCAATAATTTAGTGTTCTTATAGTAAATGTCAAATTTCTGAACTTAAAATAGTAATAAATATATACACACACACACACACACACATATATATATATATATATATATATATATATATATATATATAACATAGTGGTAATCCTATAAGTTATCCAACCATAATTGCCAGATGCATTATTAATAAGTTATATTTTCTGATCTTTCTATTTAGTAGATTATGTCTGTCATATTATTTTAAAATTTGTAAAATATAATCGATTATAACGAGTTGAAATTGGAGTCTGTTTTTTTTTTTAAATAGCATGTAAGTCTCAAGATTTCTCTATTAAAATAATTTAATATTGATCATTTCTCAAAGTAGAGATTGCTTTAAACAGCAATAATGATTTCAATGATATTTAACTAATGATTAGAACCCTAATAGAAATTTACTTATAATAATTTTCAATAACTTATTAGTTATGAATATTTTTTATTATGTTTTCTCGTCGTGTGTAGAAAATTCGTTTTTTTTGTATGCGTTTCCGTTAGGAGTGGTACCCTATCACGACCGGCGAAAGTTATATTTAAAGCACGAAAAAAAAACCGTCGAGTGTGAAACGGAGAAAAAGAGATATATAGTAATGCAACACTTATTTATTTGAAGGCTTTTTAAATTTTCTTAGTTTTGATTATAAATCTTAAAGAACGCGCGAAAGTTATTTTCGCGTAAAGGGAAACAGAAAATGTAGGAGACAAAAAGAAATATATAGTAATGCGTATTAATTTAATTCAATTTTGTTGGTTATTCTATATGCAATAATATGCATGTTTTTATTAAAAAAAAAAAAAAAAAAACTATAAATAAACATGTAAAATCATAAATTCGAAAATGACTTTAAAATTATTGTGATTTTAATTCATGCATTTAAGTTTTGAACAAAATAAAATCTATATATACATATATATATATATATATATATATATATATATATATATCAGGTATGTGAATAAGTCTTTCCCGTTTTTTTTCAAATTTTGAGCCTTTATGTGAAAAAATGGTTATAAATGAATTATTGAAAGTATTGGCCATCGCTAGTTAAAACTTTTTCCCATCTTTCTGGCAACATACGAATCCCGTTGCGAAAAAATTCGACCGGTTTGTCCTCTATCCAGTCATCCACCCATTTTTTGGCTTCCTCGTAGGAATGGAAGTGCTGGTCAGCCAGGCTATGCGTCATCGATCTGAAGAGATGGTAATCAGACGGAGCGACGTCTGGACTATACGGCGGGTGGGGTAGGACTTCCCATTTGAGCGTTTCTAAGTATGTTTTCACCGGCGGTGCAACATGTGGGCGAGCATTGTCATGTTGCAAAATAACTTTGTCGTGCCTGTCGGAGTATTGTGGCCGTTTTTCTCGCAGTGCGCGGCTCAAACGCATCAATTGTCGTCGATAGACCTCGCCTGTAATCCTTTCATTCGGTTTCAGAAGCTCATAGTAAACCACACCTAGCTGGTCCCACCATATACAGAGCATGAGCTTCGCGCCATGAATATTTGGCTTGGCCGTCGATGATGATGCATGGCCGGGTAGTCCCCATGATTTTCTTCGCTTCGGATTATCGTGACGTATCCACTTTTCATGGCCAGTCACGATACGATGCAGAAAACCCTTTCTTTTATGTCGCTGAAGCAGCTGTTCGCAAGTGAAAAAACGCCGTTCGACGTCTCTCAGCTTCAGTTCGTACGGCACCCAATTTCCTTGCTTTTGGATCATTCCCATGGCTTTCAAACGCTTGGAAATGGTTGTTCAGTCAACTCCCAATGCTTCAGCAAGTTCTTCTTGCGTTTGACAAGAATCTTCATCAAGCAAAGTCGCCAATTCTCGATCTTCAAAGATTTGCGGCCGCCCGGAACGCTCCTTGTCTTCCACGTCGAAATCACCGCTTTTGAAGCGTCGAAACCATCCGCGAATACTTGAATCATTGACACAACCTTCTCCATAAGCCTCCTAAAGCAATCGGAGCGTCTCGGCAGCAGATTTCTTCAAATTGAACCAATAAAGTGAAACTTCCCGCAAATGACGTCGACTCGGTTCAAATTTCGACATTTTCACGATATCAAAAATTTATGATGCGAAAAAATTTTAACTAATGTGTTAGTATGGAATTGTTGACATATGAATAAGCTTTGATTATGACATATGTAACCATTGAATACTCGCACAGTATTGGTGGCGCCATCTCTTACAAAAAACGGGAAAGACTTATTTACACTCCTAATATATATATATATATATATATATATATATATATATATATATATATATAAACAGAACTAATATAATTTAGATTTCTATTAAGTTTTTAAAGTGATTAATTCATATTTAAATATATATTTATAGTAACATCACTACTTTGAAAATAGAAGAAATATATTTATGGTCCTAAACCGTTTGATAAATTTATTGACATTCGTATTATGTGAGAATTCATATTAATAGTAAAATTTTAATAGTTTTCATATTGTCAAAAAAGTTTACAAAAATTATAATATTTTTGAATACAAAAATACTATATATATATATAATAATATATATTGTAACCGCCCGATCAGCTGTCGTAGGTTAGAGCGCTCGGGTAAAACTGCGAGTGTTCGCACGAGTTCGCGAAATTGTACGTGCAAGCCGCGAGGGTGCTGGGAGCGCAACTTTAGGTATGAGGCTCGAAGTGAAGATCACTTTCGTCCCCGGCGTTTCTACAGCTTGACGCAGTTTTCGTCCGTTCTACCATGTTACATTTTTCGTCTTACGTTTTCCGTCGACTGAAGTCGCGAAAGTTCCGAGGTCGCCATCTTAGCGTCCTTTGCATATTCTCAAGATGAAGTTTGTGTCAATTACGTGCGCGTAATCCGGAGGAGCGAAAACGGCACGCACGGTAATATCCTTGCCGCAACCCCGGACCGAGAGCGCAAATGGCTGAGGAAGCGCACACGCTGCCGTCCGTGTACCGTCGCGCGTTAGCGACGCCATCAGCGGTTACGAGCCGCGGTCAAACGCAACCGCGCGAACAAGCGAGGAGAAGCAAGAGATAGCGACGCGGCCCGTCACGTCCTTACGCATCCGCGTAAGTGAGAGAGATCGAGAGAGAGAGAGAGAGAGAGAGAGAGCGCACCCAGCCGCTTTGATACAAGGCGACAGCCGCGAGTACCAACGAGCATCGAGGCCAGCGACAGCATCGTCGTCGGCGGCAAGTAGCCTTATGTACTTTTTATTATTGTCATATGTATGTGCGTAGCTAGACTCCTGGCCCACCGCCGCGCCTGTGTCCCGCGATCCCTGCGTGTAGTATAGCTGTTATGTACGCATAGCATAGATCTCGCGTATTTAGTATAATGTTATATTTTTGCATCTTCACGTAATATATCGTGTATGTATTGTATCTAGCGTATCATCCCACATTGTAACGTTGTTCCCCCGCGTTGTAGAAACTAGCGTCCCATTCCGGCCCCCTTCCCCTTTGCACTTTATGTGATCACGTATTCGCATAATAATTCTTGTATCGTTGCGAAACCCGCAACTAGCACGTAGCGTATGTGCTACTCGAACCTTGTAAAATAGTTTCATGTAATAAATAGTATTAATATTGTTAAAACCTCGTAAAAACTGCCGCGCGTTTCATTCCCTTTTCCTCGTCCTCTTTCTAACTGAGTTCACGAGCAGCAACGTGGAAGTGCCCACGCACACATCGACAGACCGTAAGTACTAATCTGGAGTTGGGGTTATAAATGGTGCCGCGAACGTGGGATCTGCGATGATAATAATCATGAATGCCTGAAGAAGAGTCAAGCAGTGCACCCACTCAATTTTCCCGATCCCCTATCGATAAGCCAGGCAAAACCGCGAACGATTGCATGCATAGCTGTGCGCAGAAGAATGCGCAGTGGCATAAGTTGTCAAAATTCACTGGCAAGCTCTGATAATTAAAAGTTTTTTTTTCTTTTTCTCCTCTTTTTGTCATAACTATTTATCGACGTATTAAAATAACTACCTGACCTATTGTACATCAATTAATTCATGTAAACCTCTTTTCGTTACTCCTTATATATATATTGTAGAAGCAAGCAAGGTAAGATATAGAAAATATTTTCTTTTAATTTTATATATTTATGATTGTATATATTTATGATGATGAAATTATAAGTAATTGTTTATTCATAACTTTACTTATAATTACACATAGCAACAATATTTTCTATCATCTACCTGAGGTGTAAACACACAAGGGAGAATAACTTTCTTTTTTTCTTGTGAAATATGCTGGTATTTCAAATTGAAATAACAGCAAAGTAAATGAAAGACTTAGTAATTACATAAACAAAGGTAGAAGGTCGAGGTCAAATACCTCTTATGCTTATTCTGCTCACACCTAAGGTAAATAGCATTTTCTGGAAAATTTCTATGTATATTATCAATCATTTTATTTTCTCTATTTACAGGCTATTTATATATTGTTCATATTATCATATTTTATTTGAATTTATATATCTACTTTTCTCTTGTATAACTATAATATTCAACTGATATTGATCCCTAAATATTTATTAAGGTAATATATAAATTATCATTTTATATGTATCGTTTCCTCTCTCATTATGTGTAAAAGTACATAAATATTTTATCGTTCCTGTCCCTTTTGTACTTTTGATCATATTACATATGACCCTGAGCAGTACATAGAGGATAGTTCTGTTGAAAATATGTACATTCTTACAAATGAATCATAGCAACTTTTAAAATATAATACAATAAATCATCAATATATTCAGAAGAAGCAAAATACGTCAATCTGGAAATTAGAAGAGATAAATGAGAGGCTCAGCATTAAAAACCAGATACAAGAAATAAATATATTACACCCAGTGTATGTAGTACACCTTTTCCCTTTGTTATCAGTATCGCTTCTACCCTCTTCACCATTATATAGAATCAAGGTATAAGAACAACACCTCCTTATATAAAAAAAAAGAAAGTGGCTCAAGTAGCTGAAGAACTTCTCTCTCTTTCTCCTGGTAGGCATAACCTATACGCTTGACATATAGGTACACAGGACAAGAAATTTGAAAGAGAACAATTTTCAGGAAGGAGTTGCAATTTTTCAACTTTCTAAAGTGGAGATAGTTGAGAATATTCACTACAATGGTGGAAATTAATTTCAGATAATTTTGTTGAAAATTAAAGATTTTTGTAAACAGAAGTTATTAGCAGTTGACCTGTAGTCAAATACAGTCAAAACATGTTAAACTGAAAAGAAGCAAATGCCGCAATTTTTATTTCTTAAAAGCAATTCATTCAACTTAAACATCTAATTAATATATTGATTAATACACGTAATTGAGATATTAGTTCCAACAAATAGCTGCTGGGAGCATCATAACGAACCTGACTTAAATCACACGCTTAAGTACAATGACATTCTAATATTGTAGGTGTTCTTTTTTATTTTAGCTATTATATACTAAACTATTATATAATCATATTAAATAACGTATCAAACTATTAAATATTAAATAATCATTTAAATAATATTAAACAATATTAAATAATAGTAAATATGTATATGAAACTCTTATAGAAGTGATATTGAAACTATTATGTTATAATAAATATTATAATAAACTACATAATAATACAACCCGTATATAATAATCCAAGCAGTGATTATTACAATAAATTAGTATAAATAACAATTTAACAATAACGTAACCTAAAAATAAAGTAATATGGGGTGTATCACAGGGGATGCTACAATCCCGTATGTACATGCCTATATTTTAGAGCCATGGCTAGTGGTGCGTTTCGTCCCGGGATTACCGACTGGACTCATCAGTAAGGCATTGTCGGTAACCCCTGCCTTAGACGCAGTCGTATGGACCGGGTCAAGGGCTTATATATTAACCGGAGGCCTGTGTGGTCGCTCACGGGTTAACTAAGGTGCCAAGCTGCCCTCTGCTGGCAGACTTGGCATGTGGGTACCCCACAATAATTTAGTAAAGATAATAGCTGAAACTATTAATGACAGGACAAGGAACCACATATCGAGAGGACCATTATATATGAAAAATTAATAGCAATATAACACCAGACAATTGATCACATATTTAAAGGACCAGAACAAACAAGTGATTGCTATAATTGTAACAATATTTAAACATAAATTAAGCGTGTAAATGGAACAAAGCAGCATTAATATAATTATAGCTAAATAAACATATATTAAAAAAAGAGAGAGAGAGAAAGAAAATATACTGCCTAGATATTGTTTTTAGTATGTTATTACATTTGAATTATTAACAAATAAATCAACAGAGGAAAACTATATAAGAAGGAAAAACAGCATCAAGAAATTATAAATGTGTTTTTTTTTTACTATCTAATTCAGCATTACAAAAAAAAATCTTATCTTTTCTCTTTCTTCTCAATAATTCTTATTTTAATTATTTCTGCCAGCTAGAAATACTGTGCTCTATAATAAGTAATAGTAATGAACTACTTTAGTGACGAACAAATAACAACTATACTGAAAATAATCTAGATGATAATAATAATTGAATCTAAAATAAAATATTAATATAATAATAATAATAAATTAATCTTAAATAAAATATTAATATAATAATAATAATAAGAAATAAAAATATAGACAATAACAACAACTGGTACAATATAAATAACCATAATTCTTTTTTTTTTGGCATTTATTATTTATCAACAATCAACAAATTTGTGACTGATAATGATTTAGAATAAATCAGTTTTAAATTTTAAAATAAATTTACCTCAATTTAAAAATAAATCAGCATCTATTGTACTCAATATAATTTTTTTTATATAATTCAATTAATTAATCATAATTAATCTTATAAATAATCATACTTATAATAAAATACATTATTATTATAATATTTTCTTTTATTATCTCTCTTCGTCAAAATTTAACTCAGTTTTTACATCCGACATATTTCATAATCAAGAATATTTAAGCTTTCGTCACCCAACACACATATCAACGAATTCTTTTTATATATATAGACGAGCATCAAATCTACTGGAAGAGTAAAAATTCCTACAATTGGTGTTGGAGATTACAATCACCGGGAAGAGAAAGGAACACCATTTATTTCTCTCTAGAGAAGTACGTTTTTACCCCTAGCAGACATAACTAAGAACACGTCGAGTAACTGTTCTTACGTTTTTTTATTGTATATATACCGCTATCGTTTTTACATTTTCGTTATTGTACCATCCCATTTTGAGAATCTCGCCCAGGAAAAATGGAGCTTCCTCAAGAGATTAGAAGCAATATATAGCATACCCGGGATGTCACACCCGGGTATGCCCTACGCAATACCTGGAGAGCAGCCCACGCATAACGCAGCACAAACAAAGCTCAACAACATGAATGCGAGTCGACCCTTTGAAAACACACACTTAAAGGAAACACGTACCGGACAGTTGCTGCACCAGTGGAAAGTGCAGTTCATGGGAGCCCCTCGCGAAGACATGGAGGAGTTCATCGATAGAATGGAGGAGACGATGAACAGCCTCGATATTCCAGCAGCCGATATTTTAAAATTAATTCCAGGGATACAGGGAGCTCAGCCCGTATCTGGGATAGGCCCTTATACAAACATTGGAGTACCCTGAATGAATTCAAAGCAACGCTGCGCCATCAATTCCGGTCTATCGATTATACTCTGCGTCCAGAAGAGGAATTGCGTGATAGAACGCAAGGCTCAAAAGAGCCCATAAGTTCATACCTCAGGGGCATACGCGCCCTAATAGACAAAATGGCACCTGCACTAACACTCGAGTCACAGCTCTACAGGATATACGGAAATCTACATCCGTCCTACATAGATAAGATTAATAGGAACGATAAGATTAATAGGAACGGTCCATCGACGAGCTGCAATTGCTGGTTTGACAAATCGAGCTGAAAAACGAGCTCACATATCGGTATAACAAACCGCCGGCACGGGATGAATGCATGATGAGCTCGGCGGCCTGCTCTCCGCCAGAAAGGGTGAATAGACGATCGAGATTAGCGGCAATCGATAATGAAAAATCAACGGCTCCGAAGAAAACCGTTACAATCAGTTAGTCATCCGCCCCGGTAGAAACCAAGAACGATATCATACGATCGCATTTCCATAACTCTCGGAGAGAAAACGAGCAGAAGAGAGCAGGCGACATAGGAGTCCGTCGCCACCGTATCGTTCACCGTCCCCGTACTATAGAAAACCATCCCCATCACCTAGACACCCTTCACCTGTATCGGCATCACGTCCCAGAAACCCCTCTCGGTCCCCGCTTTACCGACAAAAATACCCCTCTCGAAGCCCACCACGTAACCACAACTGAGAACCACAAAGAAGAAGAACACCTCACCGACAATACCGATCACCTAGCAGAGACGATCATAATTACCAATCGTACAGATCACCTGATAGACGAGATCGAGAGTATCGTTCCCCAGCCCAAGGAACGTACGACGTTCCAGAGATGGACCGCAGCGTGAGGATGATAGGCCCTGCTGGACCTGCAAAAAACCAGGACACTGGGCAGACAGATGCCCTGATAGGCGGAAAGTCTACTACTACAATTGTGGCGAAAACAATCTTACGACACTGAACTGTCCCCGCTGCAGCCCACGAAAAAGCTCGAGAAATGAATAAGAGACGAGGACACTGGAGTCGAACTCGACAATCTCTTTAACATGACTCCACATAACATCAACGATGAAGACGACTGCCCCAAAGCCAGGGATGTAACAAACATATACCCCAACATTAAGGCACCTGAGGAAGAAAACAGATTCTTCCTAAATATAGAGCCGATGGGAAAATTTTTCCAACGCTTATCGACCTTGGCGCTCGAAAATCTTATGTAGGCCCTGGTTCAGGCAAGCTAGTAAACTCGGCTATCATACCTGTACGTTAGAACATGCAGATGCTGGACGGCAATGTATGTCCCGACGAAGGCGAAGTCGATTAGCTATTGACAATCGACAACCAACAACTGAAAGCCTGCTTCAAAGTATCTTCCTCTTTGAAGTATACCATGATACTCAGACCATCAATTTTGTCAATGCTACGTGGCACACGCCTAAAAACATCATTAGGCACTTCGTCACACAACAACGTGACTCACCAGAGGCTATTACGGCTATCGCAGCCGTCAATGGAGTAGCACAATTAAAAGACTCGGACAAACGAGAATTAGACAGAGTGCTATGACACTGGATACCGGAGAGCAAAGGAACGCTGCAGTTTCACGACACCCAAGGGCATCGTCCTATAAAGCAGCGTCTCCGACGAATACCTGACAAACTCCTAAAGCAGGCACATGCGGAAATTGATAAACTGCTTGAGGAGCGTATTATGGAGCCATCGGAAAGCTCGTGGAGCAGCTGCCCGGTAATCGTCCCTAAAAAGGACGGAAAAATAAGGTTTTGTATTGACTACCGGGCAGTCAACGCCATCACTAAAAAGTACGCGTACCATCTTCCGCATATGGATGTTCTGCTGGACAACCTGCGTGACGCGTGGTACCTGACTAAAATAGATCTCAGTCAGGCTTACGATCAAATATCGCTTGAGGAGAGTAGCAAAGAGGTCATCGCCTTTGCGGTCCCGCAGAAAGGCCTCTTTCAATACACCAGATTATCTTGTGGGCTAACGACCGCCCCGGCCACCTTCCAGCGTGGTATGGACCTTGTTTTCGGGCCAGCGTGGCAACCGAACGTCTTCGTGTATATGGACGATATTATTGTCGCTACGAAGACCTTCGAGCAGCACATTCGCGATGTGAAAGCTGTACTCACCCGCCTTAACGAAATTGAATTGCAGATAAACAAGGAGAAATCCGAGTTTTGCTGCCCGGAAGTCAAGTACCTAGGGTACATAGTAGACGCGGATGGTCTACACAATGACCCAGATAAAATTCGCCCAGTGAGCAAATATCCAAGGCCTACTAACCTGAGATAATTAAGGGCCTTTTTAGGCATGGTTGGGTGGTACGCTAGGTTCATAAAGGACTTAGCGGCAATAAAGCTGCCCTCACAAAACTATTCAAGAAGAACATCCAGTGGCACTGGGGATCAGCGCAACAGGAAGCTTTCGATAAGCTCAGAATCCTGTTGAGGCAAGCGCCTGTGCGAGCGCGCCCCGTGCAGAAAAAGCCATATATCTTGCAAACCGATGCGAGCAATTATGCCTTATGCGCTGTGCTAAGTCCAAAACATCACGGCGAATAGCACCCAATTGCATACGCAAGCCGGACTTTAACACTAGCAGAAGTGAATTACACCGTCACTGAAAAGGAATGTTTAGCCGTCCTGGGGCCAGTAGAAAAATTCCGCGGGTATCTACTCGGCGAGAAATTTACAGTAATAAATGACCACAGTAGCCTTAATTGGTTACACACACTGAAGGACCCAACACGACACCTAACTAAGTGGGCAACAGCACTCCAGGCTTACAACATGGAAATCGTCCACATAAAGGGAGCACTTCACCACGTGCAAGACGCCCTGTCAAGGCCCCCTCAACATCCCGAGTCCTCTACCGCTACCCTCATAACCCTTGACATGGACAAGTGGCACTGGCAGAGTGCCGAAATTCAAAAACATCCAGAATTCTACCCCGACTGGACGATTAAGGATGGACGCCTATACAAACACGGCACAAATGAAATTGCAAAAATACTGGGCCATGACCAGGTTGACTGAAAGCTCGTGGAACCCTCTAACGACAGAGAGGGAGTCCTCCACGAGTGACATAACACTATGACTGGCTGTGTCATAACGCTCTTCTAGCTGAGTTCACTAGCAGCGCCGTGGAAGTGCCCACGCACACATCGACAGACCGTAAGTAATAACCTCGAGTTCGGGGTTATTATATATATATATATATATATATATATATATATATACATATATTAAATAAATGCATGCAGTGTTTATTTTCTTTATTTCGGCATCCCATTCTCTCTCTCTCTCTCTCTCTCTCTCTCTCTCTCTGTGTGCGCGCGCGCGTTTGTATGTGTGAATACACTTATTTTTCGATTTTTCGCAGCAGCGATTTTTACATCTGATTTTTAGTAAAAATCTACCGAATCTCATTTGCATTAATATTATTTTACTAATATTTATATATATGTTCTTTAAATATATGAAAATGTATATGTTAATGTATATATATATATATATATATATATATATATATTTCGTATATACTCGTTTTTCAAATTAAATACCGTAAATATTTTAACAGTGATGCCAACTAAATTCGATCAAAATGTTGGTATGCGAATAGCATGTTTTTAGTATGTTTCTCGCAAAATACGATATCACAATACACCGCTAGGGTATACATTAAACGTCCGCTATCTTCCACGCCTTATCACACGACACCCACTGGAACCCGCCGCCTTCCCCCTTGGTGACCGCCGCTACCTACTTTCCCCGCGTCCCGCTTCCCCCGCTCACTAGAATTACAACATAAGTATTTTATAAATAAGGACACGCAGGCCCACTCACCCGTTACCGATGAAATACGAGGGCATCCCCTCGTGCGCTTGATGCTGCTGCTCCTCATCCACTTCCGCGGCGATCTCTCGATCTCTTGAGAGAAAGAGAGAGAGAGAGAGAGAGATGAAAAACACAAACAAGAAACGGCAGTGTCCTGAGTGCGTGCACAAAACAACAAAAAAAATCAAACAAAAAAAACAAACAAAAAAATCATGCCGGCAGTCTGAGTTGGTTTCACGACCTCTCTTCCCCGCACACGTCACAAACTTCGGACTTCCGCGCTCCTTCCTTCCGACACTTACAATCCGAGAAAACAAGAAATTTTGATCCGTACGAATGGCCGAGACACGTCGATTTGGTAGTTTCAAATCTTCTGAAGTCTCCTTCGTCTTCATGTACGATCCTCTAATCGCCGCTCTTCCCTTAGCTACACGCCAAACACGGTTCTTCTCCGATATGCCCCAATCACCGTCCTTCTTCCCCAATGTGCGCAAATCCTGGGTTCTTCCGTATCTCTGGTACGGTTATGACCGATATTGTCAGTCGGCAACACATTGTTTTAACACTTGCGCCACGCGCCATGTTCGAATTTGCCCGGGGAGTATATCTATATATTGCACCGGCGAGTGGTTCGGCACGGCGCTACTACGAGCATCGGCGCTCTCGGCTGCTCCTTCTCCGCGGTGGCTTCCGCTCTTCTGTGCTGGCTGCTGCTCCAAGTGCGGTCGTCTGCTGTGCGGACGGCGAACGCCGTATATCTCCGGCTGTTACTAACTGTTCTTGTGTTTTTCAGCGTGCTCAAGCGCCTTTCCCTCATTGCTGAGCTGCTGATGTTGAGCTCGTTGTGCGTCCCGTTTGTGCGGCATTTTCCATCATCCTGCGGCTTCCTTGTGTTCACTAAATCAGCGGCTTGGGCGACTTCAGGTATGCCGAGTATTACCTAGCGCGGCCACGTGTCTTCCGATATTCTACTTCCAGCTTGCAGCTTCCGGACGACTTACAAATCCCCGCCACGTATGAAGTGTCCTTTATTTCGTTTTATTTACTATTCTTCTTCACCTCAGCCTCTCGGATATTTTCTACTCCCCTCCTCCTTTTGAGGTGATCTTGTGGCTTTCTCCTGGCTTCTCTCTCTCTCCTTCTTCACTTCCAAATATCTCTCTTTTCTTGTATGTATCTATATCTCTCCGTTTCTTTCTCTCTATCTTTCTTTCTTTCTTAACATCCAAGTCTTCATTTATATCTCTCTCTCTCTATATTTTTCTTTATGTCTCTGCATACATAATTTTCTTTTTATCTCTTTCCTGCTATCTTCCTGTGTTTATCTCCATGCATACATTTAACTTTTCTCTCTACTTCTCGCTTTCCATAATTTCTTTACTTATCTGCATGCGTATATATTCTTATCTATATGTCTCTTTCTATCTTCCTTTATTGCTATGCATATGCATAACTTTTTTTATGTGTGCACCTTCCTGGGTGCATGCAGTCGCTTCCAGCTGTGTGCGTACCTACAGCTGGTTTTCTTCTTCAGATTCTTTCCTGTCTTCATTGTGGTTGTTATTCCCCCTTATTCTTCCCTAACGTACCTACTTTACTGATAAAGGAGGGCAGAGCCTGCTCGGTTTAGCGGTTAGCTCGACCACCCTCGCTCATTTAGTTATGGACCTCGTACTTATTATTAATTTTGATCTGCAGGTGGTGATCGACTGCAATCCCTATTGCAACGTCCTAACCTGAGCCCAGCAGCGAAATAATACGCCGTATCGGCCCGTTTGCAGAAAGTGTGGACAGCCAGGACACATGGCATCATTTGGCCCTTCTGCAAGAAGTTGCGCATATTATAACAACGTTGGACATGATATTAAGGAATGTAGAAAAAGAATGTACAACGAGAAAATGCGAGCGGGAAACTCGAACGGTGCCTCCATGCCCAGGGCGCAGCCAACGGCACCGCTAGACATCATACGCTCTGCCAACGGAGCGAGAATGGAAGCGGAAGCACCCGAGTTGCAATCACTATACAGGGAGAGTTGCTGCTGCAGATTACTATCAAGTTCGAGAGCAGGAAAATCTCATTCTTGGTTGACTTGGATCCGCATTGGTAACATATTAAAGCATGGACAATTATCAGCTGGTATATAGGTCGACACAACAGATGTAGTGAACCTAAAAGGCATAACGGATAATATAATCTAACCCCCTGGAACCGCCCAAATCAAAGGTTTCGGGAAGCAAATAAGATTCCACGTCATGGAGGAAAATTTTAAACTTCCGTATGACGGCATACTAGGGATAAAATTCCTGGTGCAATTAGAAGCAATAGCAGATTTCGAGAGAAATATTCTGAAGACAGGTGAGCACGAAATTATGCTAGGCGGTATAAGTAACGCCGAACAAACTAGCTCAAAGATACTCAACACCAATTTTGCCAGAAATCATAATAGACTTTTATTCTTAGACCAAAGAGAAGTATTAATATTAATTGACACCGGATGCGAAGCAAGCGTCATTGAAGCCAAAGTACTACCATCAATAGAGAGCATCGACACTACCCATGAGTGCCATTGTACATTCTTCTGCGCACACTCCTTGATGCAGTCGTCGCATGTCCGTGTGTGCACGTGTACGTGTGTCGCGTACTTTTCGCTTTGTACGGCTGAGCTAAAGTGATCGGGACAATGAGCGGGTGCACGATTTAGATCTTCTACAGGCATTCTTGACTATTTTCGTCGCGGGCTCCACGCTCTGGGCGCCATTTGTAACTCCAAAATCGGGTTATTACTTACTGTTAGCTTGCATGTGTGTGTGGACTCTTCCACGCTGCTGGTTGTGCACTCCGCTGGAAAGGGGATGGGGAATGAGAAATGAACTACGCGAGTGACTTTATCGGATTATAACAATATTAACATTTATTTATACAAAAAACCTATCTACAACGATAATGCGGTAAATACGTTATGTACTGGTTGCGGATCACGCGACGCTACGTTAATTATTTATAAAACTACGCAATCGTACAAAATACTCAGGAACGGGGGAAACGGAACGGGACGCATTATATATAATACACGTGGGAACCACGGTACATTATAAGGTTACATACTATAGATTACATGCGACTCACACGCGAAATCATTTACGACGGTATAAAATTACTAAATGAAATAACAATAAAGTTTACTTAGCTACGCGCGATATACACATGACAATTTAGATTAAGCGGGCGCGGCGGTGGGCCAGGAGCCTAGCTATATGCACGCATGAATAATTATAACAAAAAGTATAAGGCTACTTGCCGCCGACGACGACGATGCTATCGCTGGCTGAAAGCTCGTTGATGCTCGCTGCCGTCGCCTGATGTCAGGGCGACCGGGTGCGTGCTCTCTCTCTTCTCGCTGATAGCTCGCGCGGTTGCGCGTGGCAGCGGCTCGTAGCCGCTGATAGCGTCGCTGTCTAACGACGGTACACGAACGGTAGCGTGTAGGCGCTAGTACTCTCACTGTCCGGGGCTGCCGCGGGGATATCGCCGCATATCTTTTCCTAGTCTCCGAAGTACTCGCACGAAGTTTACACCAAGGCAAACTTGTAACTCGTCACAGCGAAGGAAGCTACAATGGCGACCTGAACTATGTGGTTCGAAACGAACGAAACGAAAACGGTAATTCCAGGCGGGACGGATAGAAGGTGCGTCGAAAAATATAAACTCTGGGGACGAAGGAGAAACTGCAAGTGAAGTTCATTCCGAACTTCATACGTACAGTTGCGCTTCAAGCGCCCTCGTGGCTCGCGCGTATCACTTCGCGAACTCACACGAACACTCGCGGTTTCCACGGTTCGGGCGGTTACTATATATATATATATATATATATATATATATATATATAGACAGAGAGAGAGAGAGAGAGAGAGAGAGAATGGATTTTGGTCGCGGTGGAAGTCGGTCCGAACTTGCCGAAATAGAGAAAAGAATTAGTCGCACATTTTATATATATATACACGTATAGACGCGCAGTTGTTTTCTCTTTCGCTCGGTCCTTCACTTTCCCTACTTCCCCTGTTCGGCATCGTGCCTGCCTTCCACCTTGCCCCTCCCTTTGACAGCAGCCTGTACACGCGCCCGCTGTTTCTCCTTCTTTGCTTTGATGCGTTAATTATATTAATCCGCTTTCTATTCGGATATTTTTCATCAATGCGCTACATTTATCGATAGTTGGGATTGCAGACCGACCTTGTTCGTGATTCTGCCGCAAAATCTGGCGCTGTCAGGGAACCAGCATCATCTATGTCTCTGGCAATCTCTGCTCATCTCTGCTAATAGCATGCATTTGAAATCAAACTTTCCCCTCTGACCACGCTCATTGCTATCTCACTGCTTACCCCCACTCTTTTCTTCAAATACATGCAGTTGAATAAGCAACCTCACAGGATGTCGCCGCCTTACGGCCAATTCTGTGCCAAAGTGGTGCCGTATGATTTGACACGAGTTTAGCGGAGTTTTCACTCCTCTCTACTCTCCCTACTTTGGTGGTACATGAAAAATTTTGTTTGGTATAAATTTTTTTTCAGCATTTATTACTTTTTTTGTATTAAATTAAAGAAGAGGGTAGCAAGTTTTAAAAGCATACCCCAATGTTTCCCTTATATAAACAGAATGTTTTATAAATTATATAAAGAAGAAGAACATTATGAAACTAAAGTATAATAGAAAGGAAAGTAATATAAAAGAAAGAAAAATATAAAAGAAAGGTGTAGTGGCTGCCTTAAGTTCGTTTGCACTGGCCTCCGGCTGAAATATAAAAACTAAAATGTTAAAATTATTTTTTTTTTAGTAAAGGACAATCTGAAGGCCGAAAAAGCATTTTCCCGTTTGTATAGCACAAAATATCCAGCCTTTCTTTAGTTTGTTTTCAAATCTTTGAAAAACTATCTAATTCTATAAAAAGGAGCCAAAAATATTCGAAACGTTGTGCTTTACAAATGGGAAAAAATTTTGGTATAAAGTAACTGTCAGATTGTTATTTACAAACAAAAATAATTTTGATATTAATATTTAGGTTTCATTTTTTAGATTCTGCATAGGTGATTATTATAAGAGTAGTCTGTGTACTATCATAGTTATATTATTTTGTTAAAAAAATTTTAAAACCGTATAAAATCTTAGAATAGTAGAATTAAAAGTATTCATTTTTCAATTAAATTTGTTTCATACAAATAAAAAGGATAAAACGAAAAGACTTAATAATAAGTAATATTTATTATTTTTTATGGAAATTAGAAGTTTTAATAATTAAAGAATTCAAAACTGAACAATTGTTATTTTTATCATTAATTAAAAAAAATTATTTTTTATTGAAATTTTTAAATAGCAATTATTAATTTACTGTAATTATACTTCATGCAACTCATAAAAACAATTTAGTATTAGTTTTTTTTTTCATTTAAAAAATCTTAAGTTTTTAAAAACCCTATATACAGAATCAACTTATAATAATTATTTTAACAGATAAAATAAATGTTTCCTAACAAGTACACTTTTGAATGATAATATACTTGTCTTTGTTATAAAAATAATTGTATTTATTCTTTGTTTTTATATAACCCATTTTTTTTTTGAAGAAAGTAATATTTCTATACAAGTTCTAATATTTTAATGATACCCTGTGAATTTGCAGCTACAACTATATTAGACATTTGTCGCCAACAAACAGCTGAAACAAATTCATTGAGATCCTCTTCACGTTTCTCTTGTGTTTCTAATATACTTTTAGCAGCATCAAATTTATATGAAAATAATTGTTTCGTAAGTCCTTTGTAATATATATATAGTGCATTATTTTCTGATCCACACGCTACATAATCTCCATCTGTAGCCAAACCAACAAAATTTTTCTCATTTACATGACCAATGAAAGATCGCAAAGAATTAGGATTATTGATACTCCACATTTTTAATTGAGAATCAGTACTAGCAGAAACAATTTCCTGTTCACTAACAAATTTTACATATGATACAGCCTTTTTATGACCTTTAAATATGCAAAGGGCTTCTTTCATATTTCTTAAATCATAATAGTGTACACAGTGATCTGCTGAACCAAATGCTAAATGGCATGAACTACGAGGATTAAATTTAACACAACATACATTAGCTTTTGCTTCAAGCGATGCTACTGAGTGATCCATATTTAATGACCACAATTTCACTCTTGCATCATCTGATCCAGATGCAATAAGCCTTGTATCAATATTATTGAAATCAATAGACCAACACCGTTTTTCATGTTCATGAAATACTTTAGTTCTGTGTCCTATCATTGCATCCCACACTGTTACAGTACCTTCATAATCTGAAGAAGCTAAAATACTTTTGTGAAAAGAATTCCAAGAAACACATGATATTTTTGAAAATGAAGTCATTTCAACACTTGGATAATGAAGATCAACAGTACCATTAACAACATTATTATAATCAAATACTTTTATTCTCTTTGTAACTCCAGCAATAGCAAAAAATTCGTTATCTTTATCGAATTCTATGCTAGAGACAATTGTTGAATGGTTAAATATATCAGAAGAGTAATTGAGGGTAGCTAATGGCCTCAAAGAATTGTAACGAGAAAATTTTACAAGATCTTCTCGAAAAATGTCCAAACCAAAACTAGTTGATTCAAATTCATTATTATCACCACCAAAATGTAATTCTTTTGCTCTAGCATTAAAATAACATTGAACAAAATCATCAAAATGAGCATGCATTCTCCGACGACGAGCAGCTAAATTAGGCATATTAGCTATGTATTTATTTTGATTATTAAGAGAACCAGCAAATGGTTTGATTACTTGATCTGATCCATCAGAGGATTTTATTGTACTAGAATCAATAATATTTATTAAATTTATCATTTCTTTTCGAATAGCTTTCACTTGTACAGTGTCATAATCTGTAGATTTTTTTATATCATCTAAACGTGGACATTTTCTCTGTAAATCTTTTAAAATATTATCTACTTTTATAATATCTTGTTTTATAAGTATAACTTCTTTTTCTATTTGACTTCTCTGTTCTTCCTTTTGAAATAAAAGATGTTTTAAAAATTCATGTAACAGTCTGTTCTGTGCTGTACAAGATTCTGCTTCAAGCAAATATTTACGTTGCATAAGTACTTCTAACATAGCATTCACGTCTGACAAAGTAAGATTTGTGTTATCTGATGTTAAAAAATTACGTAAACCATCAGAAATTCCTGTTAATGAAATTGAGTCAGATGTATTCTGATTATTTTTATTAGTTAATTCCAAAGTATTATTTAGTGCTATAATACCTTTAGCACAAGTTTTATACTTGGTAATTAATTCATTAAGAAGAAAATTTGGGAAAATATCTTGTAATTTTAAATTAATATTGCATTTTGGACATCTTCCTGGTGTTTCCAATGATCTAATGATACATTTGTAACAAAATGTATGTCCACACTTAGTTACATGTGCTTCTTCTATAATTTCGAAACAAATAGGACATAAATAATCATTATTTTTATCTTCTAAAGTGTTATTAATTCCTTGAATAAAGGTTAATATTTGAGCTTGTGGCCTATTAATATGATTATTATATAAGTTTGTACTTGTGCCAACTTGATTTCCTTCAGCTGACATATTTATAAATTGTTTATGTGCTCAAAGTTTAATCTAAAATAAAAACTGAAATAAATGGGTGAAAAATTCGTGATTGGTTTGTAATATATTATTTACAATATTTTCTGCGTAATATATATATATATATATATATATATATATATATATATATATATATATATCATACAATTAATTTTATTAATTTGCTAATCTTATATTTTAATTTATAACTTTTTACTAGTCACTACAATATTTTAAAATTTATAATGTATATGAATACGTATATATGTACGCGTCTACGTGCGCTTATGTACACTAGCACCTCTGGCACTAGTAAGTAGAGACTACGAAGGGCAGAGAGGAGTGGAAACTCCTTTCGCTTTACATGGGAAAAACTTATCAAAAATTAGCTAGAGATAGTAGTTCAGATTTACTCGATAGATGTCGCTATTTTGGAAATCCCTCGATTGTTCTGCGTGCAACGTAGTCCACGCGAATTAGGTCCAAAATGGCTAATTTACCAACATTTTTTCCAACGCCTATTTTTTTGCATTCAATGATAGATGAGGATGTGTAGAATAAGACCCTAAATTTTCGGGATCGTAATCCATCGGCGATGTATTTATTTATTGCAAAAATGTAAAAAATGCTCTTTTTTTACTTTTTCTTCTAGAGTTTAAATAATATTACTCTAATCGAAAATTTTTTTGTATAAAAGCTGTGCAGGAGATAATTCTGAACAAAAGTACGTACATTAAAAACTTAAAAAGTTGATTTTTCTATTGTTAAAGAAACAATGAAAATGAAAAAATTTTCGATATTCCAAGAGCTATACAATTTGTTTAAACAATTGAAATTTAATAATAATGGCGCAAATAGTATATACTGCGATTATACATAACATGTGTCCCGAACGAAAACACCCATCGCATTTAATTGTGAAGCATGATTATACGAAGAAATTGAGCGTGTATATGTATGTGTATATGTGTAGGTGTAATCATACATATGTGCATATACACGTAAAAATGTGTATGTATATATGTATATATTTCCGAATAACCATAAGTAAAATAATTTAATATGCTATATTAAATTATTATAAATACAAATATCATTATTATATTGTACAGGCATATTATAAATGAATATTATAATGATTATAATCTATTAAGTATTACAATAAGAATATTATAATTATTAAAGATACCTATTATTATAAATTGTTATCATTATAAATTATTGTTATTAAGAGATTGGCGGTTCGTCCGACGTTAAACGAGTGGTGACGAAAGTTACCGATAATATTACTATAAATTAGCCTGCAAAATATAAAATGGACAGCTTGACCGGTGAGCCGACTACCCCGAAGTCGATTCACATGAACTCCTTCCGGAGCTAACCAGTTGTCCAGAGCTCGATAAATCCTATCTCTAAACCTTGTCCTAATTTTTAACTTGATTTCTGTTCCAAGGCGCTCTTTAAACAATAGACGTTTAATAATTTATCTAATCCGAAGAGAACGTAATCCTGGACGCGAGGCGCTCTTCAAAACACCAGCAGATCTCTTATCCTCTAATTATCGAACACCTCTTAATTCTTGATTCTGGTTACGAGGTGCTCCTCGAAAGACCAGCGTAATTAAGTTTTCCACTAGTTGCACCTTGTAACGCGAAAAAAGCAGGATAGATTAGGTTATTACCAAGGCCAGAATTATTATAATTATAACATTATTATATACAAATCATTATATGATTATTATTATTATTTCCTGGTATTGAACACTTTATTATTATTATTTCCTGGTATTGAACACTTTAAATCAACCAATGCTTCTCGGAATGGATGCATTAAGAAAATTAAATACGGAAATTCGAATAAATAATCGAATTATTTTTCAAATAAAAAATGTAGCAACCGAACATATTTGTGAAATAGAAGACAGTGGTTTAACACACTTAAAGCCACATGAAAAAATAATAATGGACAAATTTATTGCTGAAGAAAAACAAAAATTAGAACACACAAAAGGACCAACGCCTTGTTATTGTTGCAACACAAAATTATATTGAAAGAAACTACTCTAATTAAACAAAAATATCATAAATTCGGAAGTCGATAAAATGCTGCAAGAAGGTGTAATCCAACCGTCCAGCAGTCCATGGAGCTCGCCTATCGTGATGGTAAAAAAGAAAAATGGCGAGGATCGTTGTTGCGTAGACTTTCGGAAAATTAATAAAGTCACGAAAAAAGATGCATACCCATTACCACAAATCAACGGCATTTTAGATAAACTAACAGAAGCCAGATATCTATCTACCATTGATTTGAAAAGTAGCTACTGGCAGGTAGCATTTACACCAGAAACTCGACTGATTACCGCATTTACCGTCCCTGGCAAGGGATTATTTGAATTCACCGTCATGCCCTTTGGCTTACACTCCACACCTGCAACATTCCAGCGATTATTGGATGATTATTGATTATTATTATGGATGATTATATGATTATTCAGGTGATTACCGCCGAAATCGCCCCAAATATTTTTGCATACCTGGATGACATTGGCATCATTTCAAAAACCTTTTAGGACCATTTTAAAAATATTAAAAGAAGGGTTTGAACGTCTAAGAAACTCCAAATCAAAACCGAATTTCGAAAAATGCAATTTTGTCCGTCCACAACTTGAATATCGAGGTCACGTTATAGATAAAGATTGTCTGCACACCGATCCAGAAAAAACTGCAGCCGTCGTTAATTTATCTCCGCCTAGAAATTCAAAAGAAATTCAAAGATTTATGGGACTACTTTCATGGTACCGATGATTTCTAAAAGACGTTTCCAATGTTGCTGCTCCTCTACATAAATTAATGAAGAAAAAAACGAAATGGGAATCGGGAGAAACGCAGCAAAAAGCATTTGATGAAATTAAAACATTATTAACAAAAGCACCGATCCTTGCCTGCCCAGACTAGGAAAAACCGTTCGTTCTCCAGACTGATGCAAGCACAGAAGGACTAGGAGCCGCCCTTACCCAACCGTACGAAAAAGCGGAACGTATTATTGCTTATGCTAGTCGCAGTCTCACGCCAGCAGCAAGAAATTACTCTGCAACTGAGCTTGAGTGTTTGGCCATAAAATGGGGCATCTGGAAATTCCGGGACTATCTAGAAGGGTACCATTTTATTGTACTGACCGATTACCAGTCTTTAAAATGGTTAAACAAGATAGAAAATCCATCAGGACGTTTAGCCAGATGGGCCCTTGAACTTAGTCAATACGATTATGAAATTAAATATCGGCGAGGCAACGATAATCTGCTCGCCGACACACTGTCTCGACAGCTCGTAGAAATTTGTTATATAAATACACCCGATGAAGACTGGTATATGAAATGTTTAACAACAGTCAAAGCCAACCCGGAAAATAATCCTGATTACTGTATAGAGAATAATAAACTATACAAACATATATTACATACACTTGACTTTAATGAGATAGACGAATTGACACAATGGAAAAAATCTGTTCCAAAACGTGAATAAAACGACGTACTAGAAAAAATGCATAATTATCCGACATCTAGGTGCTGCAAAAACACTTGCACGCCTAGCAAAATTATTTTATTGGCCAGGCATGCTCAGAATGGCTGCTAAATATGTAAGAAATTGTAATACATGCCAACAATACAAAACATCACAGCAAGCACCTGCGGGAATGATGCGCGCAATCCAAGTCAAACAACCTTGCGAAATAGTATCTGTCGACTTAATGGGACCACTATCTCGTTCGACAAAATTAAATACTTGGCTCTTAGATATACAGGACAAAATGACAAAATGGATTGAACAACGACCGCTGCGTAAAGCTACAGGAGAAGCCGTGTCAAATGCAGTTCGAGAGCAAATAATTCTATGACTTGGGTGCCCTAACACGATAATATCTGATAATGAACGACAATTCATAAGTAAGAATTTTTGAACATTATTACAACATTCGAATATCATACACTAACTACGCCCACCAGGAATTAAAACTATGACGAATAAATACCCAGCACAGGTCGATAGTAAAAACCGACTCAAACAAATACAGGAAGCTTTAGCCCTCGCACGAATACAATTGGCACGAAATTTTCAGAAACAGAAACACTACTACGACCTGAGACGTCGAATATGGAGGCCTAGGATTGGGGAAAAAGTGTTAATAAGAACACATGAACTATCCGATAAACAGGCAGTATTCAACGTAAAATTAGCGCCTAAATACGAGGGACCATTTACCGTGATACGTAAAATCTCTCCCGTTATCTACGACTTAAAAGACGATAAAGAGGGGGAAATCAAGCACATACATGTGAGCGATTTAAAAGCAATAAAACAAGAATTAGATGAAATATCAGATGATTTTCCATCCTGAAAACGAATATAAACACGGCAAATCATCTAAAGACACTCAGTCAACCATGGAACGCCATCCGGTCGAGTTGGAACTATACCACCGATTTTTAGAATTAAGTGTGGCCATTGAGTGCTATGGGTGGCATACAATGGCATTCATAAGTACAGCCTCATTAATAACAACAATCTCACCGAGAATCGGTGAAATACTGCAACAAAGAGGTGCCTCCATCACCCATGGATTACACGAAATACAATAATATTATGTACCGACGTGTCCATCGGTACATCAAAACGTGACATCGCCATATACATTATAAGTAACTTTTACGTGTCACGGTCGAGAATTCAACAGCCATTTTGCAGTGGTAAATTCACAGACCGATGCGGAAATAGTATTTGGAATGGAAGCAATTACCCTCATAGGGTATAGAATATTATTCCACAGAAGCTCACCAGCAGCGCAACGTAGGAGGCAAGAAAGAAGACGAATCGTACGACAAGAAAGACGACGAATAAAATGGCGTCTACAAGATGAAGGTTTAAATGACCCATCTGAATCGGAAGCTACTAGCGAGACCAAATAAAGGTAAAACTTTTTTCTTTCTTTCAAACTTACTTTTTGGCCAAATTTAAAACCACAAATAAAACTAAAATATATCGAGCAAAATTTAAATTATTATATTAAATTATTATACCGAACGAAAATATATCGCAACATAAATAAAAGGGAAAGCTTACGAGGACGATCGAAAGTCGCGTTTTGTTCATAAAACTTAGTATAAATAAAGGAACTCGTCAAGCCTTCGACCGTAGTATCGAAATGATTGCCGACGAGATCTTCGATGAAATTATTAAATCGACCCTCGCCGCAATGGACTATGCAACATTCAGAAAGCCTACAAGGCCACGGATAATAACATCAAAGAAGTTCCAAGAACCACCAAAAATAATACGGGATGAAATGCTAAGAGGAGACCAAAGAATCATCCTCGAAGCACCCCGTCCACATTCACCAGCCATTGAGATCATAGACCTGACCGAGGACGATCAGGGAGAGACAACAACCACCCCGGAGGTGATCGACATCCTCCCACCACCTTCGTCGACCTCGTCATTTTCATCGTCATCGTCATTGTTATCGTCATCTTCATCCTCGTCGTCTTCATCGTCAGAGAACTCGGAGGAAGACGAAAATTATAACGAGAGACGTAAAAAACGGCCACCAATGCTGAGACTGAGGAAAGAGGACTTCAGGGGGCCAACTAACAACTCGAGAAAGCGGCTGTGGTCACCCGATAAGGTCGCGCGTTAAGGCGAGAATACGCGAAGCGCGAGCCGCGAGAGTGCGCGTCGTTCGCCCGCGAAGAAGGAAGCGCAGAGAAAAGAAGTTCACCTTCTTCTTCTTCCCCGAGCCGTCGAGGAGATCAAACGCACTGAGTGAAGTTACCATCTGATCTACTGAACTTCGCTCCAATCCGGTTCTCATCCGCATTCCAACCACCCACGAGCTCCAGCCGTGCCTACGAAGTCGACGAGCTCAGCAGCATTGACTGCCCCACGATCGTCTCCGCGGTCGTTCTACATCAGCACCGCCCTTGAGCCTGAAGGCTCGGTAAGAACACGAGAAGGAAGGAAGGAGGAAAGATAGCCCCGCACGGAAGAGAGAAAGAGAGAAAGAGCGAGTGAAGGAGAGAGAGAGGGGAAGCACCATCCGGACGAGAGGAAGCCCCGCGATCGAGAGGAGGCAGCTTCGAGGACCCTCCGGCAAGTAGCCTTTTCGTATAAAGATAAAGTGTCGATCGCGCGTCCCGTGATGAGCGCGCGCCATCGTAGCGTAGCCGCGCGCGCGAGTGTCCAGCGATAGTGTACCCCGTCCCCCCTCTTCCCCCTTCTTGTCCAAACGCATCTATCCCTGTCCGCGGAACCCGCTCCACCGTGTTTGTCGTCGTCGCGCGCGTTAAATATAATGTGTGCAAGCTTCGTGTAATGTATTAAGTGAGGACGGTGTGATTCGTGTTTATAGTAATAAAGAAATAACTATGTAATGTTAACTGATTCGGCTAGCTCATTTGCCTTCCCCGTTCCCCGTTTCCCCGTTCCAGCGACGTCGACGCCACGCGAGATATCAAGGTAAGTGATCTATAATTTATGGGTTATAATATATATACGAAACGATTTCTATAAATAAACAAATAAACACAAACATAGAGTTGAATAGGTAGAATAAATTAATCGTATATTAGTTTAACCAATAGGAATAATATTACCGTATTTTAAAATAAACAATAACCAATCAGATTTTTGTTAACGTACTTTTACCATGTATAAAAGTGCGTTAAATTTTGCCAAGAACACGGTTCGTTTTCGGCACTCGTCGAGGAAGAATACCTCCCGAGTGATTAAGGGCACTATCATCTACCGACCGATAAATTCTGTATTTTCTTGGGTGAAAACTCTTTTAAGAGGTCAAAGGAAAAACACCTTTACTCGTAAAAAAGGGTAAAAGATTACCGACCCAGAAGAACGGGCGCTCCCGACTTCTGAAAAAGTAATTCTTTTTCACCTAAGAAATAATCCAGAAAGCCGCCGGGAGACAAAACTATAATCGAGCTAATTTAATTCGGGGAAAAGGCACTCCTTTTCGTCGAATTAAACTACCAGACAGGTATTAATCACGAGTCACACCTCGGATTAATACCAGACCGACCAGTGACCGAAAATTTGCAAGTCATCATAACGCTGATCGACTTACTATTATAAATATAGGAATTAAATTCTGTAAAATAAATCGAAAGAAAACGGAGTCTTGCTAAGGAATAATAAAAGCTTATTTCTAAGTAAAGCACCGAACTTTTTTATATCACTGGTAAAGGCGCACCTTAGCGCGATATAAAAAAAGAAAAGGATTTATTGCGATAGTGCGGAAGAAACTCCGTGTAAAAAGACGGACCGTTGATATAAACATAATAAATAGAAAGAGGAACCGTTTAAGTATACGTAGTTAATAAAGCGAGAAAAGTACTGGGTCAAGGCCATGTGAATTCGTAGAAATTTAGATAAGCTGATTAACTAATAGACATAATATAAAATAAATTGAAGGCGCGAGTAATTAATTTGCGAATCATTATTTATTGTTTCAGGGTATCTACAGCGAGATCCCGATAAACTAAGATTGATTATTATTATTATTTTTTGTTGTATAAATTATAAGACAATATATTTTGTTATTTTTTTAAAACATAAAAAACGAGTCTCAAGTTATTCATCCGAAAACCCGTTCTGATACGTTCCTCCCTCCGAATCACGTACCCTAAACCCTACAAATCTCCTGTACTAATAAAATAAGATCGGAAAAAAGTAAGGCAGAAGAAGAGAGAACGTTAGAACCTTATAAAATCTGCATGATTTATTAAATTTTTCGCGTGGAAAATAACACCGTGTATTCGTCAGGAAAATAGCTCCGGTTTCATAACGTTGAGAAAATTAGCACGCGTGTAATAAGATACATTTTACTTTGTATATGTACGAACACACTTCGTTTCATAAATCTAGTTTAATAAGTTTTACGTTATTTGTATTAACTTATTTAGTATTCGTATTTTTCCTTCTGTTACAGAACCGTGATAGAGCTTGGAGCTTCTTTTCAAAACTACCCTGGTAAATACCGCGTAAGCTATCCCGAGGGGGATAGGAACGTTACAAGTGTATTTATTTCAATTAAATAAATATTTATTTAAAGTAAATTACATTCATTAAAATAAATTCAATAGTTATTCGAATACAACAAATATTTATAATTTTTAATTGATTAAAACAAAAAAAAACAATTAAGTTTATTTAAATAGCAGAAATGTATTTATTACATGACACTAAATAAATTATTGAAAAGCCATAAATATTTCTTGAATTTTACTGAACGGAACTAAATATACGTAAAAAATAAAGGTAAATCAATAGATCTTTGAAAAACTATGTGTATACATGCAAGTTTAACTAATATAATCAATTTTTTGAAAAGCTATTCAATTTGAACAATTTCATAGCTTTATGAACAGGCGAAATAAATTTATTTCTATATCGGACGAGTCGTTAAAAACTTATAAACATTTCTTCGATTTTATTAAATAAAGCACAAAAATTTAAATATTAAATTTAAATAAATAAATCTTTTAATAAAAATATTTAATTGTTCCAGATAAATAATTTTTTCAAAAATATTTCGAAAATATTTTTTTGATTTATATATACATTTTATAGTTCTTACTATTTATTTATTAAATTTAATGTGCGATGGCCAAAAATATGGCCGCGCAAATTTATTTCGATTATTATACAAATAAAAGATTTAACTTTAATGATACACACACAAATTTACTGCGAACATACAGAATAATTTACACACAAATAATAATTTTTCGTCGGACACGCGAAAATTATAACAAGTAAAATTAAGTTTCCGACAAATAATCTAACACCAATACGAAACTAATTTTAACACACGGTAAACATACCGAGAACGGGCAAAGGTCGCGACGACTACTGTAGAAGGTAGTCGGCGCAACACCCAAAAACCGAAGAAGAGAGAGAACGCAACACATTTTCTCTCTCTTCATCGCTAGGAAGAACAAATAAGTGCGTATGAGGGGATACACCTCACGCGGCGAAAGAGAGCCGCGCCAATTGTATTAGGCTAGCGACAGTTATCCCCCTGTAATACATATTCGCATGCACACTATCGTACTCTGTCGTCGAACGACACGCGCTAACAGCGAATACTATGGTAGGGAAACGCGGAAGTCTCTTTACTAGCGTGCGCATCCCAGCATATACAACGGGTGTCCTAATCGAATTCACCCGGTGTATTTAATTTATAAATAAAGTAGAATATTATTAACACCAAATATGTATATATACATACAGTTATGTACGCTATTATATGTATATAAAACAACATTTTTACGCAATAAACCGACTGCCATATGAATTACAACTGTGAAAATTATAACTAATATTAATTAATATTATTATTTATAGTATTATTGTTATCATTATTATTGATATTATTATTGTTAATATTATTATTATAAATCGGCGGCTCGTCCGATGTTAGACCAGCGGCGGTGATAACAACCGAGAATTTAATTATAAAAGGTCCTGCAAATGCAAAATGTACTTCCTCTCCTCTCAAATTACCCTGGAAAATTAACGTATAAGCCATCCAGAGGGGGATAGGAACAGTATATATTGTTTATGTTTTAAATAGTTATTTATTGTGCCAGCTAGTTTTGTATATACTCGAACAATTATTTTCCAGTTATGTTTTAATTTTATTATTTTTGTTAATTATTTTTTCAGTTTTATTCTTTAATTTTATTTAAGTATTAAGGGAATCCAATCTTAATATCATTGTGGAGTTCTTATAAAGTTTGAACTGTTAGTGGTAAATCATGAATGCATGGTGGTTTACTGTGGTTAGCATTTCTTACTATAGTCCATTTCTCTGACCATAGAATAAAATTTTGTAAACGCTATGGAATTTCCGGATTGTTTTCTGAAAGAAATATTTTTTCTTTATCATTAATTCTAAGTGAATATTAATTCCACGCATCAATAACGGCATCCATTTTTTCAATAAAATTCACTGAATTTTGCCAAGTAATTGAATCAAGTTCATTTATATCGGCCATTCTTACGGCATTAGCTATTCGCCGGCTTAATAATTAAAATGATAATTTTACTTTCATCACTTGGAAAGTATTAAGGTAGAAATGACTCTCCGTAAGATGTCCTGATAAATTTGAAGTTCCATTAGATCGATCAAGGTCCCACGTTTTTTTAAAATCAATAAAAGAAATAATAATCTTACCATTAATATAAATAGAATCGTGGGATCTTAATTGAGCAACGAATCTTTTAATCAAGTGCGACCAATGAAACCCTCCAAAAATCTTAACATTATTATTTAAGAAACAATATGGAAAAGAATTGTGGTGTTGATGGCGTAATATTTAATAATTTAAAAAGCTTCTGATTGTTCGTACGTTGTTCACAAACAATCACATGGACGTCAGCTCCAATATTCTGAATTTTTAATAAAATTTCAGTGATCATGTCAAGAAGTTTCACAGTACTATCAGGTATGTGAATAAGTCTTTCCCGTTTTTTTTCAAATTTTGAGCCTTTATGTGAAAAAATGGTTATAAATGAATTATTGAAAGTATTGGCCATCGCTAGTTAAAACTTTTTCCCATCTTTCTGGCAACATACGAATCCCGTTGCGAAAAAATTCGACCGGTTTGTCCTCTATCCAGTCATCCACCCATTTTTTGGCTTCCTCGTAGGAATGGAAGTGCTGGTCAGCCAGGCTATGCGTCATCGATCTGAAGAGATGGTAATCAGACGGAGCGACGTCTGGACTATACGGCGGGTGGGGTAGGACTTCCCATTTGAGCGTTTCTAAGTATGTTTTCACCGGCGGTGCAACATGTGGGCGAGCATTGTCATGTTGCAAAATAACTTTGTCGTGCCTGTCGGAGTATTGTGGCCGTTTTTCTCGCAGTGCGCGGCTCAAACGCATCAATTGTCGTCGATAGACCTCGCCTGTGATCCTTTCATTCGGTTTCAGAAGCTCATAGTAAACCACACCTAGCTGGTCCCACCATATACAGAGCATGAGCTTGGCGCCATGAATATTTGGCTTGGCCGTCGATGATGATGCATGGCCGGGTAGTCCCCATGATTTTCTTCGCTTCGGATTATCGTAACGTATCCACTTTTCATCGCCAGTCACGATACGATGCAGAAAACCCTTTCTTTTATGTCGCTGAAGCAGCTGTTCGCAAGTGAAAAAACGCCGTTCGACGTCTCTCAGCTTCAGTTCGTACGGCATTCAATTTCCTTGCTTTTGGATCATTCCCATTTCAAACGCTTGGAAATGGTTGTTCGGTCAACTCCCAATGCTTCAGCAAGTTCTTCTTGCGTTTGACAAGAATCTTCATCAAGCAAAGTCACCAATTCTCGATCTTCAAAGATTTGCGGCCGCCCGGAACGCTCCTTGTCTTCCACGTCGAAATCACCGCTTTTGAAGCGTCGAAACCATCCGCGAACACTTGAATCATCGACACAACCTTCTCCATAAGCCTCCTGAAGCAATCGATGCGTCTCGGCAGCAGATTTCTTCAAATTGAACCAATAAAGTGAAACTTCCCGCAAATGACGTCGACTTGGCTCAAATTTCGACATTTTCACGTTATCAAAAATTTATGATGCGATAAAATTTTAACTAATGTGTTAGTATGGAATTGTTGACATATGAATAAGCTTTGATTATGACATATGTAACCATTGAATACTCGCACAGTATTGGTGGCGCCATCTCTTACAAACAACGGGAAAGACTTATTCACACTCCTAATAATATTTTCATTAAAACCGTAAAATAATAATTGGCGCCACCGGTTTTTCGCATTACTATCTAAACAAAATAATGTAGCATGTTTAGCAATATTTTGAGCTCTTCGCTGTTTCCCTATATCAACTAAACCTTCGACAAGATCCATCTTTTTGGAATATTTCTCAGCAGATTTAATGGACATTTCGTCAAACTTTAGTGCGCAAAGTCGTTCTTCTAGTGGTAAAACATTGTAGAAACATTTCTACAATCTCATATTGCGACTTTGTTTCTATTTTATGTACTTATCTGCCAAGGATACTATTTCACAAGATTTGGTTCATTTAATATACCATAAGCTTTTGAAAGTCGGGCCCGCAAGAATATCCTGGTATATCTCAGTTAATTTTCTAAACCTTATCTATTCATTATAGTGTAGTCTTATATTGTGAATACATGAATGCCAGGGGTGCAACAACCGAGGTATCAGAATACACAGCGCATTTTTATGAAAATCCTCTACTGAGTCTGTAAAATAAAAAATTCATGATGCTAAAAATCGCCATGAATCTAAGAATCTAAAATTCACATCGAAACCATCCATATGCTTTATAAATGAAATATATTTTTCCTTGTTATGAGGTATTATAGCAACTCATCCATTCATCAGTGTAGAAGTTCCAATTTATTTTAAAATAAAATGCGTATCATTGTAACGTTCCTGCCCCCCTCGGGATAGCGTACGCGGTATATTTCCGGGATACTTTGAGAGGGGAGAAAGTATTTCAGGATAGGACGGCAGATCAGGAAAATAACTTAATAAAACAGTATATTTTTTTATAACAAAAAATAAAAATACGTTTATTCAGAAAAATGTGAAAAGAAACTTCCAACTATCTACAAGATTTCTGAAAGAAATAAAATAAATAAACGAAATAATTACTTAAAAGAAATAAGTTTAACTTAAAACTAAATATATATATTATAACTACTGGATTCGCGCTAGTTTCCGCGTCGTGTAGTTTCATCCGGCGCTATTTTCCGCACGGTTACCCGGTGCTATTTTCTACCCGGGAAATTTGAAAATAAGACTGATAGAATCTAAAATAGGTTATACTAGGGTGAGCTTGACTCCGCTGGTCTTTTGAGGAGCGCCTCGCAACCAGGATCACGTTCACTGAGGGATGGGTAAAATTATTAGTCGTCTGTATTTTAAGGAGCTCCTCGCAACAGAGATCAAACTAATCATTTCGGAAAGTAAGTAAATGTACAGGATAAGAGAACGGCTGGTCTTTTGAGGAGCGCCTCGCAACCAGGATCACGTTCACTTTAGGATAAGTAAAACTATTAGTCGTCTGTCTTTTAAGGAGCGCCTCGCAACAGAGATAAAAATATTAGTTTCGGGCGGGATTTAGTGTCAGGTGATTTGAGCTCTGGATAAGTTCTAGCTCCGGGAGGAGTTCGTGTGACTCGACTTCGGGGCAGTCGATTCATCGGTCGAACTCTCGATTTTGCCTTTTGCAGGCCCTTTTATACTAAAACGGTCGATTATTTCCGTCGCCGCTCGTTTAATTTCGGACGAGCAGCCGAATTATAATAACTATGATACATTAATAATAATAATGATTAATAATAATAATATTAATAACAATCATAATAATTAATATTTACAATTTATATTACTTATTTTTGCAGCCAGTGTGCTGCGTACAAGTGATTTTATGAAAGTGATGTAAAGATGAAATGATAAAGAGAGTAAAATAAAGATAAAATAATAAATAAGAAAGTACAAAATGATAGAGATGATGGTCATGTATATTCTCCATTAATTAACATTGAATTTGGAGAATTGCGCAGACAAGACATTCGAGATAATAAGTAGTGGAGAACATATGTTGTTGCTAATGAGTGGTTTAAAATTTAAATCAAACGGAGGATTAATGTGACTCTGCAAATTATTTTTACACTTTTCATTCTAGAAATTATTGGTTTAAAATATTGGACTCAAAAAACTCAAGAATTACTTTTTTTTTGATCAAACTCAAAATCACTTATTGAATGAGGAAAATTTTACATTAAGATTTGGAGTTGGATCTGTAGTTATATTTTTTTCGTTACTGTGTACAGTGGATTATTTCAAATACATTTATGAAAGATACATAAAAAAATAGAATACAGGATTTGTAGATTTATGTTCTGTAGAAAAAATAAGCACTTTTTGTTAATTATTATTCGATATTACATTCATGGAAGATCAGTTCATGGATATGCTGATACAGATTTAGAAACTTTAATTGATGAATGATTTTTAATGTAAATTTTTAACATTGTCTACTTCAATTAAGAACAAATTTGAATTTTTTTTCTTTGATTATGAATTATGACTTAATTTACATTTATTTCATACAAAGAGAAGTTAAATTTTTTTCTATTAATTTATCTTAGTAATCTGTTTGAATAACTTATTTATAATTTAAATAAAAATTTTAAAAATTTGTTCCTAGATAATTTTTTTATTGAAATTTTTTATGTAGCTTTCAACAATCAAAAACCATTAAACTTTATGGAGATTTAAAAATAGTGAAATTGCACAAAATCAAGCAGATTTATAATTATAACATTGTAAAGGATACATACTACTTCTAAACAAATTAGAAAGAATAATCAACTGTTTTTGTTGGATTAAATTTGGAGTTATAAAATTTTATTACAGATAAATGTTAAAGGAAAAATTAAAAAAGATAAGCAACGCCGTGTAAGGTTTGTCTACAATCATATCAGATTCTTTTTTTTTTATTTATGAACCTGAGTTGAGATTTAAGCTAATTTATTTTTTTTCTCTTCAGTAATTTAATATTACATTAGTGAACTATTGTTAATTTGAAATATCTGTCGTAGTTATAAGTGGAAGATTGAATAAGTAAAATGCAGCAAGAATGTTAACTATAAGAAGAAATTTATTACAATTGTAATGCTTATGTTAAAATGTGTCTTTGTAAAAGTTTTATGAGAGCTTTTAAACTATAGCCGTGATTCCTGCAAAAAACAAGAATAATAGTAAATAAAAGAACGATCGTTGTGGAAAAATTATATTAAAGATCTAAAATTTTCTGCTATTTGTTTGCAGAATTGTTTTGTCGATCATATGTAGAACGTCGAAATTTAAGAATATTATTATAAATAAGGGGAAAATTATAATATACATATTTTTGTAGATATATACCTACTATTCGCACAAATTTAATGTGAAAAAGTAAAAAAAATTGACTTTTCGAATACAACTGGATGAACGTACATTTCTTTCCTAGATACATGAAAAAAATTTACAGTAATGTATCTGTTGTGAAACAACAAAGTCAATATAATTTTGTTTTTCGTATTTTTTTTTTTGTTTTTGTAAAAAGTTGGAGTTTAAGAGCCTTTGTTATTTGTAGATTATAAACCCAAATTTATTATATTGTTATTTACGTAAAGGGTACGTCACTTGACTAAGTTTCAATGTAAGACTTTCAATGTTACGTAGCTAGCTTATGCGGATTTTTATTTCTGCATGATACTATCGTCAAATAGATTCCCCAGCTTAAAGTAGTTATAACTTCAATTTACATGCGAAGGTCCTGTTCGGTGTGTTCCGATCGCGGTCGGCCATCGTCGTCCGCCACCGTATCTTTCTCCCCCCCCTTTATTCCGTCCTTCTTCCCCGGCAAACTGCAAGATGCGCGGAGGACTCCGCTATCGGCCACCGAGGGGAGAGGTTGAATAGCGCCGTAGATACAGAAGTCAACCCGAGAAGGAGGTGAGTTCCTAAAAAGAGAGAGGAACAGCAAGAGGAGGTGAACAGAACAGAAAGAAAAGGGAGAAAGAAAGGAAAAAAGGAGTCCGGATAGCGACGCGGGTGTCGGATCGAGGGAGACGTTGGCAACGGCGAAGAGCGGGCGTGGACTCGACAGAAGAACTACAGGCACGCGGTCGGCATCTGGCTCGAAGGACGCACCTGCTGCCATCCAGGGCCCGTCATCGGCATCCCAGTATCTACGAAGTGAGTGCGTATCGCGCGGCGACGAGCTCTGCGGCGAGGCTCCGCACCTCTCGCGTGTTGAAATCTTGAATCGGCTCCTTCCTTCCCGTCTCCTTGACACCTCCACCCCCCTCCCCCCGGGCGAGCGCGCATTTCGCTCAAGCGAAAATTAGTAATTTTTTAAAAAATCAGCAAAAAAATTTATGTTTTTTTTATCCATAATAAGGAAAAAAAATTACCTTCCTGTAATATGACAATGATCTCGTACTGCCAGTTGCTTACCTAAAATGGTTTGCGAGAAATATGGCAATCGGTCAACCATTGAAAAGTTTAATCTTCAAGATCTGTGAGTTTCATCGGTTTCGGATTTTTATAGAGGTGATCAATCTGCTCACTGAATGATTTCAGTTCAGAAACATAACCATTGTGTAGATGTTTCGTCATCTGCACTTTTCTGTCTGTATGATTTGTATGTGGATGATTTGTCGTCACAGCTACATTTTAAATAGAAGCCTATACTATAGGCTTCGTGAAGTTGAAAAGCATTCTTATTTTCTGTAAGTTGTAATAAAAATTCAAAATCAGCATATATTTAAAAGGTACTTTTTAACTTTTAATTAATGTTCAAATTTTAAAATGTTATTTGTTGAGTTTGATAAATTTAGCCGACAATCGTTAATATTTTTACAAAGATTTTCATGAATTTGTATTCTTTTCACACCATAAAAATATTAATTAATAAATATTTTTTTATTGGTCTTACAGTCCAATCCATTCAATCTAAAAATAAAATAAAAATAAAAATAAAAAATGAAATAAAAATTATAAATAAAAATTAAATTAAAAATTAAATTAAAATTATAATGACAGTCAGACTGTCCTTGTTTACATTCAGCCCCGTAGACTAATCTGAAAATAAAATATTAGCTGAAAAAATTCTTTGTTAGTAAAGTGTAGTCTGACTGTCCCCAACACCCTTACCTAATTGAAGACTTGTCCAACGTTTCGAGCTCGCTACGACTCCTCATCAGGGACTAATCTAAACCTTATATTCTAATCTATATATATACCCATCCCCACCACCAAATTTAGTAAATTAAATATAAATTCCCCCTCTACACAAATTGTCCAAAACTAATCAATTTAATAAGGAATGATAAACACTGTCCAATCTACCAGACTCTAACATTAAATTCACATTATTTCGATTCCTGGAAATGTGAATACTTTCAAGACTCTCCCGTTTATACTTATTATTAATACCATGTTCCAAAATATCCACATTCACAAAATCAAAAGAATGTAAAAACTTTAAACAATGCTCTTTTAAACCGGAAGTAATATGTGAGCTAGGTAAACTATATTTATGCTCATAAATTCTCTTTTTTAAATATCTACCTATTTGTCCAATATAGTATTTATCACAATCCATGCAATTAATCTTGTAACAACTCCTGATTTTAAGCATAAATCATCCTTATCTTTGCAATTATTAAACAATCTTAAATAGTCTAAACAATTATTAAACAGTCTATTGTATTCTAGTTAACTTTAAATAATCTGTTAATACAGTTAAAAAATGTACATTTTATGTATCTAGAGCCAATCAACATTTTTCTTTTTGAACGTGGGAGTCGACGTGTATGGTTTTAGGTCAAACTGAATATCTACCGTTACGTCCCTCTTCATGTATACGAATGCTCTTCTCGTACGACCAATCGTAAATCATTTTCTCTAAGAATAGAGGGGAATCAATGAATTTGTAACCAACCAAAATACGACCGTCATTTTACCCAATCAAATCTATATTTATTTTTCTTCTGATAACAAATTGTAGAAGAGTGGTCATTTCAATAAGTGGTGATTGCCCTTAGAAAAAAGAGAGTATAAGTACAGAATATTCATTCCCTATATAATCACTTCTATGTATTAGAATAGGAATATATAAAACTGAAAATGATTAGAGTACAGCAACACGAAGTCATCTTTAAAAAAAATATTCTACAATGTCCGGAAGATTCTTCTGCAGAAGAATTCTTCTGCAATATGCAGGGATTCCAGATAAAAGGACGGCAAACTTTTATTTTGAAAGAACTCAGTTTTCTGAGATTGAAAGGAGGTGTACTAACCACTGCGTACCACTTTCATGTATTACCATGGAACTACCATGGAATAGATTGGGAATATGACGACATCCCTTATCATAGATTGCAGAGGACTCTGGAGATTTGTTTTACTTGAATACATAAAATTGTACGTGAAGGGTCGAGAGAAGAAAGAATGGTTATTAAACTTTTTACGAAATATGTAAGTTTTCATACTTTTTCTTACTTTTTCATATTTTTCATATTTTTCATAATTTTTTCTTTAATTTTAGAGATATATCGAATGTAGAGGAGCGACATTGTCCATCGTTCCAATCGCTACAATGAGAAGAACAATATGGGCATTGTGGAAATCACACGTTATGCAAAAGGCAACTATCAATATGTGCAACCCATAACGTGATGATTCTGCGAACATGGTTGGAAGGTTATTTCAGTGGGAAGTACAGACGAAACTAAACTAGTTCAAATCAGTATTATTGTAAAACATGTATTTTAATATATTTTGTAAAAAAAATTATATTAATAAAAAATTTTAATAAAAAAATTTCAACGCATTTATAATTTTATTAAAATATTTATTATTTGTATAATTTATTAATAATTTGAAATTATTTATACATTGTATTCTTTATCTTACTTTAAAAATATTTGAAACATAATTTAAAAAAATATTTAATTATAAATTAGTAATACAAAATAAAATTAATTATAAATTTATTGATATTATATATATATATATATATATATATATATATATATATATATATATATATATATGTTGTAACGGTGCCCGTGTCCGCCTTGAGCACGAGGACGGCGGACACGGCCGTTGCAAATATGTGCCCGGCTGGACTTAGCTCCGAATCACTTCGGCGAGGGAGAGGGGCGGTTCGCGAGGGATGAAGAATCCCCTGCGGAATTGCGCGTGAGGTAGGAAGACGAAATAAGTATAGGAAAACAGAATAAATAAAAATAAGCGTGGCTTTAATGTATAACATACGTACAAGACATATACGCGAAGGCGCGAGGTGCGCAGGCCGAGGGTCGCCGAGGCGACGGTGCGCGAGGAGTTAAGGAAGAGAGAGAGAGAAAGAGAGAGAGAGTAACAGGCTGCCACTTACAGTAGGGTGGTGGTGTAGTTGTATAGTCCGCTGGCGACGGAAGGCGGCGGCGGCAAGCCCAGGATCGGTGACAGCACGTCCTCGTTGGACGGGGAAGGCGGCGTCCCCTCTCGTCGATGACCCCGGGATGGGGCGGTTACTCCGCACAGATGGGAGCCAGGCGGCAGGCTCGTTAGGTCGAGCTCGGCAGCGGTATCCGCGTAACGGTGCCCGTGGGTGGCACGCACGTAAGCGGCACAAATACACCCTTACGACACAGTGCACCTCGCGAAGCCAAAAACTAAACGCGAGACCGACCTTTGGTTTTTTCGTTCCTTAAAAACAAAGAGCCCGATCGTGCGTGTCTCTCGAAGCTCTGCTTTCTAACTCTACACCCAAAATTCGCGCGCGCGACCGTCTCTCTCCACTCCCCGCTCTCTCTCTCTCTCACTTACCTCTCCGCCGATGTAGTGGTGCGTCGGCCTATGACAAATATATATTAGTATTTATATATAAACATATATACAAATTTATAGGCCTACGAGGGGAGAGAGAGAGAGCACAGGCACGCGGGAAAGCAAGCGAACGCGACGCTTGCGTTTCCCGTCACAATGTATATATATGTACATATTGTAATCGTCCCGATCGACGGTCCCTGCGTTTAAAACCGCGTGCGCGCGTAAGCGCGAGTAATACTGTCGCGCTGCCAAAAGGGCGCGCGCGAAGCGCCGGGTAACGCGACGCTCAAACGAGAAAGAAGCATAGGCTTTCTTCTCTGTTGAGACACGGTGAAAGACTGACGCATTTTGTCACCTGTTCGTACGTCGCCTAAAACTTCGTTGTAACCTTCAAGGATTGTCAGCCTCGCACTGTGAGTGGCTCGTGTCTGTGCTGTAAAGCATCAGCTAGAGGATGACTTGAAAAGGACAGAGAGGACCTCGCGAACACTGTGTTCCAAGCCCCGGCGATTCTCGCCGCAGCAAATGTTCGCATCGGGAGAGCGCGTAGATCCCCGACCGTCATTACACCACCGACACCGCCGCAGCCGCGGCCGCCTGCACGACCGGAGTCGTGTGCGATCTGCCGCCCGAGAGCCCCTGCTTTCCTCCACCTCTACCACCAACTGGCCGACGGCCCAGCAGCAGCAGCATCTCCAACTGCCCGCCCGACGGGAGCCAAGCATCGCGAGAGAGCGGGCCCCGCATCGCCGCCGCCACTGCCTGCGACGGCCACCACGTCCAGCAGCCCGTTCCGGAGGAAGATCAAGATCGCCCCGCAGTACCTGACGAAGGCAAGTACTTGACCGCCTAATGGGCTAGGAAGTAAGTTTGCCGCGTCCGCCGCTGCCGCGCCGCTTAACTTAGCATGTTAACGTGTATTCGTCCGTATATGTCCCGGTCGCGTGTTCCCATTCCCCCGCGTGTATCGTGCTAGAGTGTCCTTGTAACCGTCGGAAGTGTCGCGGAATTTGCGCAGCTAGTTACGTGTGCGAGTGTGTGTGTGAGACGAGTGCGTGTGCGTGCGAAGTCTTAGTGTATCGCGCATGTGAGAATGTGTGCGTGTGTGTACATAAAGAAATAAAGAACGTGTGGTGATTCTCTTAGATCGTTTGTCGTGTTTTGTTATCCCCTACCGATTTCCCCATTTCGTTACAGGTAGACGCGGAGTATCCGCACGAGTATGCACCGCCTCAAGGTAAGTGGACGGCGACAAAACGCCGTTACAAATGGCGCCCATAGCGTGAGGCCCGCGACACACACATGCGTGTGTGAAAAGTGCACGCGCGTTGAATTCGACAGATACTTTGCTCACGGATATTGTGCGCGTAAAAAAATAAAACCCTATCGAAAAATCCCAGGGGGAAAGAAAGGAAAAGTAGCAGAGAACAACTGCCCGCCTGACTACGTAGTCAGACGGTCATTTTGAACCGCACGTACTGATATGCGTCGTAGCAGCCGCTTGCTGCTACGTTTGCTGCATTTTTTTTTCTCTTCTTCATGTTATTTTTCTTTCTTGCCTTCCCTCCCGGTTAACATGAACCCCATACGGAAAATGCGGCAGCAGGAGTCACTTAGTGATCATAACATAGCATGTAACCAATATTAATATTAATATACCTAAGGTCAGGACGATAAACACAACAGATAATTGATTCTTATTAAGTAAGTGATTACTTACTGCTAACGCTGGAGGTTAATTACCTCTCAGAATAGCTTTTGCACAAATATAATAACACAGACTTAGTGTTATTTACTATCTATTCTGCTAATTGTTTATCATCCTCCTAAAATCTAAATTTGAAGTTCTGTGACTTTAATGTTACACCTTATTAGATGCTAAATCATATAATAACCTGTAATATTATTACATGCTTGTTATGAAATCCAATATAAATGTGTATATGGGCTCGCTTTTCACGTAGATTATATATTTATTCAAATATATATGTAACATATGTATTGAACATATATTCAGTATACATGCGTATCTTTGCACTTTCTTCCTCATCTTGTTATTTATATGTCTGATATTCATTCTTTTATATTTATATATACAACATATATTTAGACCTTATATTCGTTTATATTCATATATACAATTTATATTTATCATAGACGTATATTCATTATACATGCATATATTCACCTTTTCTATTCAGCATTGGATTATATAAATTTCACATATATCATATATTTACTTAGTCATACATAGTATATATTTTTACAATTTTATCCATTACGTATATTATATTCATTTTATATTCTTTAAACTATATGCAACATACATATATATCTGACATATAACTATTCTACATACATATATATATATATATATATATATATATATATATATATATATATATATATTCTTTCCTTTCTCTGTATTAAACGTTCAATTATATTATATACTTATTTACATATATTGCTAATATATATTTATGTAATCATATCTCTTAATATATATATATATGTAACGTTGCCCCTTCCGATGTTCATGTCCCCTATATTAAAATCATCCTGGCCCCTTATACTACTATTTACATATATATTCATAGTGATATTTTTCGTCACTGTATTCCCATATCCTGCACTGTGGCAGCTGACAGCTGTAGCAGAATAGAATCTTCCTTTTTGTTAATAAAAGAAAAATAGCGTACATTTTTTAACAAGATCCAGTATCAGCATTAAACAGATGCTGATGACATATAATAACAATAATAACCACATATGATGAGGAGAAAGGAGTAATACTGAAGACTTGTATAGCAGGTTGTAATAGAATAAATACAACTCCATTACATCAGTTATCAACAATTATATTATATTTCCCAAGTATTAGAAGAAGACAGATGATCATCGCTCAATGTTATATCATTCCAACATAAGTGACATATAGCTCATGAATATAAAAAAAAATATATATATATAGACATAACCAAAATACGTATAAATCTTAGAACAATATTATAACAGAATATATAGCTGATACATGTACAATATAAATATAACCAAAATACGTATAAATCTTAGAATAACATTCTTACAGAATACATAGCTGATATATGTACAATATAAATATAACAAAAATACTATAAACCTTAGAATAACATTATAACAGAATAATCATGCGTATATAAATAACGTATACAATAACAATATATTTATAATAATAAGAAGAATAAAGTGAATATAACTGAATCAATAAACCTTAATACCACATAAATATAAGTGAAATATATACAAGTATAAAACATAAAGGTAATGACAATAGATGTAAATATAAGGTTTGAAAATAGATAAAACCAATATAAATGCAAAACATAAATGTAGCTAAAATAGATATAAATGCAAGATATAAATACAAGAGATAAATATAAATAAAATAGATATAATTAATAAGGTAGAAGTAAATATCAGAAGAAATATATTCATGAATAGTAGAGCATGACACACATAAATATATAAATTGCCAAATTGGCATAATCATTAAGCAAAGGAAGAATTAAACAAGGCACCACCATGATAGGTAATAAATAGATAAAGATAGAAATAGAAGACAAGACCATACAATAAATAAGTAAGTTGTGTTATTATAACAGTAACTCGGGAAGACGAATGAATATTACAATTATACTGCTTTATTTGTAATTTACAACTATACTGTTGTAGCAGTACTAAAACATCCTGATATAAGGATACCACCATTGGATATAACCTCCAAAGTGAGTGGCTGAAACATAAGACAGGTGTATGAGTAACAGGATTACTCATGCAATTAAATAACAAAGCAACAGTATAAATAAATAATTTTTAATTGTTTATAATAAATAAAATCTTTTTGAAAATTATTAGAAACTATTAAGTTTTTTTTGGAAAAATTAATATATTATGGGAAGTTATTAGTTATGTGAAAATAGTTGAACAAACTTTCTATCATAGGGAAGACAACTCCAGTAATAATATATAAAAAAAAAAAAAACAAATCAAGACTTTTTTTACAAAAAAAAAAGGAAAAGATACCAAAATTAAAATTACAATTGCAATCAAACCTTGAATAACAAAAATAACAATATTGACCAATTGGACTTCTAGTAAATATTTACTTAATAATAATTTATACCTTAATAAACGCACAGTTATTGCTTTTAACTAAATACTTTAAAAATAGACGGGCTGTTGCTAATCAAATTTTGCTAATTATACACCAATTATATAAAATAATATAAGCACTTCATAGATGCGTATATAAGCTTGCAAACAAATCACATAAACTATATGTGACATCATCAAACTAACAATAATATATTAATATAAATTATACACTATAATTTTCTCTCGCTGTTGGTGTGTTGGTCTTCCCGAATGTTGATTTTCTTTGTATTTAACTAAATTTTAATAAATAATTTTAATAAGTAATTTTAATAATTAATAACTAATAACTAATTTTAATAATAAAAATAAAGTCCTTAATTAACGAATGGAATGTAAATAATCTACAATTAGAATTAATGTTTAAGTAACAAATATAGTAATTACTCACACCTATTCAGCCACCACAATATAATAAATGGTAATTACAACTAAAATTGATAAATAAATAGTAAAGCAGTATCTTTTTATTTATTTTTTTAATGGATTAAACAAATAATTGGAATTAGACGTGTAAATCACCGAACCTGGACATAAGTTACAATTATTTTAAGCGACATCAGGTGTTGCAATAACAATATTTAACAATCTTTTTTCGTGACGGAAAAAAATAATAACTAGTTAACTGAACATTTGTACACTATTTATAGTGATCAATAATATTACACCATGGATCCTACACTGATCACCGAAGTAAAGAGCTCCAACTCCAGAGTAATAGAAGAAACAGATTGACTCACCAAACTCTTTGAGGAAATGCCGTATGGGCAACTAGTGCAGGAAGCCAATCGACTAAACATATGAGGCGATACTGACCCGGCAACGCTCAGGAACCGATTAATTCGTTTCGAGCTGCGGCGCCTATTCGGTCCCGAAACAACACCATGACAGGCAGACGTAGACGAGCTGCAACTGCCAGAAAGACAGTCAGAGCTAAGCGAAATCTCAGAAATGCTGAGTTCGACTGCGCTCGAAAATAACAAAAAAGGCAATATCAACGGCCGCGCATCGGAATACTGAGACACCTGAACAAGGTCATACTGCCGCAGCGAGACCAACCGCAACATCCAGCTGGCAGCATCCCGTTATTCACGTGCCAGGCGCTGCCATACCAATCAACGGCAACCTGCTAAACACCACCGGGCGGCTTCTAGAGAACACATACCTCAAGGAGACCCGGACAGGTCAGCTACTCCGCCAATGGCGAGTACAGTTCTCAGGAGGTCCTAAAGAGGACGTTGAGGAATTCATTGATCGACTGGAGGAGACGATGGGTAGTCTTGACATCCCAGCGTCAGAGATATTAAAATTGATACCGGGCATCCTGAGCGGTATATCGCGGATACGGGCGCGGCCAATTAATAAAACCTGAAGATCGCTCAATGATTTCAAGTCGGCACTACGTCGCCAATTCAGGCCAATAAATTACACCCTACGGGTAGAAGAGGATCTGAGAGACCGAACGTAGGGCTCGAAAGAGCCAATCAGCTCATATTTACAAGGAATCCGAGTGCTGCTTGACAAGATGTCACCGGCTCTAACCCTCGAGTCCCAACTGGACAGAATATACAGGAATCTAAACCCCGAATACTTAAATAAAATCGACCGAGAAGATTTTAAATCAATCGACGATCTACAGCTGCTAGGACAGCGCCTTGAACTAAAGAAGGAATTAATTCGACGGTACAAGGAACCACCTGCAGCAGAAGACTGTATGGTAAGCACGGCAGCATGCGCACCATCAGAGAGATGTAGCCGACGTTCTAGGTTAGCCGCACTAGCCAGCGAAAAAGCACCTGATACGCAGAAGCAGGTATGACACCTGGTCGAACCGTCAGCGTCAATACTGACTAAGTCAAATAACAAAGACCTACGAGATACACAAAAACCATGGAACTACAGCCCAATAGCTCGTAGCACACGTACACTATCTCCAGAGTTACAAGGACGAAACACGAGTCGGCAACGGACGAAGCCGCAAACCCTACCGAAGCCCCTCACGCGATCACCGCTCCAATCGACAAACTATGACAGGAGCCGACGAGATCGGTCACAAACACCAGAATACAGGCGCGAACGACCAAGCCGCGAAGACTACAAAGAACGACTCTCGTATCACCCAGATCAGCGATCACCGGACCGACAAAAATACAGAAACGAGCGCACGGCGTATCCCCGAGAAACACGATCCCCTGATCGTGACTCGCGATGTGAGGACAATAGACCCTGCTGGAGATGCAAGAAAACGGGACATTGAGCAGGTAGATGCCAGATGACGGCAATTGTACTGTTACAATTGCGGAGAAAAGGACGTCACCACATTCAGCTGTACTCGATGTGGTCCGAATAATAGGTCGGGAAACGCATAGGGGAGCAAGCATACGGAGCCAGCCTTGACACTCCCTGTGACACGGCTCCACGCACAAGGGAAAATGACAACCTAACTCAATGCCCAGAAGCCAGGGACCTAACGAGTACGTACCCTACGGCACAAATCCATGAAGAGGAAAACAGGTTCTTCCTAAGTATAAAAATTATGGGAAAGCTCTTACCGGCACTGATAAATCCAGGCGCTCGGAAGTCCTATGTGGAGCCCGAGCCAGGCAAATTGGTAGAGTCAGCGATCCTACCAATAACCTCGTATATGCAGATGCCGGACGGAAAACTTTGCCCAAACGATGGAGAAATTGACATGATGCTTCAAATCGATGGCCAACGCTTTAAGGCCCGATTCAAAGTATCAAAAATACTGAAGTTCGACCTCATATTAGGGATGGACATCCTAACCCTAATGAAGGTCACCATCAATTTTGCGAACGCCACGTGGCATACAAACCGGAAAATAACACGACACTTCGTGACGCCGGGTAATGCACTTATGGAAACGATTACCGCCATAGCAGCCGTGAATGGTGTAGCTCGTCTGAATGCGGCAGAAAGACAGGAGCTCGATCGGGTGTTGTACGATCTAATATCCGCACCGAGCAAAACTTTGCATCTAGGGCGGATGCAGCCGCATCATATCGACGTACAAGAGCACCGTCCCATCAAACAACGGGTATGTCGAATCCCAGACAAGTTACTAAAACAGGCGCACAACGAAATAGATCGTCTGCTGGCAGAGGGCATTATTGAACCATCGACGAGCGCATGGAGTAGTCGCCCCGTGATTGTGCCTAAGAAAAAAAAATTCGCTTCTGTGTCGACTACAGAGCGGTGAACCACGTAACACGGAAAGACGCATATCCGCTGTCCCATATGGACGTCTTATTAGACAACCTAAGGGACGCTCGGTATCTATCCAAGATAGATCTGAGCCAAGCGTACCATCGGATCCCCTTAGACCCAGGCAGCAAGGAAATCACCGCCTTCGCAGTCCCACAGAAGGGACTCTTCCAATATACTGGATTACCATACGGGCTGACTAACGCCCCAGCCAGCTTTCAAAGAGGTATGGACCTTATTTTCGGGCTGGAATGGCATCCAACAGTTTTCGTCTACATGGACGACATAATAGTCGCCACTAAGACGTCCGAGTAGCACACTCGGAAACTAATCGCGGTGCTTACCCGCCTCAACGAGGTCGGGTTACAAATTAATAAGGACAAATCCGAGTTCTGCTGCCCGGAGGTTAAATACCTGGGCTAAGTTTGCCCGGTCAGCGAATACCCGAGGCCTACCAATATAAAACAGCTGCGGGATTTCCTAGGAATGGTTGGGTGGTATGCCCGCTTTATCAAAGCGATAGCTGAGATAAAATTACCACTCACTAAGCTGTTGAAGAAAAATGTTAAATGGCATTGGGGTCCAGCCCAACAAGAGTCATTTGACAAATTAAAAATACTTCTAACACAAGCACCCGTGCTTGCTCGCCTTACGCAAAACAAAGCGTACATACTCCAAACAGACGCAAGCAGCTATGCACTGGGGGCCGTACTCAGCCAAGAGAGCGGCGGCGAAGAACACCCCATTGCACATGCGAGTCGAACTCTGAATGAAGCAGAGTCGAATTACACGGTGACGGTTGTGGGCAGTGGAGAAATTCAGAGGATACTTGCTAGGCGAAGGGTTTACGGTCATAACAGACCATAGTAATTTCAAGTGGCTACACACCCTCAAGAACCAGACGGGCCGCCTAGCAAGATGGGCGACAGCACTTCAAGCATACAACATCGAGATTATACACAGAAAAAGAGCCTTACATCATGTACCAGACACTCTCTCTAGACCCCCCCCCCCCAATAATCCCAATACCCTATATACGCCCCGATAACCTCTATTGAGAGAGATAGATGGTACAATGAGAAAATTAACAACATACAAAGAGATCTAGATAAACATCCAGACTGGACAGTCAGAGGAGACAAGCTCTACAAACACCGCCGAATGAGCTCACCAACATCATAGGCGAAAGTCCCGATGACTGGAAGCTAGCGATATCGTACAAAGATAGAGAGCGAGTCTTGTATGAGTGTCACAATACTCCAACATCAGGACACTTCGGTGTCGAGAAGACTGCGCACAAAGTCAACCAACATTACTACTGGCCGGGGATGCGTAGAGACATACATGCTTATGTCTAGCACTGCCTCGAATGTCAGATACATAAGGTGCTATGCCGATGCCCGAAATATCTTATTACTGATAACGGCACTGAATTCGCCCACAACCTGCTTAAGAGCAAGCTAAGCGAATTGGGCATCACCCACCAATATATAGCGCCTTGCCACGCGCAGGCAAACCCCGTAGAGCGGGTTAACCGAGTGGTCAAAACCATGATCTCTACCTTCGTAGGAAATGATCACAAAAATTGGGATTTGCACCTCCCTGAGTTTGTGTTTGCGGTTAACACTGCCGTACACGCGAGCACTCAAGCGTCACCAGCGTTTTTAAACTTTCGCCGACAGCCAAGAGAGATGCCGACGTACAGAGAAACTCAGGTTACGATATAAAAAAATCGATCAATTAAGCGGATATCGTGCCAAAAGAGCGGAGACCGAAAAAATCACGCCAAAATCGCTCGAAAATCAAGGCTATGGTCACTGTTTTCTTCGATTATCCTGGTGTGGTGCATTATGAATTCCTTCGGACCGGCCAAACGGTTAACAAAGAATAATATTTTAGTGTTATGTGTAATTTTCGTGAAGCTATTCATCTCAAAAGGCCAGATGTATGGAAAGACAAATCTTGGTTTTGGCATCATGATAATACAACAGCTCCCGCTGCATTGATTTTACGTGAACATTTTGCCAAATATTCAACCAACATCCTTCCGCAACCACAGTACTCGCCTGATTTAGCACCGTGTGACTTCTGCTGACTCAGAAAACTCAAAAGACCACTTCGGGAAGAGGGTTTGGATTCGATTGAAGAAATAAAAGCCGAATCGAAGAAGGAACTGATGGCCATTCTGAAATACGAGTATAAAAAATTTTTTGAAAATTGGAACAAGCCAAAAATTTGATTAGTTGTACTTCATCTGGGGGGATTATTTTGAGGGAGATGAATTAGATTTAGGAGAATAAATAAAGATTTCAAAAGTTATAGATAAAGTGTTACTCATATTTGTACACAGTAGTATATATATATATATATATATATATATATATATAAATTATAAAAAGAAAATAATTATTTCATAATATCAAATTTGACATTAAAAAGTATTTAATTTCAAATTAGTAATACAAAATCACATTAATAAAAAAAATTTATTGATATATATATAAACATTCGTCCACCAGGGGTTGACACCTTGTCGCGTACCTCTTGTAGGCCGGTGTGGAGGCTCGCCTGGGGATCCGAGCGGCTGACCCGGCAATGGTCTGGGAGAGTGCGGCCCTGCCCTAGGGTGGGCTGGGTGGCGAAAAGGTGCTGTTGCAGCAGACTGCCTCTCAGGCGCCAGAGTAACCATTCCTGCGGGATCCTTGAATAAGGAACCCGCGTAGGTCTCTCTCGCAGCCGGAGCTGGGCCTCGAGACTCTCGAGAACAGCCAGGCGGACACCCCAGAGGCCAAGAGCAACCCCCCATTGCGTTCGGAAGGAGGCGCAATGGGTAGTATATCCAACCCCCAATCCCAAGGTGGGAGCCATCGTGCTGAAGGGTACGGACATGGCCGTTGGGATAGTTGCGATCGCAAACGAGGCCTCAGGAACACCGGGCGACCTTCCCGAGTATTCAGCCTTACCGGCACGTGCGGGACTCTGTGTCGGCGGACCTTTATTTCCCTAGATACTCGTGGAATTCTTATGGATAAAACTGTAGAACCTAAGAATAATGAAGGCGAGGCCTGGGAGGATACAACGCCCCCGAGGACCTCAGTAGGAGCTACTGGTCAAGTGGGCAAGGAGGAGGCAGCTCCAGGCAATAAGCCTGGAGTGGTTGTGATCCCTGAAACACTAACCAGTGTAGAGGGAGGCAGTACTGCCCCCAAGAAAAAGAGGCTATGTGGCTCGGCTAGGAGGAAGTTGGCCCGGTAGCAAAATGCTAGCGGGACCGGCACCTCTGGGCCTAGCGCGCAGGTTAAGACAGGGATGAAGAGGCAACAGGAATCTGATAAGATTCCGCCCTCGACATCCGGTTTTGCTAAAAAGCAAAGGGAGGGGAGTGGCGGCGGTGACAACAAAGAAACCCAGCCCTGTCTTGGAAAGGCTTGAGGGGCATAATGCATTCCTCAGGGGCAAAACAAGCCTATGGAGGGTCGTCAACACCAAGGATGGCGAGAAAGGAAGGGCTGACGGAGGAGATAAACATCTCGTACTGACCATGCCGGAATCACACGCCAGGTTGTTGGCGGCGTTAGATCACAGACCCTGGTACCTCCTGGCAGGAGGCAAAAGGGTTTGCGGTAGGTGTCCTTATAGACATTGAAGGAGCCTTTGATCACACGTTACGTAAGGTTATCAAGGAGGCCTTAAATAGGCATGATATCCCTCCGTGCATCACAGAATTGATTGACCACATGTTGGGAAATCGCATCTTGGAAGCAAGCAAAGGGAGCACGACCCTACGAGGAGGAATAGGGTCTGGGTGCCCACAAGGGGCGTCCTGTCCCCGCTCCTATGGTGCCTCATGATGCACGAGCTCCTAATTAAGCTGAACAACATTGGATGTCTGGCGGTTGGTTATGTTGACGACATAATGCTAATTGTCCGAAGGCCTGTTTTAGATCCCCTTATGGGAGTACTGCTGGGTGCCCTTGAAGTGGTCGACGGATGGTGCAGACAGACCGGTCTCTCAGTTAACCCAGGGAAGACTGAAGTCATAGTCTATACCAGGAGATATAAAGCGAATAACAGTTGTGGCTTGACTCTTGGAGGGCATTCCTTGACCTTTAAGAAGCAAGTGAAATACCTATGTGTGACCATTGATAGCAAACTATTATGGAATAAACACCTAGAGTGTGTATCTGGCAAACTGACGGCCTGTCTGTGGCAGGTTAGGAGAGCCATAGGCAGGACGTGGGGCGTCAAGCGAGGTATCATGAAATGGATATACGAGGTTGTCCTGAAACCCAGACTAACTTACGGGGCCCTGATCTGGTGGGAAAGGACGGCTTTGGTGACTGCTAGAAACTCACTCGAAAGCCTGAGAAGCATGGTGGTGTGGAGCATCTCCGAAGATCTACACCTACTGCTGCACTGGGCATGCTCCTCGAAATAGAGCCATTTAAACTGACCCTGACGGGAGCGGCTGCAAAGCCCTCCACAGAGTCAAAAAATCGCTCAAAGAGGTGAGCAGAGAGGGGTCATTACGGCTCCCCCGGGGACTGGACGAAAAGGTGACTTTGCGAATGAACCTCGACGCCATGAACAGGAGCTTCCTCATTGACAAAAAATATCGGGTCAGTATCCCATCCAGAAAGGAATGGGAGAATGGGATGGTAAGCATCCAACATTAAAGAGCTATGATATACAGATGGCTAGAAATGTGAAAGGGGTGCAGGTGCAGGAGTGTATCAAAGAAGTAACGGAAAGGGCACAAGTTTCCCTTTAGAGAAGTACCCTACAGTTTCTCAGGCTGAGCTAGTGGCAATTCTGCGGGGAGCTGAGATGGCTCCGGAAGCGGCCCTTGACACCCACATATGCCTCTGCTCATTCAGTAAAGGCGGATTGCAAACTTCAAGCAGTTACACAACTAGATCCCATCTAGTCAAGGACTGTTACGAGGCCCTTAATAGGCTGGCGCATAAGACGAGGGTCACGCTACTATGGGTACCGGGTCATTGTGGAATTAAAGGGAACATGGTAGCAGATGACCATGCCAAAATGGTAGCTAGAACTCCCTATAGCGGTCTTGAGCCGGCTGTAGGACTGTACAACACCTTCATCAAGGGAGAGATAGAGAGGTGGATAACGGAAGAAAGCAGCCGACTATGGGAGACAAATGGAGAGTGCAGGCAGGTTAAAGCATTCACCTCCACAAGTAACATAAAGGACTGGACCAGGGTAATCCTTTGCCTCAGTAGAAGAAGGGCAAAATTGCTGATCGAGATCCTCACAGGTCACGGTAAGATTAACGCCCACATGTGCAGAATGGGTCTCGTGAGAGACCCCTTCGGCCGCTTTTGCTACACAGAGGATGAAACCCCCGTACATCTTCTGTGCCACTGTCCAAATATATCTGAGAAAAGGCCGCGACATTTGGGGGCTGCCTACTTGGAGATTGAGGACATTAAATCGAGTATGACGACCGGAATATTTTCATTCTGGGAGGCCTGCCGTTTTTAGCGGCTGCTGGTCAAGGGAGGGACGCGAAGGGTTTACTAATGCGTCCGGAGGCCGGAAGGACCCAACTCCTTAAAATTAAATTAAAATAAAATAAAAATAAAATAAACATTATTAGCAAATGATAAATTAATGAATAAGAAGAATTATTTTAAAAAACTTGAAAAGTTTTAAAGAATTTGAAATTTATGTACGAATAAGTTAAAATTTTAAATGAATTTAAATTTAAATTTAAAAACGAATTTTTGCAAGTAAATTTTACAATGAAAAGCAAAATTCTTGTAAATACAGAATTTCCTGAAATTTTCTGAAACTTTAGGAATTCTAGCGTCAAAATTTTTATTGGGACAACCCGCCCCAAACCCCCTCACCATTCGCTGGGGCTTGGGAGAGTTACAACTGGAATTACTTACTCCTCTTTGTACTATTTACTGCTTCATTGTCTTAATCTACTTCCAGTAATTTTCTATCAATCGTTCGTTACTACTACATAATACTACATTCCATACTTACATTATTACAATCCATACTATTAAATTAATAATCTACATTTTTTGCTACATTAACTTAACAAGAATAATATTATTAAAAAGTAAATATTAAAGGAAAAATTAAAATTAAAATTGAAAATCTACATGTTGTAATTTCATTATGGGAGTTTAGGCTGTGATTCATGTATAATTAATAATTAAACATATCGCATTCAATTTCAATATCTCATTTATTCATTACATTTAAGTCATTCAATAAATCCAAATTTCCATATAATTAATTTATTATACTATAAAAATATAAATATAAATATAAATAATTGAATTGTACTTTTGTCGACTGCCCATATACAAATTAATAAATATTTTTAATTGGTCTTACAGTCCAATCAATTCAATCTAAAAATAAAATAAAAATAAAAATAAAAAATAAAAATAAAAATAAATAAAAAATGAAATAAAAATTATAAATAAAAATTCAATTAAAAAGTAAATTAAAATTATAATGACAGTCAGACTGTCCTTGTTTACATTCACCCCCGTAGACTAATCTGAAAATAAAATATTAGCTGAAAAAATTCTTTGTTAGTAAAGTGCAGTCTGACTGTCTCCAACACCCTTACCTAATTGAAGACTTGTCCAACGTTTCGAGCTCGCTAGGGCTCCTCATCAGGGACTGATGAATTTTTTTCATGAATTTTTTTTATTTTTATTATTTATTTATTTATTTATTTTTTATTTTATATTTTATATTTACAGATTTTATTTTTTAATTATAATATTCGTTTGAACAGCTCTCCAAATGAACATTGCTATGATTCGGGCAACTGCAATTTCAATTTCCTCAATACTAGAGTTGCTGCTTTCCAATGGGCTGCGGTGCCGATCAATAGTCGGTGTCATCTTCCCGCTCTTAGAGTGGCTCTTCTGTTTTTTCCGACCTCGATCTCGTTCTCGTTCACATCCTCGATCCGTCATAAGATGTATAAATTCATCCCTACTTGTTCAGAGGTATAACAACACAAAAAATATTAGTAATTAAATATTACTACATATGTAAGTAAAAATATGTATATGTATATACAGGGTGTCCAAAAAGTCCAGACAAACCTTAATCATTTTCCAGGTAAACTGATTTTGGACAAGGTCAAGGTTCATCTAGAGGCAAGATTTGTCAAGGAATTTAATAGTGATCTTGGTTTTGGCCATGGATTTGACTTTCAAGGTTATTTCAAGGTCAACTTTGTTTTTTCAAATCGAAACCCCAATTTTTGACAACGGAAATTGAAAGAGCAGAAAATTTTACGTCTAAACATGCGCTTAAATCATGGGTCAAGGATGACCTCGATCGTCACACAAGGTCATTTCACCTCAAACAAGGTCTGGAAACCTCTTGGCATAACCTCTGCACGATCTTGACGATGCCCTTCAAGGATATTTTACTTTGAATTTTCTTATTTACTTTTAGCATTACCCAGGAACAACGACGTCGATGTAGTAAAATCTGTTCCCTTTGGGGTGCTTGTTTAGCGTGAGTCCCCTTGCCTCTCACACTTGATCATAAGCATTATGGATTGCAATTTTTTACTTTAACTGCTCAAATTGATCTCCATTTAGTTCTCGATCGTAAGCTAACCGGTTGTAAAAAGCATTAAGTACGTTTTGGATCAAAAAAATAATCAAGAGGTGTTAAGTCAGGTGATCTAGTTGGCCATTCTATAGTACCTCTCCGCCTTATCCATCGATTGAAAAAAACTTCATCTACGAAATTACGAACGTGTCGTGCATAGTGGGGTATCACACCATCCTGTTAAAACCATGTATCCTCAAAGTTGGCCCCAGCTTTTTCTCTAATTGCAGGAACAGTTTCGTATCATTCTTCATAGTTTTGTGCATTTAAGTTACCATCAATAAAAAAAGATCCTATGATTCTGCTGTTGAGAATTACAGCCCAAACATTTAATTTTTCTGGATATTGTGATTTATCTTCTCTAGTCCAATGAGATTATTATCTGACCAATATCTGCAGCTATGCCTATTTAAGGTTCCATCAAGTTGAAAAATCGCCTCATCTGAAAATGCTATATTATATGAAAATTCAGGATTTTCAATTATGCCTTCCATCATGTCATCACAAAATTTAACACGACGATTGAAATCATCTTTATTGAACTTATGAACCAGATTAATTCTAAATGGATGGAATTTGGCTGTTTTAAATATTTTATGTACTGTCGATTTGCTAACGTATTTTCTTGACTAACCTTATGAATCGAATTATGAGGAGCCATAATGGTTGATAGCATAACGTTTAATGAAGCCTCTTCATTTGATGCTGAATTTTGTTTGCCTGGTCTATGAAGATCATTGAACCTTATAATGGTTCTTGACACCATTGAAAATAATATTGTCGTTCTAGCAACTCTAAAAGTTGCATTAAAAAGATTCATTATTCCCCTAAAAGATCGTACCATTTCGCCCCAACCTCTCATCATAAGAAGTGATATTCGATCTCTTTCAGTAAGTCGATTCATTTTGATTAATCTAACAAATTAAACCTTACCCAAACGCCGATCACAGAGATCAAGTTTTCAAGAATTAATTTTAATACGATCAAGTGTAAAAACTATCCAATCCTGTTATCACAGTGAAGAGCGCAAACTTACAACGGAGAAAAATGTTTAAAAAAAATTAAAATAATAATTTATTATGAAGCTCTACTGCTAATTTACTTATTAATGGTATTTTAAATTAATAGAAATATTTTGTATGGAAAATAAACTCTAAATTCAATACTTGTTTAAGTTGCATTTCGAAATCACGTTCAAAATTATAAAGCTTCAATTTATCAATTTTAATTCAATTTTTAAAGAAAAGAATGATTTTTATTTACTTTTTTATTAATTTTTTATGAATTCAAGATTAGTATGTTGCGCTATTTTTATTTTTTAGTTTATTTTTAGTTTTAGTTTGTAAGGCAAGAGGACTCACGCTAATCAAGCACCCCAAAGGCAACATATTTTATTTGAAAAAAGAATGTTGATCTTGAAATAACTTTGAAAGTCAAACCCAAGGTCAAAACCAAGATCACTATTAAATTCCTTGACAATAGTTACGTCTAGATTGATATTGACCTTGTCCAAAATCAGTTTTCCTGGAAAATTATAATGGTGTTCCGGGACTTTCTTGATACCCTGTATATATATATATATATATATATATATATATATATATACATACATTATCTTCATCTATGGTCTTAAATATTTCAGCGAATTTTATACCCTGTAGAACTGTTTCGACCATCTCCTGTACTCTTATGTACTAGTCGGTGGGCCTTGTTAACCCTTAGACTGCCGGCATGGCTCATATATGAGCCACCTGTGACCTTGATAGCTACTCTAGAGATATGAGATGGTCTTATGTATAAATTTTGTACATCAAAAATATCAATTTATAAGGCAAAAATGCCGGCAGTCTAAAGGTTAACTTGGATACGTCCTCGTTCTCCCCGAACAAGTCCATCGACATGTGAAACTGTCATTTGCAGGAGGAAGTTCCCCAGCTACGGGGAACTTTCTCTGCAACTAGCAACCGCTTTTTGTTGCCATTGCCGTTGCCGCTGCTGTTTGGCGTTCACCGCTACCGTCATCTTTTTTTCAAATCATAAGTTAAAAATTTTAAAAATATTTTAACGTTGAAAGTATACTGTGATAGAAAAATTGACTGTGATTGCACTTTTATAGCGTTTTCTACTACTGCCCTTTCTAATACCTCGCAGGAGAAAACTTTCCGATTGGTAAAATAAAATTTTGGTAAAGTAAATAAATTGGTAAAGTAAAATACAATTTTAAAATAAAAAAGAACCGTCTTCGGATAGTCTATGTTGTGCGGGTAAGTCCATCCCGTCTATTTTTGTCACAAACAATCTTTCTTTATTGGTGGACGAACTCCATTTTATGCTGCCTCCTTTCCATTTTCCATTCACTCCTGTGACATAAGCACATAGTTTTCAAATAGACCAAAAATATTAATCTGTTCCCCTTCGGCTTCGCTGAAGCGTATATTATTTATCATTTGTGAAAAGTTCATTCCCTTTCACTTCCTTTACCAATCGTAACGATATTATGCTCGGCCGAAATTGAGAGTAAGCACGACGTGAGATCGACAAAGACAAATAACTCGCTTTCCGTATACAGTATATGGGTACGTATTTTCTATAACAATAGAGGTTCATAACCATCAACGGTAAGCGGATTATACTAATTGATGAGTCCACCTCGGTCAGTATAACATGAGGTGCACATGTATAAAGTGGAATGTCTATATACTTATTTTACATAGTCATTACCTTTTGCAAACGTAACGATATTATATTCGGTCGAAATTGAGAGGATGCAAGGCGTGAGACCGACAAAGAAAAATAACTCTTTTCCGTACATAGTAGTGGGAGATGTATAAGTAGTGATAACAATAGACATTCATAATCATCAATGGCGCTTTCGTTTTCTTACACACATATAAAATTTTCATTATGACGAAACTTCATTCTGCTTAAATATAATGAAAGGAAAAAAGGCTCCTCTTCCCTTTCCTCTCTTATGCAACGGGTGGTATACGGAAAGAGAATAATATATACTTTTGTCTCCCTAATATGCATCAGATATAATGAATAGAAATGGTGAAAAGAATCTTTCTTCATATCTCTCTTTCTTTATCTATTAAAATAGAGCGGGATTGGCACGGTTTGCGTGGGGTGGGAATGTTTTGTATATGTTACAACATGCTTATCGTCATTCTACTGAAACTAAAGTCCACTCACGTGTAAAGTGTGCTATGTCACCCAGCATGACCTAGATGAGGGTCCAGCACACTTATTAAGGAAGGAGGTGATCTAGAATGTCTATGCGCTAGAATGCCTATAACATATCTACTAATAAGAACATTATTCTGAATAATATTATTATGAAATCAAATTATAGAGATACGATTCATTTATGCATCTCGTTTTCACAGTCTTAATTTTTCTCGATGCGGTGAGAGTGGCAGGTTGCTTGAAGATACCAACTTTGTTATTTTTTAGAAAACATTTATACTTTTTTTATTTTTTTATCTAAAAGATATAATGTATAGAAATTAAAACTGTCTGTATAACATACGAAAATATTTTTAAAAGTATCCCGAAAAAGTAAGTAGAATGTGGTCGGATTTTGGAAGCTTGAGACAAACGGGATAGAATTTCATTACTTAAAAGTTAAGGAGTTCATAAAAATATTTTGCATCTGAAAATTTAGCGTAGCGACCGTATTAAATAATCGACATACAAAAATATATGTGTATAAAATCATTCTTTATCAAATCGCAAGCCAATTTAAACTTGACATTTTATAATAGTATGTAATTTTTTACAACCTCTATACGTAGACATTATGGATACGTATTTCAGGAATTTGTTTGAAAAATTTTTTCGCAATTATAACATGAATTTTTGAACATTCCGTAGATTTACTTTAAAATCTTATACATTAAATTGACTTGCTTAGAATGCATTGATCACATATATTTCGAACTTATTCAGTTAAACGTTACCCTTTAATTTGTTATGTAATTTGAAAGTGAATTAAAAAAAAATGCATTGCTAACATTTTTAAACATTCATAATTTAATCATTGGAATAATTGTAACATGCTCGTTTCTCAATTGAAATTTTTTAAAAATATTGTGACTATTAGATCAGAAGTTATCAAATATTTTCAAAATATATAAGTTTGTAGCTTGCGGCTACGCTGCACTGCCGAGTCCCGCAAAAGTAGATAAATTAATTTTACAAGTGATGGGTTTAGCCAATCAAAAAAATTTGTAGATATCTAATCTATAGAGTATTGCCTATGTTGTTCATTGGATTATCTTAATCTATTTTATAAAAATGTTGAGTCTATGTTAGATTAACAGTTATTAAACATGTAAGAATGCAATATGCTGAACGTGTGTTAAAATTTCTCAGAATCTCGAATATATTTTTCAATATTGATATTTATTATATCATATGACGTCTTGGATATGTTTAATGGTTAGATTAATGAGCAGGATGATTAAAAGGCTTTTTGAACTCTGAATATTGGTTAAGCCAATCACGTGCAATCGCAGCAAAGTTTTCCTTCTATTAGGCCATTAAGAACTATAGCGTAGATCTCTGATCGGTACACTTGATAATTTGAACGCGGAAATATTTAATATCTTTTTCTTCTCTATAATGTATAATATTTATAAAATGAAAATTATTTTCTAATGTTATTTCATAGTCAATTACACATAAATATGGGGTTTTTAATAAGAAGTGAAATCTCTTTCAAATTACTTTATACAAAAGTATAAAATAAGGCAAGTATGGTGTATTGGACATTCTAATCATTTAAAAACTCCTCTATACAATGTATTGTATTTATATAAATTATATTTTTCCTAATTAGGCTTCATAGTCACATGTACATATTCTTCATTCTTAAAAAAACTTATAGCCTAAGATAGTAATAAAATAATATTTCAGAATTATATCAAGCACGGTAGCGCTACGAAGGTAAGTTTGAGAACCTACCGCATGACGCGGCCGCTACCAGTAGCTACACTATTGACTTCTAAACTGGGATTTCGAATTTTCAATTAAGGAAAAAAATTATTTATCACTTCTTTATTGACAATCTTCCAAAGCATATATACTATTTATGACCTAAGGAACCATTTCCCATTGGAATTTTTAGCTCAAAAGCAGTTTGTAATAGAAACCTCTGCGTGTGACTATAGAAAATAGTTACAAATACTTTTTTCTATATACAGAGATAATAAAGGCCTTATTATCTCTGCTATATATATATATATATATATATATATATATATATATATATATTAATAGTAAATACAGGGCAATAAGTTCAGCCAATTTTATAGTAATATGCTTTAAACCTGCATGAATATAGCCGAAGGTTTTATATATATATATATATATATATATATATATATATATATATATACCATATCATATGATATTAGGTTGTGAAATATCTCCCTTCCTCCTTTTTGTTTTATGCACTTCGCGGCTATGTACAAAGTATTACAGAGCTCGTATCTGGCAATACTATACATTATTTGAAAGGTCTTGGCATAGCGTACAAAACGACACTATGCATGATTAGTTTGGACATTGTGTTCAAAAGTTATAGACGTGTAAACATGGAGTTCATTATTAATTTATCGAGTTAGACCGGCTCGTGACATCGCCCAGGAGATTAGAGTTAGTCACCAAACCATTTTAAACCATCTGCAGAAGGCTAGATACAAAAAACTTGACGTTTGGGTGCCGCATGATTTGACGCAAAAAAACCTTCTGGACCGAAACAACGCCTACGATGTGCTGATGAAACGGAACGAACTCGACCCATTTTTGAAGCAGATGGTGACTGGCGACGAAAAATGGATCACATACAACAATAAAAAACGAGAACGGTTGTGGTCCAAGGTCGGTGGACCGTTCCAAACAGTGGCCAAGCCGGGATTGAGATTGATCCACTATGAGCTGCTCCCATATGGCCAGGCGCTTAAATCTACCATCTACTGTGAAAAATTGGACTGCTTGAAGCAGGCTATAGACCAGAAGCGTCCATAATTGGCCAACAGGAAGAGTGTAGTGTTCCACCAGGACAACGCCAGACCACACACTTCGTTGATGACTCGTCAAAAGCTATGGGAGGTTTTATCGTATCCACCATATAGCCCGGATATAGTACGAAGTGATTATCACCTGTTCCTGTCCATGTTGAACGCCCTTGGTTGTGTAAAGTTGGACTTAAAAGAAGTTTGTGAAAAGTGGCTGTCGGAGTTCGTCGCAAATAAGTAGAATAGTTTCTACGAGAGGGGTATTATGAAGTTGCCGTCTACTTTAAAGTAAATCCGACCACTGTAACACTTTTTATAAAGCATTGAATGAAGAGCACAAAAGCAGAAAGGAGATATTTAACAACCAAATATAATATCATATCATATCATATCATATGGTACTTCATATCATATTAATTTATAAAGACGAAGCGTATTTTTGTTTGTACACGATAACCAAAAAACTACTGAATCGATTCTTCTAAAATTTGACAAATAGATTCTATATTATCTTGGGAAGGACATAGGCTATGTTTTTTATTGCAAATAATTTTACTTTCATCAATAAATTAAGTTAACAATTTTAGCACTGAGTTTCATCAGCGGCCACTAGGTGGCGTCACAAACATCAACGCAAATTAGTCCGCTTAAGGTATTAATACTAGGCCTGCTCAGATGAATTATCATATCCAACGTTGTGATTCTTATCATTAAGAAGGTGTGACATGTTAGTCATTGTTACTCTTTTTGTTCTTCAGGTTAATCTGACACTACTCTCACACCTTATAGATATCTTATTTTTGTCAATTTTATTCTTTCTATCTTTCTCTTTCTCTCTCTGTCCTTTCACTTTCTTCGTCTTCTCTTATAAAATGGTTGTGTATATCAAATCATACTGAACATAATTTTTGACGACAAATTATTTTTTTGTTTCTATACGTTATATTAACAGGTTTTGTTGTTTTAGTTTGACGAAAAGGCAAAATAGGGTTTGTTACCAATAAATTCGAAACTGTGATATTATATATATATATATATATATATATATATCTATATATATATATATATATATATATATATATATCTATATCTATATATATATATATATATATAATACATTGTCACTTCTGCAGAAAAGGTTTAATATCCAGTGGCCGCTTAAAAAATATGTTATTTACAAACAATTATCTTGCTTTAATTTCAGTTGGTACCACTACTAAAATATTCACGGTATTTAATTTAAAAAATGGAAACATACGAAATATATATTTCTATATGTATATATATACTTTTTAAATACGGCTTCTAAGGACAAATATTGTATTAGTGTATACGGGCGTTGAAATAGGATATCCCGGTGCCTTAGGACCATTTCTACTGAGAGCTTTGGGTTCGATACGCAATTTGAGGAACCTTTCCGGTGGATGACTTCGTAGTCATATCCCTGTAACTCCAAGACCCAACGGGCGAGTCTGTCCGTGGGGTTGCGCAACGAGTGCAGCCAACGAAGGCTGCTGTGATCAGTTATCACCCGGAAGTGGTAGCTATCGATCTACGGGCGAAATTTACGCACATTCATAGCACGGCGGGGCACTCACGTTCGGTGACCGAGTAATTACAGCCGCAGTCATCGTGTAGCTAGCGTAGGAGAGCACGCGCCCCACGCCATCAACTGATTGCGTGAGCGCGGCGCCTAATCCCGAGTCGCTTGCATCCGTCTGGATAACGAACGTTTCTCCGAACGATGGTCGAGGAAGGACTAGTGCAGATGCGACAGGCGCCCGGATCTGTTCGAAGGCTTGCTGCTGCTCTTCTCTCCCATGACACTTGGTGCTCTTCTTGGTTTATCGGGTGAGAGGCTCGGCAAGCGTTGCTAAGTTCTCCAAGAACTTGCGATACCAACACGCAAGGACTAGAAACCTACGGAGCTGCGTCAGGTTCTTTGATGCGGCGTAAGTTAAGATTGGTGCAATCTTATCCCGATCGGACCGGAAATCGTTACGATCCATGAGGACGCCGAGAAACCATACCTCTGCGAGTCCGAATTTGCTCTTCTGCCTATTAATGGTTAAGTCGGCATCGGAAATCCATTGCAGGATATGTTCGATCCACCTGAGGTGCTCGTTAAAGCTCTCCATAGCAATCATCACATCATCGAGGTTGGCGAAGGCCACCGGCTCCATTTCAGGGCCGATCAGCTTGTCACTTAACTGCTGAAAGGTTGCAGGCCCACCAGCGACACCATATAGCATACGTGTCCATTTAAATAACCCCATGCCTGGAACCGTGAAGGCAGAGAGGTTTCACGACTCCTCTCGAAGAGAGGGACCCGATGATAGGCGCTGCTGAGGTCCAGTGCGGAGATGTATCGCGCATTTCTCAGTTTCCGTAAAATTACGTACCATGAAAGGGACCAAGTAAACGCTGACCACACGGAATTCAGTTTGCGATAATCCACGCAGAATCGGTAGCTCCCGTCGCTCTTGCGAACCATCACGACGGGGCTAGACCACTTGCTGGTTGATCTGCGAATTACGCCTTGATCAAACATTTTGCGAATTTGCGCATGCATCTCAAGCTCTATCTTCTGAGAGACCAGATAATAACGCTGCTTAATCGGCTTAGCATTGCCGACATCGATGACGTAGTCGGTCAGATGCGTGCAGCCACGAGGCTGATCAGCCGGAGGCAGCATCCGGTCGAGTAGTTCCTCGAGAGCTCGATGTTGACTATCGTCAATATCAGCTAAGCCTATAGAGGCAAGCGAATACGCCGAGGTAACTGAGACGGTGCAAAGTTGTAGCGGAATCCGCAGTACCCTCGATAAATATGGTGTTGTCGCGTGGGTGGATGACTGCATTGAAAGCGCGGTAGAAGTCTGCACCGAGCAAACAGTCGTTTTCCAAGTCTCGAATTATGATGACGTCTAGCTCCATTTCAACGTCTGCAATGGCAATGGAAGGGTCATCTGGCTTATTATCGGCTCAATTTTTCCCATGGCGAGTCGAGCGCCAGATCCAGGAAAGGGTCGAACTAGCGACCGAGGGCAGATGCAATCTGTAGGCCGATTGCTCCGAAAGCTGTACGAGCAGTCCCTGCATCGAGCAGTTAATGGATCCGAAACTCGCCTATGCCCACCTGTACCCCCCATCGAGAATACCCATCGGGCTCGACACTTGTGACTGAATCAGCGGAGTCACGGTCGTGATGCTCCTTCTTTATAAATAGGAGGAGACAATCATCATTACCCTGTGTCCCCGCAGCTGCCTACTGATCTTCAGAGGTATCACGGAGCATAGGGGCGAGTTGGACGTCAATCACTCGCCCTTTTTCGCATTTTCCGAATACTCGGGACAGCTGCGCAAGGTATGGCCTGGCCAACTACAACCCTAGCAAAAGAATCGCGTATCAGGACCTGCTGTTCGACCTGTCGCTGAGGGGCTTGCGCATGAGCTTTCCCCTGAAGGATGGCTTCCTCTCTGACTTGTTGAGGTCGACGCTCCGGTCTTCTCTGTACGCGGCGACCTCGACCGTGTATCGCGACTGCTTCTCTTCGTCATAAGAGCTGCAACACCTGGCACCTCTAAATCAGGGGAGGCGGTTCTAAAGCCCACCTCTTGCAGGACTTCTCGCACTAAAGCTTTGAAATCGGGCGGTTTAACGTCTTAGTCCGCGATCATTTCTTGGGGCGCGCCCGAGACGTATCTGCCGCATGAAAAGCCATTTCGGGCATTATGCAGTCCTCGGGTGACGGAGGTGGCTTAAATCTGCGTTCCTCGTTGAGGACGCATTCGGCCTCTTGAGCGAGCTCGATTAGTCGATTTACGCTCGTAATCTTCTCGCGCGGAACTAACTTCTGTATCTCTGGGAGTAAATTACGGTAGATGAGAGCGACCTGTTTGTCGTCTGACCATGGTTCTTCGAACCAATTTAGGATCGTCAACAAGCAGAACACGTAGTCACGTGTTGGCTCGCGTTTAGCCTGCGTACGCCGCTGTGCTTCGCTAATCAGCTCAGCTTGGAAGTGTCGGTCGACGCCGTAGCAGCTTCGGGCTGCGTGGCAGAACTCTTGCCACGTGGTCCAGTCTTTCCGGAATAGTCAGTACCAGTGTAGAGCGACACCATTGAGGAGCTCCGTCATTGCATTTAGCATATTCTCGTCCATGAACGGCTTCAATCTACGACATTCCGCCATCCTCTGCAGAAATTCTTCCACGCTTTTTCCCTCGGCACCATTTAATCGGATTTTCCATTGGCGCACGGTTTTACCAATGTTTTATCACGTGTTGATCACGTTATCTTAACGGGCGAGCTAATCACATCTCGATCCATGTGATCGAGCACTTCCAGGCCCTTGGTACTGAGGGTGGCAAGGAGCCGAGAACATAGGCTCGCCGGTCTACCATACACGGTCATAATATATATTAATATGAAAATCACGAGATTGACTGCGACAGCAAGTAAGAAATTTGATAAATTTGAGCATGCAGAATATTGAAGAGAACTCCATACCACTGACGAAAGTTAAAATTGTTTGCAGCGTTTAATTTTTAATATATTAAAAATAACACCGAATAATATTTCCAAATTAATTTTTTCATGCGAAAATTTAGGTACTAAATAATATGTTTTTAAGGTAAAAAATACCAAAATTAATTATTATACTGAATTTGTAGGATGTCAAATTCCAATATACAATAGACTTTATTATTTTGTAATTCTTTCAAGCTGTTAGATTATTTATCATATTGAATAATTTTTTATTAAACCCACAACATATAATAATATTGTAATATTCTATATATATTAATTTCTTACAGTATAGTAATTAATACTTGCATATGAAATCAAATTATTATTTACTAGATAGTAATTAGAACTTAAGTGGAGATTATCTACACATCATCTACACATAGATGCGCCACGGGCGCCCTCAACACCAAGAATAGGGGTATCGGAGGCATTAGCGGCAAGCTGCATAGAGTAAGTTAGTTTAGCCGCAACATCTACTAGAGTAGGTGGCGGAGTGTAGTCTTGGTTATAATAAATAGCATATATGTCTCAAGCTACCGATCTCAATTCTTAAACCTCAGCCATATGTTAAGATCACAAAGTAAAGTCCTTAAAATGAACCGCGCGTATGTTCGGGTGCGATGACACCGCTTATCGAAATCAGCGACGGCGAATTATATCTCATATCGATATATGGACAGATCGATATAGAAATGCCGACATTTGTGACAACGACTTTTCAGAATTCGGGAAACGAAAAATTCTTTTGATCGGAGGAATTCCCGTAAGTTATCGCGAAAATAAGTTAGAATTAATTTTTCGCGCATCCATTCCATCTGTCCGCGTGTGGAAAAAAATCGCGTAAAACGGAACTACTCGCGCCAATTCCGTCAATTCCTTTGTTAGGAAAACTGTAAGTGAAGCGGAAAAACTTTCTCTTTTCCCTCGCTCTCCCAACAAAGATATTTTTGAGATGATATATTACAAAGAGAGTGAGAGAGAAAGAAAAGAGATACAGAAAGAGTGCAATTGCGCAACACGGGCGCACTTCAGGGTCAAGCAGCAGCAACGGTGCTGAACAGCGCTGGACGCGACCGAGCCGAGGCCGTGCGCTGCGCAGTACCAGCCAGGGGAGAGTCGCGCTTATAGAGCGACGACCAGATACAACATCCTGCAGAAGACTGTGTGTGAACTCGCGGCCGCTCCGTAGCCGCGTTCGCTCAAGGCAGCGATCCGTATACTACACGCGACCGGCCACGCTAATGCTCCCCGAGTTAACCCTTGACACCGCTCGCGGAGAGCGTGTAGAAATTATCAGGAAAATGAAGACACCTACATTTCGTTTTTCCGCACCAAATCCTTTTATTTCTTGTTCTTTCTATACAAAGACAAAAGGGTAAGAAGTACATAGAAAAATATATTCTAAAACTATATATACTAAAACTATCTAAATCAGTGTTGTACACAAGACCCGCAGGCCGCGCGATACTTGCAACGCAGAAGCCCTTCGCCGAACGGAAAGGGGAGATGATTCCTAATACCGCTTCAACGGCTACAGCAATTCGCAGAAGAAGCACACATGCAGCAACTCAGTATAAGTCCGGCAAAACCGCGCAAGACAAGCCACATACCCGGTGAGCACGCATCAACTAACTTAACCTATTTATAGAGTGTGTGTGCGCGTTTCAACATAACCTACCTATTCAGATTTTGTTTTCTTTTTTATAACAAACTAAATAATTAGAAATAATTTATATTTATACAAATATAGTCTTCGTGGTAGACAATAATATTATTTTATATATATACAGATTTGTTTATATACAATTTTTGTACGCGCATTGAAAATTTTGTACGCGTAACCCTATCGTTATTTTATCCGTGAAAACCTTGCATAACTTAGCAAAACCGTTTTGGATCTCACAGCTTTATTACCTGAATGCAATCTCCATAGCTTACGTTTGTGGCGCAGAGGAAAATACATTGCTGAACGTCGAAATTAATTTAGATTCTCAGTTCAAACTATTTTAACCAGTATTAATAACCTCTGTTTTTAATTTTGCTGAGACCGGTTCTCAGTATTTAATTAAATAAGGCAATTCTTTCTCACCACCAAGCAGCTATACGTGCATTTTTCACTTGTAAAAGCATTTGTAAGAAAAATGTCGAACTCACGTATAGGTTAGATTATCAACTGACGAACATAGAAAATCAGCTGATAACTAGTGTACATAGCTGCTAATGTATTCCGTTAGAAGAGCGTGAGCCGCCCATACAGACAATAGGGATTGGATAGTCAGCAAAAACAGTAGCGCATCGGAGATGTATAGAGCCGTATAGTCCGTATAGTAGCCACCCTTACGGACGCTATGCCTGTACGGTTTTAAATATTTAATAATATTCGTTGCGGTCAAATACAGACAGGATCGTTCATAGTCAAATATATCGTCTATTCGCAAATATAGTCCCTTCATTAGTCTAATCACACACACTGAGACAGGTGGTGAAAGATTAGCTATAGGGTAGTGGTACTCTTACATTTGTTAAAGTGCCTGTGTGCACTTGTTATGAACACATTAGCAACAAATCAGCAAAATTCAGAGGTTAAAATCTGTTCTTCCTCCTGGGTACCTCCGTAGCGGACGAACCTTCAGTTTGACGGCTGATTCTCATTCCAATAGCACGAGTCTTTTCTGTATACATCCTTTTTCGTACACCAGATCGATAGGCCGTACGTCGAATCGCACCGATAATAATACGCCACTCAAACCCGTTAATAACCACGGATCGGAGGACGAAAACATGGCCAACAGCCACACGGACGAACATAGCCACGTTGTAAATCTATCCGAACGTGTTTCCGCACTTAACGCCAACCTATTGGACATTCGCGCAAATAATGAAACTCTGTAATATTAGATAACTTAGCTCAGCGAGCTGTAAACAATCTGATCATGCAACCAGAACACCGCAACGTGGACAACGAGCCCCCTACGTCACTGGTGACAATTATTCCGTTGTGTCCAATGACGTAAATGAACTTCCGCACTTCCAAATGAACTCCAACGCGGGGGTCGTGTTAGATTCGCGCAGTTCACGCGATCAGATGCAGAGCGCTGATTCATAGTCTTCGAACGGCTACTCGCGGCACGCGGAGTCACGGCCAATATCGATAAATTCGATTCCCTCGCAAATCACCTATCAAGCGAGGTGATTCCGTCGAATCCGACAATATTCCATTCACTATCACCGGGTGATATGTATAATGGATTAAAGAACGAGTTGTTGTAGCATCACACAACTACGCTTAACCAAAAGCTCGATAGGATATTTGTGAGACGGAATTCGGAAGACGGAAACCCTCCACATACCTCCACGAAATGCTCCATGAGGCAGGCTCCCACATTCCTCGCAAAACGATAATATCGTTATGACGGTCCGGGCTACTAAAATACATTCAGTGTGCTATAATTAATGACGACGATGAAAAAGCACCGACACAGACAGACAAGTATTCGACGTCTATATCGAAGACGGACATTCACGCAAAGAGAACGAGAACACCGTCAAATTCCCACTCGAGATGATCAGATCTAAACAAATATCCGCCGAACAAAACCTGCTGGAAAACTAAACCGACCGCGAACAGATCTTACAACCCACAGGGTAAAATGATCCCTGGCAAGGGTGGGACGTGCCAAAACCCCTGAAATTGATAAAAGGATTCTCCCGTACGCACTTCGAATACGGTAACACCGCAAAACACTGCACACCGCAGTGTGTGCGTTACACTGGTTTCACTACTAAAAAACCCTCTAAGATGTCGGAAAACGAGTAGAGCACGAACCTCGAGAGTTTGAGGTCGCGCTTATATTTTCAAAACGCCTCACATTCAAAGAGAGAATCACGGGGTTATTTTTCGTAATAGATTCTGTCGCCGATATTTCCATAATATCCGCCAAAAATACAATATTGGATTCTTCCCCGGAAATCATAGCACTTTTCGCGGCGAACGGATCCACTATTGAAACATACGGTTCCAAAAATTTAGCGGTCGATATAGGCTTCAAAGAGAAACTTTTGTGGAATTTTATTGTGGCAGACTAGTCACACCCGATACTAGGTAGCGATTTCTTGGAGAATTTCCATATCGTGTCAGATCTGAAGCTGAAAATCTGACGCGAAAAGATACGGAGGAGACCATTAAGTGCAACGCGCGCATGTTGCATCATCTCTCCTTACACGCGATAAACACCTCTTGCCCCTACGTGACCGTGGTCGAGAAATTTCATCGCGTGTTCGGTATCAAGCAAGAAGGAGAGTTAATTGATCGTGGTGTATATCACCACAACAAAATCATGGGCCCTACACTCAGCCAACGCGCGCAGCGGCTGAGCCCGGAGAAATTAGAGGCTTCGAAGTCCAGTTCGAGGAGCTGATGGCAAAAGGCGTAATACGGCCATCCGAAAGCCCATGGGCATTCCCAATCCTTATGGTCAAAAATAACGATTGGTGGATATACGGAGACTACATTCCCCACACTCTTAAGCGGGAAAACTGTATTTTCCAAACTAGATCTCCAAAAGGCTTTCTACCAAATTCTCGTATCTGAAGAGGATAGAGAAAAGACTGCGGTGATCACTCCCTTCGGCTTATTCGAATTTAATGTAATGTCCCTCGGTTTTAAAAATGTGGTACAGATATTTCAAAGATACATTGGCAGTGTGCTGGGGGGGATGACTTACACAAAGGTCGCAATGATGTACAGATCTGCACCAACAAGAAAAGATCAGCAATATCGAAAAATTTTTGAGCGCAATTTTTTTTAGTGTGCAGGGGGCTGGGTTAAAATACCAACTGGTTACGTCCACGCTCGTGTGCCGGGGTAACGTATCCCTCATCTTTAGTCGAGGAGCATGTATGGGGGACGCGGCTCAATTACAGCAATGGTCTTTCAGGATAGGATCAAACGGGCTTTTGACCTAACCAACTTGGTGAACTAGGGAATTACCGATGCTAGGATTGAGAAATTGGCACTTACTTCCTATTTACCGCAGAACCCTTATAAGTGGTTCAGCGACACCGACACTTAAATCGATGGAACGGTCTGCTTTAATAGGCCGGGGGCTTGGCTTTATCGCCCCGCCAAGGGAACTACTATATAAAAACCCCCCTAATCCTAAATTATACGGCAGTTGCGATAGGGGATGCATAATTTTAGGGTAGAAAATCGGAGCCATTACAACTGCCAGTTGAAATTTCACAAACCGCCCGTTTTATAAAACATTGTTCATCGAACGGGATGCCGCAAGGTGCCCTCAGTAGGTGGACGTAAGACTATAATGATTAAAAAACAAAAAGAAAGTAGTAGTAGCAGAAGAAGTATAGGAGAAAGAGAAGGACAGGGAGAGTAGGAGGTCAAATGAGAAGGCCAAGACTAGAGAGAGGGAGCTACACTAAACGGATGCAAGGAAAACTAGAGCCGGCAAAACGCCATTAATAAGGCTGGCAAAACGAATGAATCTAAGGATACCATCCAGGCTGCAAGCAAATCAAAGCTACCAACTGGAGGAAGTTCTTCTAACAAGAACCAAAGTCTCTCCTCAGGGCAGAAATAGGAAAGCTATTGTCTAGCAACAGAACATACCCAGGACAACAGAGGAAGTGACAAATGCCACAGATAATGATGACGCCAATTACACAACTAAATAAGATTCTGCACGCACTTCGGGGGAGGATGATGCTAATAGTTGATGATTCCATTACCAGGTCCCATTTTCCTATTGCCTTATGAATACTCGGCCAAGCCCTTGAAGCTCTAATATTGAACAAATTAAACAGGATTATTGAAACAAGGTTATCTTCAAGACAATATGGCTTTAGGAGAGGGCGATCCACCGAGGACGTCATAGTTCAGTTGCATAGGTCTGTGAGTGAATCGATCTTAACTTAAATTTAAGGCGCTTAGTACTATACACACCGGGCTGAGCCCACCTATCGCTGCTTATGCAGCGGCAGGTTGGCATGATTTCATGAGTGTAGTACAACAATGCAAGTTGACAATTACTCACAGACACGCGCTCATTAGAGTCACCGGTGTACGCAGACCACCTCGACAGGGGCCTTACAGTGATAACGGGAACACCCCCCTCGTGCGAGAATGCAGACGTAGAACGGAACTGTACATATACCGGAAAAATGCAGCGTCACATGAGGACCAACGTCGTGTCGATCAGAAAGATATCTCGATGACTGGCAGAAAATCTGGGATAACTCGACAAAAGGTAGACTGACTCATTCTTACCTACCTAGTGTCAGAGACAGGATTGGGGCGGACTGTATCAGGCTGTCGCGATGGCTAATCCAATTCCTCACTGGGCATGGAGACTTGGGTTCTTATCTCTCTCGCTTTAACCTAAGAAAGAGTGATAGGTGCTTCTGTGGGGAGACAAACACACCAGAGCACGTACTGTCCATCTGTCCTAAATATAACGAAATTCGGATCAGTTTCCAAAGAGAAAATCACACCTATATTGAGGTGCAAGCTCTATTGAGACAAGACACGTAAAAATTTTTCAAAAAACTAGTCAAAGAACGCCTCCAGACCAAGGAATCGATAGAAGCAATCGAAAATCTGCTAGATTCAGAGGTAACAGAAGAACCTGAATAGGTAGGTAGGGATCTGACAGTTGGCAAGAAGGTCGTTTGTTCTAACCATCTACACTGACAAATACATACACTGGCAATTATATACACTGGCAAATATATCACATACAGAAAGATTTATTTATTCCTACAACTAGACCGGCACTATACACTGGTCTACAAACTAGTAAATAAGAAACCGCAATGAAATCAAACCAGCCTCTACACTGGTTAACAACTCTAGTCTGAAAATACATGGTACAGTAAACAGAGGTTCGGAGCTCACTATAAACTGTACGCCCACAAAAGTTGCAATAATGTACAGATCTGCAACTAAAAGTAAAGTTCAGCAAAAATGAGAAGCTATAGAGCACAACCGACCAATAAAGCACACCGGTCGGGAATGTTTATATGTAACACAGCATAACTGAACGTTCTTTGTTTTTTTATTGGTTTTTTTGTTTTTTTTTTTTTTGTTTTTAGTTTGCTGGGGGAACTACTTTCTGCATTCGTGTTTTTGGACGTTATTCTGATAGTTTAACCGAACGAAACGCAACATAAAAAAGTCCTAGAAACCGTTCTGGCACGCCTAGAAAAGTATCGGATGTGCCTTAATGTGTAAAAATGTAATCTATGCCAGTCGGAGCTTGAATTCCTAGGGCACACAATTAACGCGTCCGAGTCAAACTATCAGAAGGATGAGGCTATACGAGAATTTCTCCAACTGAAAAACGCCACCGAGCTACGCCGTTTCCTTGGAATGGTAAACTTCTACCACGTGTGAATACCGCACGCCACGGAAACTCAGAAACCGCTCCTGAAATATTTGAAAGGCACAACTAAAAAAGATACGCGACCTATCAACTGGGATCCGGCCGGAAACGCTGCGTTCGTAAAATGTAAAATCCAATCCTCAGTGAGGAATTGGATTAGCCATCGCGACGGCCTGATACAGTCCGCCGCAATCCTATCTCTGACACTAGGTAGGTAAGAATGAGTCAGCCTACCTTTTGTCGAGTTATTCCGTGCATTGCTGTTCTAGACACATCAAAGCGTGCAAATCTACCGCTGCATAAACAGCAAAAGGTGTGAACAGCCCGGTATAGATAGTACTAAACACCTTAAATTTAAGGCCTCATTCTCATCTTGCCAGGCATCTAATCCTGTTAAACAAATCCACACATTTTGATTGTTTCCCCTTGGAAATGGCAGACGATTTTAAGATGTTCGCCGAAGTAGATTCCAAGGTATCACATGCTTTCTAATCTCTTCACCTTCGAGCTGCCGATCTTAATCAGAGGGGGGACTTTCGGGTGAAGGTAGCCACTGAAGATCAACATTCCACACTTTTGAGAGGCCAGCCTCATTTCATTGAGGCGACACTAAGACTCCACTTCTTCAATGTAACTATGACTTATCCTTTCGATCTCTCTACGTGACTCTCCCTTCACGAGTAGCGCGATGTCGTCTGCATAGGCAGTGACTTCACACCCTAGTCTTGTGAGCTACCAAAGAAGAGGATCAAGGACAAGGTTCCACAGAGTTGGGTCCAGTACGGATCCCTGCGAGCATTTATTACTGATCCCAAGTTGTACTTCTTCAAAGCATTCTCGAATGAGGACTCGACGGCCCTTCAGATAATCTCTTATTAGTTTATAGAGACCCCTGAGGGTGGTTAACCTATGAGACCACTTTCCTTTTCAATGCTGTTAGTTCACCGGGCCACCAGACGTTGTCAAAAGCGCCCTGATGTCCAAAAAGATTGCTACAACATATTTGCTACTCGATTCAGTCACAGATCTACGCAACTGAACTATGGCGTCATCGGTGGATCGCCCTATTTTAAAGCCATCTTGTCTTGGTGATAACCTTGTTTCAACGATCATGTTTAATTTATTCGGTATTAGAGCTTCAAGGGCTTTGCCGAGTATTGGCAATAAGCGAATGGGCCTGTCGGACAAGTCGAAGCTGTCTGGGCTAGGGGCATTACCCAGCTTTATCATGGCCAAGACCTGATCCAACTCAGCGAGATTAAATTCAACCTCTGCTCGTATGGGCGGGAGGGTGTTGCTCAAGTACCTCATATCTTTTTGCTCTTGCGTTTCATCCTGTATATTGTCTGGAGTGAACAGGGTGTTTAGTACTGCTGTAACAGTGCTCACCCAATCCGTCGTGTAGATGGTATCATCCAGACGGACGTTGCAAGTAACATCTTTGATGGACAGCTTACTCACTTGAAGCCGATAAGCTATGCCCCAAAGGTTCTGATTACCCTTCAGTGTGACAAATTCTTGCCATTTTGTCTCTTTGGTATGTCTGAGTCTACGGACACACTCCTTCCTGGCCGCTTTGTATTCTTTCTTGAGAACACTCGACGAACTCGATTTATAGCCCTTTTCATCCTATCTAGCTTAGGCTTCCACCAGGGAATCCTCCTAAAATACCCTACTCCTTGGTATGACAGCATTGCATATTTTCTTCAAAGTGGCTGTCAATGACCGAACTCTCTCAATAGTCTCCATTTTGGAGCCGGGTATGTCTTTCGGGACCTGGTCCCATTCATCCACGAGTACACCGCAGAAAGTATCCCAGTTCACTTTCTGTGTGCAATATCGCTTTAGCTTTTCTTTCTGATTTGCAGCACCTTAGCTTGCAGGCGTGCCCGCTCCATTTAGGTGAAACGACATTGTTCTGTGATCACTCGAGATCCACTCCTCTCTGGCGACCCATCCCGTGATGAGTGTCTCAAGATTCGTGGTGACAAGAGTTACGTCCACATTTCCTTTTCCAACTTCGTTGGAGATGATGGCGATATTACCTGGCACATTGGTGATTTTGAGATTCCACTGCACAATAAAATTTTCCAATTCCTCTCTTTTGCGTTCAGTGCGATCATATCACCACAAGGGGGACCTGGCATTGAAATCGACACGAATTAGCACCATTTTCCCCCTAAGTGCGTGGAGCACCTTCTTCAGCTGCGTAAGGTGCACCCCTAATTCGTGGCTTAGCTGGAAATATCCACTGACAACATACATCGATAAAGAACGCAACCTCACCTCCGCTACTGCGTGAATTTGTGAGGTGCGTTAGTCTTAGCAGTGACTTTGGAGTTGAGGACTGCTATAGCCGGCTAGGGGATGTGCCCTTCCTGGTATACCATTCTCGTACGCAGTCCGAAGCCCTCTATTCAACCAATGCGCTGGTATGGCTCTTGGAGAAGCAGGATGTCTACTTCTCTTTCCACACATTTTGATCTTATTTCTGGAGTTACCCTGCGTGCTTTTCTAGCATTTAGCAGCGAGAAGCGTAGAATAGGCTGCGCTTAGTGTAGTTTCCATGGCAGCCTTATATGCTTTATATTTGTTCTCCATTGCTCCATGGTTATGGTGATTTTTGACCCTTTTACAATTTATGCAGTTTGGTTGCTGCTCTTTGTAAGCAATCTTTGCTGCTATGGCCGTTGAGAGCGCAATGAGAGCGGCCGAGATATGACGGTAACCTAGGCACTTATATCATCTGGATACTCTAATTAGGTCTTGTATTTGGCAAGAGAGCCATTCAACGAAGACTCTCTTCCTCTCCCACAGAAGTTGATGCACTTTTGGTGTAACTTCATTACCCAGTTGCTGGTCTTGCCATCTTTTTCCCTGTCTTGAAGCGCGGCTTGAAGGCACCCGCGAATTCTTCTGTTGTTTGAGCTAAGCCCTCATGATTCTCAAATACAGCCGACGTCAAATCGTTTGGTGTGTGATCTTTTGCGACGTTGTGCATTAGTATCTTTGAGGCTGGAGCTTCCAGATCAAAGATGTCTCTATTGTTGTTGCAGGCCTTGATTTTCTCCAAGTCCGCTTCTATCGCAGCTTCTATCAGGAGGCACCTCCTGATTTCCCTTAGGTTCTTTATTTGAACCTTTTGCTTCCTGGGATTCAAGGCCTTTTGCAAGGCCTCCTTAGCCTGTGCGGTAGATGATAGGGTTTCCGCGTCCCGAGGCTTTAGAAAAACCATCTTTGGAGAGGGCCTGATAATAGCTTTTGCAAGCCGTGAGCAGCAAGCCTTTGCCTTTGCAGCGAGTTTTTTTTGCTAACTTCCCAGTCTCCTTAGTTTTTGGACAATTGTTGCTTGCAGCAGCCGCATACGACTGTACCGCACTGGCTGTTTTGTTTGCGGCCAGCCCACTCAGCGCAGCCGCCTGAGATTCCGCACTCGCGCATCTGATTATCTGATCCATTATGGCTTTCAAGCTTTACAGGCCATATTTCTTTATCTCAGTGTCACTGCAGATTTTTAACGCTACCTTGATGATATTATACTTGTCCTCGGCGAAGCCCGGGACCGTGACCCACTCAACCTTAGTTTCATCTGTGGTTGCTTTATTGCTATCCTCAAGAGGTACACTTGCAATAGTTGCACTGCTCCTTGTTTCCTCATGTGCACGATTTTCCTTCGTTGAGTGACTAGTGCATGGAGTCTTAGTCAGCTTCTCTGTCGTGGCTAACGCCTGGGTAGTTCTTCCGACCTTGGTCTTTGCAGTGGGTCCTACGTTTGTCTTTATAGTTTCCTTTAGCAAAGTTACTCTGAGCTCTTTTTTCTCTAGTTCCGCTTTGGTTAGCTCCCTCTCTTTCTTATTGCGACTCTCCCTAGTTTTTCTAGCTATGGTCACTTTCTTTTAGCCTACTTTTAATTTTTTTTATTTTTTGAATCCATCTTCGTCGTACGCCCACTTACTAAGGTCACTGCAGCGTCGGGTTCGGTGCAGAAAGATTTATTTGAACGGGCAGTATAAAAATATCTCTGACAGTTGTAGGGTCCCCCATCTTCAACCCCGAAACCATGCATTCCCTATCGCAACTGTCTCCGATGTAGAATTAGGGGGTTTTTATAGAGTAGTTCCTTCTCTAAACGGGGCGATGAAGCCAAGTCCATGGCCCATTAAAGCAGAACGTTCCAACGATTTGACTGTCGGTAGTCACTGAACCACTTGTAACGTATTTGCGGTAATTAGGAAGTAAGCGCCAATTTCCTACTCCCAGCATCGGTAACTCCCGGACTCACCAAGCTGGTTAGGTCAAAAGCTCGTTTGATCCTATCCTGAAAGACCATTGCTCTATTTTATATGCATCCTGCATACATGCTCCATCGATGAAAGATGAGGGATACGTTACCCCGACACACGAACGTAGATGCAAGCAGTCGGTATTTTAGCGCCGGTGTCTACATATCCAAAAAAAAGGTCGCTCAGTTATGCTTTGTTGCACATAAACATTCTTGGCCGCACCTAGCTTTCGCTTTATCGGCCGGTTGTGCTCCAAAACTTGTCAGTATTCCTGATCTTTTCTTGATCATTGTGACTTTTGTGGAACTACAGTTTATAGTGGGTTCCAAACTACTCCATCTACACACCCAGTCGTTCACCTTAAAGGTCTGTTGCCTTCACCCTTTGTTGTATTATCTAGCCTGTTTTTGTCTAGCGGTGATTAGATGTTCTTTCATCATCGTGAGTATTGCTGGCAATCTTTTCATTCAATTCAGCCAGTCAGTTTTTGATAAGCTTTGTATTTGCAATGCCGCTCCTTGCGTATGTCAGTATGTCGGCATTTCGCGCGGATTACGCTCAAAATTCAAAAATGCTGGCGAAACTTATGTACTTGTGTGCACAGCGGTGTTAATTGCAAATGCAAGCTCTGGGTGGTATAGATCCTAGTCTTTGTGGTCGTTTTTATAAAGATCGTATCATGATTTTGTTAACGCGATTCACGCATTCGACCGGATTTGCATGGGCATGATAGGGCGCGATTTATTGGTGTATGCCCTAATTCGGCCAACTTGGTGTTGAGCCAATTTTGTACCGTTATCCATTATTAGGTACTTCAGGCAATCCCACTTGAATATGATTTGCTCTTCCAAAGCCTTGGCGATCTCTTGCCCGTTCGCCTTTTTAGTGACCGTATTTCAACGTATTTCGTGAACATGTCCTGGAATACGAGGAGGTATTTGCACTGTTCTTTGCTCGCCAGAAAAGGCCTGATTATGTCTGCCGCAACGCTGGTCCACGGCCGTTCTATATTCCGTTATGCTATCAGTTCGGTGGGCCCTCATTGCGATATCTTGTAAATTTAACAGTCGGGACAATGCTTGACGTACTGATGTACATCTCTCCGCATCCCAGGCCAATAACAGCACTGGCTCACTTTCTTCAACGGCTTTTCCGTGCCAAAATGTCCAGACGTTGGTTTGTCGTGGCATCACGAAGTACTCGGTCGCAATTTTCTAGCGGTACTACTACATCAGTGCATTAGGCTGACTTTTGTATATTTGCTTGTCTATGATTGTCCAATGGGGGTATTTATCGAATTGTTCACGTATTTCTGTAATTTTTTCATTGTACCATCTGTCTTTTTCTATGTCGCTGAGTATGGTGGTAGGTACTTCAACTGGCTGGGTGGATTTAGAAAGAGCGTCAGGTACATGATGTAGAGCTCTCTTATAATAGACAATATCTATGTTATACCCCTGGAATGCTGTTGCTCATCTCGCTAGGCGGCCTATGGGATCCTTCAAAGTTTGCAACTACTTGAGGCTGCTGTGGTCCGTCACCACCGTAAATTTTTCGCCGAGAAAATACCCGCGAAAATTTTCCACAGCCCACAGGACGGCTAGGCACTCCTTCTCGGCCACTGTGTAGTTTGACTCCGCCGCTGTTAACGTTCTACTCGCGTAGACGACTGGATGTTCCTTGCCTTAATGATCTTGGCTAAGGACTGCATATGAGGCGTAATTGATTGCATCCATCTACAGAATGTATGGCTTATGTTGGGCGGGGTACGCGAGTACTGACTCTTGCGTCAGCAGGATCATGAGTTTGTGCTAAGCTTCCTCCTGCGCTTTTCCCTAGTGCCATTTGACGCTTTTCTCGAGTAGTTTTCTGAGAGGTAGCTTAATTTTCGTCAGATCTTGTATGAATCTAGCGTACCGGGCGTCTAGTGGACGGAGCATTTGTTAGTCCATAAGGCATACTTGTCTATTGAAAGAGGCCTTTTTACGGGATCGCAAAGGCGGCGACCTCTTTGCTGCTCTCGTCTAGCGGTATTTAGTGATAAGGCTGACTCAAGTCAATCTTGGACAGGTACTGCGCGTCTCGTAAGTTATCCAGGAGGACATCCATGTGCGGCAGGGGATGTTTTGATGTCTTTTCTGGTGATGGCATTGACAGCCCGGTAATCTATGCAGAATCGAATTTTTCTAACCTTTTTCGGGACTATTACTAAGCAGCTACTTCAGGAGATTTCAGATGGCTCAATGATGCCTTCGGAGAGTAGCCGGTCGATCTCTTCGTGAGCTTGCTTCAGCAGCTGATGAGAAATGCGGCGTAAGCGCTGTTTTATTGAGCGATGCCCTTGTGTATCTTTATGATGCGACTGCATCCACGCCAGCTGAATCTGTCTATTCAGACTGTGCGTTCAGCGCTATTCAGCTGAGCTACTCCATTAACGGCAGCTATTGCAATGATAGTCTCCTGCAGGCCGTTCTGTTGCGTCATGAATCGCCGGATGATGCGTTTCGGCGTATGCCATGTCGCGTCCGCAAAATTAATCGTCATTTTTATGGACGATAGCATGTCCATCGCTGGGTTGATGTCATATTTCAGGCTTTTTGCTATTTTGAACCGTGCTTTAAGCTGCCGGTCGTCGATGTTAAGTAACAAATCTATTTCGCCATTATTTGTGCATAAGGTCGATAAGCGCAGGGAACACTTTCCCCCATCAACTCAATCTTGAGGAAGAATTGGTTCTCCTCGTCATGAGTTTTGAGGTTCGGATGAGTGTTCGTGACATCCTTCGCCTCGAGGTGGCGTATTTCCTCATTCGTCCATTCGTCTCGGCGACGGACTCCTGCACAGATATTTTTTAACCGTGATTTATTGTCTTCACGTCTAACTGATATTGATACTGAGGGCTTTGTTATCGTCACCGACTTTTTAGCCACCAGTGGTTTGTCGTTTTTAATGGCTGCTAACCGGGCCCGCTTGCTCATTCTCTCTGATGGTGAGCAAGCTCCGATGCTTACCATGCAAACTTCTGCAGGTGGTGGTTCTTGATAGTACCGTATAATTTCTTTCTTTAACTTGATCTGCTGCCCCATTAGCTAAACTTCGTTGATTGATTTAATATCTTCTCGATCGATTTTATCCATATACGACGGGTGCAGGTTTAAGTATATCCTGTCGAGTTGCTGTTCCTCGGTTAACGTCAGAACCATTTTATCGATTAGAACGCACATCCCTCTAAGATAGGAACCGATAGCGTAAGGCTACATTGAATTCGTTCTATGAGCGCCAATTCTGATAAAGGAACTTGCCCCATGTTCGTGCTGATCCGCTTAGGATTCCCGGTATTAACTTTAAAATATCTGCTGCAGAAATATCTAGGCTATTCATTGTCTCTTCCAGCCATTCAATGAACTTTTCTACATCCTGTCGACGGGTTCCTCTAAACTTGACGTGCCACTATCGTAACAGCTGTCCGGTGCGCGTTTCTTTGAGGTATGTGTTCTTGAATGATCGATTCGGTGTTATTTGTCTAGTTTCTGAGGGCGCTGGCAGTGTTTCTGGCGCTGGGGTTGGCAAGCGCGAATACGCTGGCAGGTACAGTTCGAGCATTGCTGGGTGTGGATATGGCCAGCTGTTTGCCCTAGCTGGAGGTATCTCCATGTTTCCAGTCAGGTCCATGCTATGACGAGGTGGTACTGTTCATCGTCCATGGAAATATTTTAATCACGTGCCTGTTGATATTGGGGTGGTCCCTGTGACATCGTGGAAGCTATATGGGATCGTCCCGTTGGGTTCTGATCTCCTTCCTTGGTGCTTAGTTCTATTGATGAGCTGACGGGTATCTGCGGTGAGTGACCTGCCTCGAGGGCTGTCAAGCTCAAGGCATCCGAGATCTCAGAGATGTGGGGATGGTCCTGACCCAGCCTTATACCATGTTCCTGCACGGCATCTGTTGCTTATCCATTTTAAAAAGGTCAAGTGAGGTATGCAGCTACTTTCTTTAAAATTAGGGAGTTCTCTTCTAAGTTCTTGAAGATCTGACCTTGTACGATTTTTTCTATGTCACGTTTATGATTACTCGTCTATCCCTTTATAATACGTGTTAGAATTCTTCTGTATATATTTTCTAATTATTTAAATTTTTCTTAGATTGTTTATTAACAATAGTTATAGTGTTGTTTATTTATTCGGTGTTATCGACGTGTTTCCTATTTTTAGTATATGGTGTTACAGCAATGTATCAGTTCTATAAGTCTTCTCTTCGAGAGAAAGAACGAAGTTCGTTATTTATTGTTTGTTTGTTAAAAAGAAAAAAAATTTGTATATATTTTCTCCTTTTTTGTTTACTTATACCAATATTTCATGTGGTTTATATTATTGTATTATTTGTTAACAATAATTAATTATAATTAATATATTAATAATTAACATATTAATATATGTTGTTTACAGTGATGCATTATTTACGTTACTTAATATTATGTATTATTTATAAATTATTTATAGTAATATATTATTTATATTAATTAATATTATGGTTTATTTTACTTATATTAATATTATTTAGCTATGCTACTTCTATGATGTACTATTTTTGTTTTTAATTCAGATTAGTTTGGCTATAATTATAAGTATTAATTATAACTTATTGTAATAATTTATCAAGTTGTTGTTATTCTGTTATTAGTCTATGTCCAGTTGTACTTATTTTACATTAAAATTGCGTATACATTTCACACTTGAAATAGATAATGTTATGTACATGAGGTTATTATATGATATATATATATTAGGAGTGTGAATAAGTCTTTCCCGTTTTTTGTAAGAGATGGCGCCACCAATACTGTGCGAGTATTCAATGGTTACATATGTCATAATCAAAGCTTATTCATATGTCAACAATTCCATACTAACACATTAGTTAAAATTTTTTCGCATCATAAATTTTTGATATCGTGAAAATGTCGAAATTTGAGCCGAGTCGACGTCATTTGCGGGAAGTTTCACTTTATTGGTTCAATTTGAAGAAATCTGCTGCCGAGACGCATCGATTGCTTCAGGAGGCTTATGGAGAAGGTTGTGTCGATGATTCAAGTGTTCGCGGATGGTTTCGACGCTTCAAAAGCGGTGATTTCGACGTGAAAGACAAGGAGCGTTCCGGGCGGCCGCAAATCTTTGAAGATCGAGAATTGGCGACTTTGCTTGACGAAGATTCTTGTCAAACGCAAGAAGAACTTGCTGAAGCATTGGGAGTTGACCGAACAACCATTTCGAAGCGTTTGAAAGCCATGGGAATGATCCAAAAGTAAGGAAATTGGGTGCCGTACGAACTGAAGCTGAGAGACGTCGAACGGCGTTTTTTCACTTGCGAACAGCTGCTTCAGCGACATAAAAGAAAGGGTTTTCTGCATCGTATCGTGACTGGCGATGAAAAGTGGATACGTTACGATAATCCGAAGCGAAGAAAATCATGGGGACTACCCGGCCATGCATCATCATCGACGGCCAAGCCAAATATTCATGGCGCCAAGCTCATGCTCATGGTGGGACCAGCGAGGTGTGGTTTACTATGAGCTTCTGAAACCGAATGAAAGCATCACAGGCGAGGTCTATCGACGACAATTGATGCGTTTGAGCCGCGCACTGCGAGAAAAACGGCCACAATACTCCGACAGGCACGACAAAGTTATTTTGTAACATGACAATGCTCGCCCACATGTTGCACCGCCGGTGAAAACATACTTAGAAACGCTCAAATGGGAAGTCCCACCCCACCCGCCGTATAGTCCAGACGTTGCTCCGTCTGATTACCATCTCTTCAGATCGATGACGCATGGCCTGGCTGACCAGCACTTCCATTCCTACGAGGAAGCCAAAAAATGGGTGGATGACTGGATAGAGGCCAAACCGGTCGAATTTTTTCGCAACGGGATTCGTATGTTGCCAGAAAGATGGGAAAAAGTTGTAGCTAGCGATGGCCAATACTTTCAATAATTTATTTGTAATCATTTTTTCACAATAAAGGCTCAACATTTGAAGAAAAACGGGAAAGACTTATTCACATACCTAATAGTATATACCATATATTGTATTATTTGTAATTATTAGGTTTGGTGCATGTCATATCATAAGATAATATGTATATTATACAACATATATCCTATATGATATATTATATATTTACTTTGTATGTCATGTTTTCAAATTTTGTGCACTTGTCAATTTACCTGTATGTTATTAGATGCCACTTTCATACAGGATGACTATGTGTAGTTGGTCATCAGTAAGTGCAATCTTTGCTAAATGTTCGTTCAATAGTTGGAAATAATCTTCAGCTATTCATATATCTCTCTATTTTTTGATTATGTATATAATTATTAAATATTAACTGTTAGAATTATGTGTTGCAAGTTACAGAATGATACGAAAATGTGTAATAATACCAATTATATAATAATCTATTACGTAGTGGTCTATTATAATATAATTTGGATATGAGATCTAATCATAAAATCCAGTAATCGTATCATGACTCGTTAGTCACTTATGTATTCAATAGTATTGATTTATTTATTTATTTTATCGTTTATATTGTTGCTGGTCAGTGTTTATTGTGTTTGATAGCGTTGCGGTTATTTAGTTCGTAGTTTATTTATTATTAAGAATTTGTCTAATATTCAGTTACTTTCATGTCATTTAATATTTATAATTTAATAATTTATGAGGAATTTATTTGATTAATATTATTATTAGTAATACACAATAATTTATTATTAGTAATACATAATAATTTGTGTATTTTAAGTTGTTAGCTTCCTCTTATTACAAATACTTGTCTCCTCAGGTAACTACTCCATAGATGGTGTTATGTTTTGAGGAATTTAAGTAGTTATACTATTTAGGAAATAGTATTTCCTATCATTTTTCTAATCTTAGTATGTCTTAATTATTATATTCAGTACGTATTCGCATCAAGTTATTATAAATGTCAAAAGAGAGAATGAGTATATATGTTATAATGACAAAGCGGAAAGAAAAGTTTATCAGTTTATAATAATTAATAAAATTTATCTATAAAATATTTTTCTTTTTATTATGAAGATTCACTTGTCATGGTTCAACTTTCTATTTCATACGTTTTCCTTTATTTGAAAAAGATAACATTGTTAAGTTTTTCGTGTCCTCTTGATAAAATTTTAGATGAATGTTGATATTATTTATTTAGGTTTATTTATTAGTTAATATTTATATCATTTACTCTGCTTGTTTATTTTATATATTTATTTTCCTTATCTCTCCCCTCAGTGTGTAAATTGTGTACAAATATGTGAGAAAAACATAGAACCCTTGCTCAAAATGATCACCCTCAGCTTTATTTATTAATAAATTATTAATAATGATTCGGTAGTGCTAGACTTAATTTCCATAAATGCATATCTTTTCACTATTCATATGAGCTTTACAGACCTTGGCAATTCTGTACTTGTCAGCATATGGTGTACAGGTTATATACACATCATTGTGCTCTTATGAGTGCAATGATAACTTTATCAGTTTTGCTTCACTTTCATCATCACTCTTCGGCGATGCTACTCTTATTATTGCTTCTGTGTACAGATAAATCGCTAAAGGGGCGAAAAAACTCATTCAACTGCTTACAAGGCTGGCCTTGTTTAAGTGCGAGGGGCACTTTTTTAACAAAAAGTTTTTTTTCTCAAAATTGATATTTTGTAACCTATCAGGCAGAAAAAAATTTCCACCATTGCTGGTATACTTTCGAGTCTATTGCCTTTTACAGCACTTGAAAAGAAAAAGTCGATTCTTTCCTGATCGAAAGGACTTTTCAAAATCCATAACGCTTGAAAAATAGGTGCTGATTACAACATATGGTGCTGAGGAGGCTGGGATTAGGGCGTGTTATGATCTTGTACTAACTACAAGTAATTTCTGAGGAAATTACTCCTCTCAAAGGACTTGAACATTAAGGGGCGAGTAAAGTGTATGTCTGGACGAATTTATTAATCATATTATAAAACAATAGCAATAGCAATAGATATATATATATATATATATATATATATGTGTGTGTGTGTGTGTGTGTGTGTGTGTGTGTGTGTTAAAATATGTAAATAGAAATCAATATAAACGTTAATGTATATTTAATAATATCAAGCATATAAAATGTGTTTACGTGCAAATAATATTATATATGGCTTATAAAATTTACTATGAGGATGTTTACTTTTGTTTTGAAACAGAGTAAGAAATGCTAATTTCACTTTAACTATTATGAAAATAAAACAAATACTTAACGTTACTTGGAAAAGGTAAATTTCCATTAGGCTATTATTATTATTACTTGTTATTTCTCACAGGAAATGTGAGAAAACATGCAAATTCTTGCTCTGTTTCAGCTACATTAATTCTAGCTTATGCACACTAGTGCTTATAAATTGTACATATACTAAAATAATTCAATGAACATATACTCTTTTTACATTTATACTCTTTTTACATTCTCTTTTTACTCGGCGGGAAAAGGATTTTTAGGCTCGTACCGTATATACATTCATTCGCTGCGGGCTTCAGGCTTTGGACGTCATTTATAACTGCAAAAATACAGCTATTCTTAGCTTACGATGAAGCATACATGTGTGCGTATATGTGTGCGAGTGCATTTTCGCCGCAACGCACACGCTGGACTCGCCGGCTGCTGAAACGAGGAATTGGGGAAACGGATAGGGGGACGCGGTGTTCAATAAATAACCATGTATTCAACTATAATTTACATAATATTTATTTACATGCGTATCACACGTATGACAAGGGAGTGCTATGGCTTGCATGCCAATCACTCCTGGCAGATTCCGCGATGCGATAAACGGAGGCACATATACATTTACATGCGGTCGTTCATCAGAAATGATAGGAGGGGAACACGGTATTCGGGACGGGAATATACACAGACGCGAAGCTCGTGGACGCATGCGCTATACAGCGACAGCGGGGCCTGCTCGAGCTTACGTCTCTCTCATTTTCGAGAGAGAGTTATACATAATATTTAAATGCAAGAGGCTACATACCGATGCTGAACGCTGAGCTGTCTTCTCGGTAATGCTTGAGCGGCGTCCTCGTCACTCGATTTTCTCTCTTTCTCTCTCTCTCTCTCTCTCTCTCTCTCTCGCTCATGCGTGCGGCCGCTCAGCGTCCTTGATGTATGGGACGCGGGCGCATCTCACAGACGGGTCGCTGGATGTCAACAGGCTAAGACTGGAGTCGTCAAACCTTAGCGATGCTTATAGACTCAAGAATGCCTGCTAAGCCGCTCAATGTCCGAGGCTGGTTCTTACCGATGAGAGAAATGTTGAAGGTTGCGATGGTGTCTGCTCTACAGCTGCAAGCGTCTAACCTGTTCGATTACTAGTGGGAGAAGCGTCTATTTCTTGACGGTCGGAACAACAAACGTCTGATCTGTTTGAAGGCCAAGACGAGAAAAAGGAACGCCTTCGTTCCTTTTCAGTTCTTCTTTTTACTCCTTTCTCCGTGCGCGCACTCTCGCAGTTCGCGAGTGCGATATTCGCGATCTACCTCGAACACTCGCGGTTTTGTACAAATGCGTAACTCGCGACCGCAAAATTGGCGGTTAAAATGTATATATATATGCGTGTGTGTGTAACGTTTTCCTTTTTCCCTCGGGATAGCTTACACGGTAGCGCCAGGATCGATTTGAAAGGAAAAGGGATTTTAGACAAGATCGGGAAAAATCATGTTTTACTCAATTATGTTCAGATATAGAAAATAACAAAAAATATATTATATTAAAACAACACAAAGGAAAATATTACAAAAGTAATAAATAAAGCAAAATTTTTCTGGCTTCGGGCCCTCCGATCTATTAGATACAAGACAGAATTTTATGTTAAAACCTTATAGTATACCTTATACAGTATTTTCGCACGCTGCTTATTTTATACAACATTTACACGTTAAATTTAAACGTACTTAATTTACTAATATCGCGCATTATATATATATATATATATATATATATATATATAAACTTTTACTGGAGTTGAGGGGAGTGTGGGGGATGAATGTAGCCTGCTGGTCTATAGCGAGTTTATCTGATCGTTGCTCGGTACTTGCTACTTCATGGCTCTGGTTTAACATGCCTCAGCCCCTGGCCGCTCAGCACGCCATCAGGTTCTTTTCGCAAGCACCGAAAACACGACAGAGCTCGTGCACGCTGGGCTTTAACGGAGCACCGCGCATCCAGGATCAAGTCTCTTTGAGAGATAGTAAGGCCGCTGGTTTTTAATGGAGCGCCGCGCAACCAGGATCAAGCCTTACTAAGGTGTAGGAGGGACTTTTAGTGAGGCCACTGGTCCGTAACGGAGCGCCGCGCAACCAGGATCAAATCTCACCAGGATCAAGCTTCACTAGGATTCGGATAGGATAGTAAAGCCTGCTGGTCTTTAACGAAGCGCCGCGCAACCAGGACCGCAACTCTACTATTCAGGATTTTCGGACGAGCACGATTACTAGAGCTCTGGAGTCAGGATAGCTCTAAGGAGCTTCTTTCGGCCGTATCGCAGAGAAAACTACCTTTGAGGCGGAAAACTCGCCCTTTTATACACGAAAAATTAGTAGATCGGGTGTTTACGCCACCGTTCGACTAATTTCGTATCGAGCCGCCGAAAAATAATAATAATAATTTTATCAGGTATGTGAATAAGTCTTTCCCGTTTTTTTTCAAATTTTGAGCCTTTATTGTGAAAAAATGGTTACAAATGAATTATTGAAAGTATTGGCCATCGCTAGCTACAACTTTTTCCCATCTTTCTGGCAACATACGAATCCCGTTGCGAAAAAATTCGACCGGTTTGGCCTCTATCCAGTCATCCACCCATTTTTTGGCTTCCTCGTAGGAATGGAAGTGCTGGTCAGCCAGGCCATGCGTCATCGATCTGAAGAGATGGTAATCAGACGGAGCAACGTCTGGACTATACGGCGGGTGGGGTGGGACTTCCCATTTGAGCGTTTCTAAGTATGTTTTCAGCGGCGGTGCAACATGTGGGCGAGCATTGTCATGTTGCAAAATAACTTTGTCGTGCCTGTCGGAGTATTGTGGCCGTTTTTCTCGCAGTGCGCGGCTCAAACGCATCAATTGTCGTCGATAGACCTCGCCTGTGATGCTTTCATTCGGTTTCAGAAGCTCATAGTAAACCACACCTAGCTGGTCCCACCATATACAGAGCATGAGCTTGGCGCCATGAATATTTGGCTTGGCCGTCGATGATGATGCATGGCCGGGTAGTCCCCATGATTTTCTTCGCTTCGGATTATCGTAACGTATCCACTTTTCATCGCCAGTCACGATACGATGCAGAAAACCCTTTCTTTTATGTCGCTGAAGCAGCTGTTCGCAAGTGAAAAAACGCCGTTCGACGTCTCTCAGCTTCAGTTCGTACGGCACCCAATTTCCTTGCTTTTGGATCATTCCCATGGCTTTCAAACGCTTCGAAATGGTTGTTCGGTCAACTCCCAATGCTTCAGCAAGTTCTTCTTGCATTTGACAAGAATCTTCATCAAGCAAAGTCGCCAATTCTCGATCTTCAAAGATTTGCGGCCGCCCGGAACGCTCCTTGTCTTTCACGTCGAAATCACCGCTTTTGAAGCGTCGAAACCATCCGCGAACACTTGAATCATCGACACAACCTTCTCCATAAGCCTCCTAAAGCAATCGATGCGTCTCGGCAGCAGATTTCTTCAAATTGAACCAATAAAGTGAAACTTCCCGCAAATGACGTCGACTCGGCTCAAATTTCGACATTTTCACGATATCAAAAATTTATGATGCGAAAAAATTTTAACTAATGTGTTAGTATGGAATTGTTGACATATGAATAAGCTTTGATTATGACATATGTAACCATTGAATACTCGCACAGTATTGGTGGCGCCATCTCTTACAAGAAACGGGAAAGACTTATTCACACTCCTAATACAATATTAAGATAATAATAATCGCATTAAAATTATATTAATTATAAGGCTAATTTGTGAATTTTCCCTTGAGGACGCTCGTATTCTTATAATCATTTCGGCGTAATTTAGTTCTCTCGAGTATTTATTTCTTACAATAATAATAATTATTATTATAACAAATTATTATAAAAATAATCATTGTGATAATAATTAAATTTACATTTGCGTCCTTGGCGATGCTCGTGTTCTATAATATAAATTATATTATAATACTTCTGGCGCTATTTTTCTTAGTTTAATTTGCTCATATTTAAATAATATCATAACAAATTAATTTAATTAATACAAATTAACAATAATAATAATTATTATTAATAGAAAAAATAATAATTACATTAATAATAATTATCATAATAATAAACAATAACAGTTATTATAACAAGTTATAATAAGAATCAAATAATAATTAATTTAGCATTCGATTCTTTCCGACTCTGAATATTTAATTATAATCATTATAATAATTTTTATTATAATTATCATATTATTACATTCCATGTTATATTCCAGGTTACTGATAATTACCATATTATTACACTCCACACTTACATAATTAACCTTATACAAAATTAACCTTATAAAAATTACTCGACTGTATTAATTATTAATACTTTTTTAAGTTACAAATGTAAATACATACATGTTTATTGGAATAAAATTGAATACACAAGTTCTCATGTCCATCTTCATGTCAATCTGCAATCCGTACCCGAGGTGCACATATACACAAACTTAACTTATAAACAATATAACTATATTAGAATCTATTATTTATAAATAAGTAAAGATATTTATATATATATATATATATATATATATATATATATATAAATTTGTATACGGCTAATATAAAATATAATATATAAATTTACCGATGTTTTCGTAAATGCATATATGCGTTATAATACATGCTAATTACATTAATGCGCAGTATTATAAATATATATGCATCAACCAAATATATATAAATTATCTATATTTTAATATACGTATACATGCTGCCATCTGTTGCATAGAAAAAAAATTTTGGAACTATAACCTAAAATTTGCACAAGCCCAGCGTTCTTCCAGAATAGGTCCAGGTTGCAAACACGATTTGCCTGTAAAATCATGCGTCTAATCTAGACCGATTCTGGAAGCAGGATTGGCTTCTCCAAAACGTAGATCCAATATAGAAACGATTGGGTCCATACGCACATGCACACAGATAGCAGCGCGTGCGAGCAGACCGTGGAAGTTCACGCGTTACGGTAATCTGTTGCTAGAATGGACTGATTTAAGGTACAGAAAATACCCAGATCAGAACCACACAAAAATGCACATATGGCGTTAATGTACCTCCAGTTTATTGCAGAATATTTATGTGCGGGTACAGTCTATACGGATTTCATACAGTCGATACAGAGTGTATCTGTGCATCAGCATGCAAGGGAGATGAAGAGCTTTTATCGTTTTTATTGTTGGTGTTTTAGTTTCTGATGGTATTTTTTAATATTGTTTATCTAAAACCAAATTATTTTAAATGTATAGAACTACAAATGTTCTAGAAAATGTGTAAAACGTTTCTAGCTACTTGTGGCGAATTAGTCCAATTTTCTCGGAAGATTATTATATCCACAATTTACCTGTAAAACTATTCCACACGATCAGAATTGAGGTTAGAAATAAAAACAGTTTTATTACGTAAAATATTTAAGAATATGTTAGAAATAGAATTAAAAGTATGATTGATATATGTCTCACATTCTTATATTAATCTATAAAAAAAGCTTGATTTTTAGGTGCCGCATCATTTGCCGCAAAACAACCTTCTGGAACGAATCAACACCTGCGATGTGCTGCTGAAACGGAACGAACTCAACCCATTTTTGAAGCGGATGGTAACTGGTAACGAAAAATGGATCATATGACAATATCAAGTGAAAACGATCGTGCTCCAAGGCCGCTGGACCGTCCCAAACAGTGGCCAAGCCGGGATTGACGGTCAGGAAGGTTTTGCTGTGTATTTGGTCGGATTGGAAGCGAATCATCCGCTGCTCCCATATGGCCAGACGCTTAATTCTACCATCTACTATGAACAACTGGACCGCTTGAAGCAGGCTATCGACCAGAAGCATCCACAATTGGCCATCAAGAAGGGTGTAGTATTCCACCAGGACAACGCCAGACCACACACTTCGTTGGTGACTCGTCAGAAGCTATAAGAATTCGGATGGGAAGTTTTATCGCAGCCACCATATATCCCGGACATAGCGGCAAGTGATTACCACCTGTTCCTTGTCTGAGTTCTTCGCAAATAAGGAGAGGGGTTTCTACGAGAGGGGTATTATGAAGCTGCCGTCTAGATGGAAACATATTATCAAACAGAACGGTGCATATTTGTGGAAATTGTACCAATGCAGATGAATGATGACAATTGTAAAAACTTAAGTTGAATGTATAAAAATGATATTACAGAAGTTACTGAGGTATATATTATTTGATCAAATGCAATTTTACTACATTAATTTATAAGAAACAATGAACTTATATTTTTTATAGGAGTGAGCTGTATCTGAAAGTGATGATAAATCTTCATTCTATTTATCAGAAGAATCAAAAAGTCTCAAAAGCTATTCTGAAGATCAAAAAAATTGTTATAGACCTTCTAAGTCTATAGACTAAATTATAAATTAAATTGTAAATAAAAACTGTGTTGTATAAAATATAATCGTTTATTTATTTCTCAAAAATTATATAAAAATAAATTTAGTACACCTACCGGGCCTAGCATATATGTGAACAACATACGTTCACATTAGCTCGCCGGTTTCCTACAGTCACGCATGATACTAATATGTTGAACGCGTAACTGGCATTTTGACTTCAGAACCGCAACATGCGTGTTTCACGCATAACAGCAATCTAATGCTAATCTGGGGCGGCGCTGCGATCTGCGCTATATAAAGAATAAATAAAATAAAGAATATATATATATATATATATATATATATATATATATATATTTTAATAAAATTATTATTTGATATTATTTAAATATATGAATATTTAATAAAACTACTTATTTAATATTAAAAAAAAGTTTAATTGAAAATATGAATAAAAAGGGAATTTTAATTTAACACGCTCTATTCAAGAACTGTCTGAACCGAGCGGCTACCGAAAGCGAAGTGTTTTCATCGCTCAAAAATTTTTTTTCTCCATGCACTCCCCCGCATTTATTGTAATTCTTCACCCCGAGTGTCACGAGCGCCCATCTGCGCAACGACTGTCCTTCTCCCTTGCTCATGGTGTACGCTGCAGCTGCTCCCATACACCGTCGCTTAATTGCGGAGATTCCTCGGTCTAGCGAACATCTGTTGATCGGCAGTCATAAATGTGCGTCGTCTAGATAATTCAGCTATGTGCATGCTTCGTTGGCGAGCCAACTCATTTATAAAATGTAGCTAAAATATTTATTTGACGGGAATGCCCATATATATCGATTCTACATGAATAATATATATTTTTATTGCTCGTGCCTTTCGCGCTATCAAGTAATTCAATATTATGTTTATTTATAAACTATTATAAAAATACATACTTTCCTTTAGGTATTAAATACTCATTCTTGACCGTTTTTGCTATTTTTTAATTACATAATTATATTTCACGGTTATAAAAGGAGTGTAAAAAGGACACAACAAAATATGTTTTCGTGATACGTCGAACGTAGTCGTATTACGTCACAGCCTTCTGGAGCCTAATCGTGATGAGCATGTGCTGCTATCTGGGTAGCTGGTGTGGCAGCTGTATGCAGCTGCAGTGTCATAAAGGGGAGAGAAGTAGGAAACATTAGGAACTGAAGGAGAGGCGGTATCTAGCAATATTCGGGACCACATACTTGGAAACAAACCTAAAATAAATGCAGATATTTGTGGGCTTGATTTCGTATATACGGAATCAAGCGCACGATCATGTGCATTTATTTTAGTTTTTATTATTTTAGTTATTTTAGGTATTAAAAAAATAATTTAAATTAATTTACTATAATTAGTTATTATGGTATTTCACCATATCAAAGTTAGCTTCTAGTTTACATTCTCCAGTTTTAAATGAAGTACTTACTTTTTTTAAGTGAAGTTATATTTGTACATTTTGCTTCAAGTTAAAAAATTTCAACGAGGAAATTTATCTTAATAATATTGACGTGCAAATGCCATTTATATACGATTTATACTGTGCATAAATTAAAAAGTATGGACTAATTTGAATGATCATTCAAAATATAAACCTTCTAATTAGAATTATTAATTCTAATATGTTATCATCATAATGATCATTGTTATAGTATATTCGTGTAACTCCGCCAGCGCGGATTCATAGTGACCCGATGTTTCGGCGGTGCCGGTCCCAAGCCCGGATAAAGGAGGAGGGAGTACACTTACAACAACTGGACAGCACACTCTTACAGGTATACACTTCACAACATTGACACATCAGACAACATAACACCTGGCAAAGGAAGGGGTAACCATTGCTACGCTCGCGCGTGACGGTCTCGGTTCGGTTACGGGACGGCTAGCACGGATTGGACGAGCTTGACAGACTGAAAAATGGGGGAGTACTGGCAATGCTAGTACAGCCGTCATTGAGTAAGTCTGTAGGCGTCTGGCGAGGGGGGGCTATCTGGCGAGGGGGGCTCTATAAACGGGTTACACACACCTCGCATATAAAGATTCGGGCGCCACGCAGTTCGAAAATTCTATACAGTAGTTCGAGCAGCTGGAGCGAAAGACGGAACGAAGCCCAGCAAGCACGGAGTGAATGAACTCTACAGGCTCTGAAAGGCACGGGCGCGACTGGAACTGCCAGCTCGTGCGTGGCCGACTAGGGGCCTGCTCTGCGCCATCGTCTGGCGGGGGGTCCTATAAACGTACATCTTCCCGAATATAAAGATGTGGGCGCTACGCCTCCCGAGGAGCCCTCTCATAAGGGTAATCGGGTTGCGAGAGTGAAGCACGGAGCGGCATTCTGGTACTGGGTGGGGGCTGCATGCGCATGGGCTATGGCTGGGGACACACTCCAATGCTAACTACACTTATACAAGCATAACCCAACTCACGCACTTCACAATTTTTGTCACCCACGCCTCCGTTCTTTAAACAAGAGCGGATTGGAAGAGGCGGGCTCCTTTCTGATCTGTAAAGGGGGTTCACGACGCTTACGTCTCTTATTAATTGATGCAGATCAAATCTTCTCGCCTGATCGTTCTCCCTTGACTTTGTCTGGGAGGTAGAAGGGGCTCCAAACGGAGCTAAAGACGGTCCACCGCGTTTGCCGAGCGGTGCATGCCTGGGAGCTGCCAAAGGGAGATCCTGGGTGGAGAGGCGAGTCTTCAGGTTGCTTGCTTGGACCCGATCCATCTTTGGCTCCAGCTGACGGCTGGACGGGCGGCTGGGCGCCTAGCCAGCACCAGTCATTCGGCATTCGCGAGTGCGCCCTGACTCGTAATGTCCGCCGGAAACTCTCCAGAGAGTGGAGCACCATATAGTTGGGGTGTGAAGCTCGAGAGAGCGGAGGTGGGCTAGCGTGCTGGGACGTGCTATATCCCCCAGCTCTGTAAAAGAGCCTTACACGAAGGTCCAAACCAAAATGACTCCTACAGGCAAGTGTTGGGGAGTCATTTTGGCGAGCTCGTCGCTGAAGGATCCATGGAGGCCGGCCTCGTGGGGGGGGGGGCGAAAACTAAAGAAAGAAGTATGGATATTCCTGACAACAAGAAAGAAGAAGTAGAGAAAGCGAAGAAGACTGACCAGAAGAGTACGGGGGTAAATAGCCTAGATATCCCCCGTACGGTCAGTAACGCCAAAGCTGACAGCGCTGCTGGTGTAGCAAATTATGGCAGCACAGTCGTGGATGATCACGAAAAAGCCCTCATCGACTCTATACAAAATTTGTTTAAAATGATGATGGAGTCGATGAAAAGGCAAAAAAATGTTAACAGCACAATAAAGGAGGGGCTTCCGGCTTTACAAAGCCAATTCGAGGAGCTTGTAAGTAGAAGCCGCCTCAGAGTACGGCGCCTACATACACCCGAAGTTGCAGAGATAATAGAAGGACAAAAGAGACATCCTTCTACCTCTCCAACGGAATTACTTGAGGGGGGGGGGCGAAAGAAGAAGAGAAAAAAAAGAGACGAGGGTCCAAGAATTGAAGAAGATGCGGCTGCCAAACCGAACCGTGGGAACGAGCCACAGCCTGAGCAAGGTTGGAAGAAAGGAACACCAGGCAGAACAAGAGAGCAGCCAAAAAAAAAAGAAAATGAAACAAAGAAGACTAATAGAAAGGGGGCTACCAAATCTGGAGAGGGCCCCACCAAACCGATAGGTGAAGTAGGGAGAAAGTCAAGGCATGAGGTGCTGCTCCTCAAGCCCGCGGAGGGGAAGACCTACGCAGATCCTTGGAGGGATCCGCCATAAGGTCGACCCCTCGCAACATGGACTCACAATCAGGGATGTTCGCCGAACATTAAACGGCGATGTCCTGATTGAGTTTAAGAAGGCTTCGGCGGAAGGCAAGGAGGGCTTTACGAATGCCCTCAAAGAGGTCGTTGGGGAAAATGCGGCCCCCAAGATTATCTTGGAGATCAGAGACGTGGACGGCTGCGCGACATTCGACGAGGTTAAGACAGCCCTCCTTGGCATTTTGCGGGACTATACCGGCCCTCTTGAGGTGAGGCTTACGAGGAAGAATAAAGTCGGTAAACGACTAGCCCTCGTGAGCTTCTCTGAAGAGGCTGGCCAGCGGCTATTGGAGGTCGGAAAGGTGGCCATTGGATGGGTCTTTTGCGGCTTGCGGTGGCGGGTCCAAGTCGAGCGCTGTTACAGATGTAATCGGCTATGGACTCCGCGGTTCGGGTTGCGATGGCACAGACAGGAGCACCGCCTGCTTCCGGTGCAGGCAGCAGGGACACAAGGCGTCTGACTGTAGAACGCCTCCACAGAGTTTCCACTGCCCGGGGACCACGCTCGCAGCGTTAAATCACGTTGCAGGGTCTGGGACTTGTGTGGTATTACGCGCCCTTGCTAGGTCTCACCGAAATGGTTAAAGTCTTGCAGGCAAACCTGAATAGGAGTCGGACGGCGAGCGACCTCCTTCCGCAGATCTGTCTTGAGACGGAGGCTGACATCGTCATCGCCAGCGAACAATATCGAGATGGAGATGCGGGAGTCTGGTATCGCGATGACCTCGGTACTGCGGCGATTTGGATTTTTAACCCGCACTGCTTTCGAGTGGAGCGCCACGGATCCGGCCACGGCTTCGTCTGGCTGAGGGGTAACAACGTAAATTACGTCAGCTGCTATCTCATCCCGAATGAGGCCATCGGGGGTTTCTAGTCTAAACTGGATGCTCTTCAGGATGCGGTAAGAGAAATGGAGGGCGAGATGGTAGTGACTGGGGATTTGAACAGCAAAGCACTCGAGTGGGGGGAACCCTTGCCAGACTCTACGGCAAGATGAGTGATGGATATGGCATGCAGACTAGGTCTGGTTTTCTTAAACTCCGAATCTACGTCGACCTTTCGGAGACTTGGCTACTGGGAGACCATCCCTGATGTATTCTTTGTGACGGAGATTATGGCCGTACGATTGCGGGACTGGCGGGTGATCAAAGACTATACAGCCAGCGATCACTAATATATCACCTTCTGCATGGATGATGCCACGCCAGTCAGGGCGACAGTTGAACGTCGCCCAGCCAGATGGATCGTCGCGAGGATGGATCACGAGAAGTTTTCCCAGGCACTAGAACGCGGATAGCGCCTCCTGATTGATTTACCAAGGAGCGCAATGCTTTGCGAGCGCGCGAAAGCGGTAACGGAGGCTACAATGCATCTGATCCGCCAAGCCTGCAAGCAAGCGATACCGAGGAAACTCGCGGGTCGTGCTCGCCGTCCGACTTATTGGTGGACGAACGAAATTGGGGAACTGCGGCGGCAATGCCTACGGGTGCGCCGCGTAGCCCAAAGGGCTCAAAGGCACGACCGCGATGCTGCTCTCAGGATCGCACAACATCTAACGGCGTAGAAGACTCTAAAGCGAGCCATCAAAGCTAGTAAACGCGGATGCTGGAAAAAGCTGGGAGAGGGTCTGAACAATGATCCATGGTGATTGGGGTATAAAATCATAGCCCGCAAATTAGGCATGTTCCGTAAAAGCATGCCTATAAGCGCGAAAGTGATGGACAGTATTGTCCATGCCCTATTCCCTCCTCATCCCAAACGAAGAGTTCAGAGTGTACAGAGCCATCCTGAACTCTTGCTTGGTATGTATAACTCGTGCCTTCGCGCGGGAATATTTTATCCTTGCTGGAAGGAGGCGAGACTGGTGCTGATAAGCAAGGGCAAAGGATCATCTAGTGCTCCGTCGGCGTACAGACCCTTATGCATGCTAGACACCTCCGGGAAACTCTTTGAAAAAGCTGATGAGATCCCGCCTACAGGCGGCGATTTTTACATCTGGTGACCTTTCCGAGAGGCAGCATGCCTTTCGGAGAGGGTGGTCAACCATAGATGCTATTCAGGAGGTAGTGGAGGCGGCCAAGTCTACGGAACGGGGGAATCACTTCTCCCGATCCGTGTGTCTTTTGGTGACACTCGATGTCAAAAACGCCTTCAACTCGGTTAGGTGGACAGACGTGCTGGGGGCACTGGAGAAGGAATTCTATGTACCTAAGTACCTACTCCAAATCATCGGAGATTATTTGAAGGACAGATCCATTCTGTTCGAAACGGCAGAGGGCCCTAATCGAAAAGAGTTAACGTGTGGCTCGATCCAAGGCTCCATCCTGGGTCCCGATCTACGGAATATTTCCTATGACGGAATCCTTCGGTTGGACATGCCGGAAGACTGCTCGCTGATCGGGTATGCGCATGATGTGGCAGCTGTTTTTATTGCGCGCAATATGACACTGGCACACACGCGCCTTGATCAGACCATGCGCAGACTTCGCCATTGGATGGATGATCACGGGCTGGAACTAGCGGAGGCGAAAACTGAGATTGTGCTCCTTACGAAGAAGCGCGTCCCCAGACTGCAGCCGCTAATTATTGGGGAGATGTCGGTCCTGACTAAGGCATCTGTCAAGTACCTGGGGGTGATGCTAGATACGAAGCTCACCTTCTAGGAACAGATTCGGAGGTCGGCGGACAAGGCGGCGGTAGTAGCGGCCTCCCTTTGCAGGGTCATGGTGAACGTAGGAGGACCACACCCCTGCATCAGGCGGCTGCTACTGCGAGCTGCTGAGTCCGTCATGCTTTACGGTGCTGAAGTCTGGGCCGATGCACTGCAACACGAAAAGTATCGCAAGCGCATGGCGGCTGTACAGAGGAGATGCGCTCTTCGTGTAGCGTGCTCGTATCGCACGGTCTCGGAGGCCACCTCCCTAGTTGTTGCCGGGGTGATCCCGGTAGACCTCCTGGCCCAGGAGCGAAAGTTCGTCCACCAGATGAACAGGACACTCCGCCAAGCCGAAGGGAAGCAGCAAGCCAGAGAGCGTTCGATGGCTTGCTGGCAGAATAGGTGGGAGCAAGATACGCGCGGAAGGTGGACGGCCAGACTTATAAACCAGGTGGCCCCGTGGATCGGTCGGCAACATGGGAAGGTAAATTAATATCTCACCCAGATGCTGACCGGACATGGGTACTTCCGCGCATACTTGCATAAGATGGGCAAAGTCACAAATCGAAGTTGTATATACTGTGGATCTGCAAAAGACGATGCCCATCATACATTTTTTGTGTGCGGGCAGTGGGAGCAGCAGAGGGGGCTATTGGGGGAGGATGCCGAAAAGGTTACCCCGGAAGGCATCATCCCCCTGATGTTCTCCAGCCAAGAGGCATGGGGAAGCGTCGCCTATTTCGTCGAGGATATCCTCAGATGGAAGAAGTCGGACCTTCCCTAGATCATTCTATTTTACTGAGATATGGTGGCGTCCGAAGGCCAACAACCTGGTTCCCTTCCCTATGTAATGCCTAACGGCGGATTCCGGGGTGGGGAGTTGAGCCAGGAAGAGAAGGTCTCCTCGGTGCACGCCAGCCGACTCCGGCTTGCAGCTCTTTTCAGGGTTGCAGGAAGCAGTCGGGGGAATGCACCAAGGAGGTAGTTTTTTAGTGGGTATGCCTTTCTGTTGGTGATTCCCACATACCCGGGGACCGGTCCCCGGGATCCATAAAGGATTTTTCTCCTCCTCTATAAAAAAAAAGTAGTATATTCGTGTTATTATTTACACATAATTTTTAGTTATTATTAATAGAAAACTATTTTTAAAAATTAAATGCCTTTCAGAAATATATATGTTATCTTATACATTCCGTCTCTCTTTCCATTCTATGACTGTAATCCTATAATAAATATAAATCTAATATTGTATATACATTTATTGATAATAATTGATTTATAGTTAGTAGTAATATGGACTAATTTGAATGATCATTCAAAATATAAACCTTATAATTAGAATTATTAATTCAAATATGTTCTCATCATAATCATCATCGTTATATTATACTCATGTTGTTATTTACACATAATTTTTAGTTATTATTATTAGAAAAGTATTGTTAAAAATTAAATGCCCTTTACAATATATATATATATATATATATATATATATATATATATATATATTATTTTATATATATATATATATATATATATATTATTTTATATATTCCTTCTCTCTTTCATTTCTATAACTTTCCTATAATAAATATAAATCTAATGTTGGATATAATGAATACGAATAAATTACATATAAAATAATAAATGGCATTAGAAAAGAATTTCTACTAATTGGATCTAATTAATTATATGATCACAGTTTAAAGATAAATCTTTATTCATAAACTTTGCATATATACAACTTTTCTTCTAAAATTCTATATTTACATGAAAGTGTATAACAATATTATTTCTGTAAATTTATTAAAAAGTGGTACGTGTTTAAAACCCCCTGTGGTATAATTTAAGTAATTTTAATTATTTCATAATATGCTTTTTTAATAATATAGAAAATAGTTTCAAATATAATTATAAATAAAATATTCTAAATAACAGCTTTACTTATACGCATATAATTTTACATAATAACATAAAAAAGAAAGAATAAGTTTATAAGTTATTTTCAAATAGAAATCAAAAAACACTTATGAAGCATAGAATTTTTATTTATTTAAAATTACTGTTAAATAGACATGATTTTAATATATTAACACAAAAAATATTCTATAATTAAATTATAAATCAGTTCACTGATATAGTCAGATGTCCTACTGGTTGTGATAAAGGGAAACGGAATAATATATGTTTTTTTATGCTATTTAACATCTATTATTTAAGCTTCCAAATACCGGTGTTAATTAATGTCGGAAGTCTACGATGTGTTTGTAAGTAAAGCATATGTAAATTATTACAGCGGCGTTTGTGTCAATCGTCCGAGACCGGGTTTTGAATTCGGATCATGTCCTATTTATGATGAACGACCCATCCGTTGTCTGTATCTTGAAGTTGATCGGCCGTTTCACTATCTCTCAGCCGATCGGGTGATGGGCTTAAAAGAGTACCTTCCCCTATCAATGAATGGAAAGGTAAAAAAATAATAAGATAGCTGCCATTTTACAAGTGAGAAAATATCCCCTAAAAAGTAAATGAGTTAACGCACGGAGCGGTGATGTGCTGGAAGATCCGAAAGGGTAACTGAATAGGGTCTTCCATGCCGACCATGATCGAAGCTACAGGTCCTATAAACAGATCTTCGTCAGTAATACAGAGATGCAGGAAGGCACACTCGCTCAGAGACTCTATAAACGGGTATCTCCTGAGGAGTGAAAACACACGCGGAGCGTAAGCGAACGATCCTGTAAAAGGGATCTTCCTCATCGAGGGGGTTGCCTCATCGAGCTCAATGTTGAAGGGTCCAGAAGGTCGACCATCTGCAGGAATGAAGTAACAAAATAGATCCATGGATTGCCTAAAGCAACAAAGAAGTCACCTTGGGATGGATGAGGAGAGCCGGCTGAGGCCGGGATTAAGTCTCTTGAACAGTCGAGTGAACTGGAGATTATTCTCCAATTTGCTCCGCTGCTTAAAGACATAATGAAAGCAATAAAGAGCCGACCTAACATCAAAAAAGATATTAAGGATGGCCTCCCAAAAGCTGAAGAGCTTGTTGATGCTCTTTAGCACAAAATACAAGAGAAGAGGGTACCGGGGAGCCTCTTCCCAACAACTAGGCGCAAGAGAGAAGAGGCAACCCCGAGGAGACCGGCATCAAGTCCCCCGGATATCTCCCTTACTAAGGAGAAAAAAAAGAAGGGAGAGCAGGAGGATAAAAAAGAGGGCTGGAATCTATTTAAAAAAAGAAGAAGCACAGTGAACAGAATACAGAGGAACAATCTCAGCATCTGAAAAAGAAAATAATAAAAATAAAAAAAGGCCAAAGCTCGATGCGATCGCCATCAAACCAGCGCAGGGGAAATCCTACGCTGAGGTAACGAGGTCCATCAGAGCGGTCAAACCGGAGGACTTGGGCGCGGATGTGAGGTTTGTCCGGAAAACCAAATCGGGTGAGGTGCTGATTGAACTCAGACATACCAAACCCGAAGGGCGGAAGGCACTTGCTGAAGTGCTCAAGGAAGCGACAGACCAGAGTGGCTGTGTCAGGAAGCTGATCCCTAGAGGAAGTCTAGAGGTTAGAGACCTGGATTGCTCTGTGACGGAGGATGAGGTGTGTGAAGCCCTTAAAAGCAAACTACCCGATTATCGTGGCGAGTTGCAGATCACAGTGACCAAAACCAACACCGCGAAACAGCGTACTGCCACCGTAGTGTTGGAGTAGGTTGCTGCCGCGCAGCTGCTGAAGATCAGGTTTTTGCGAGTGGGCCTAGTGAATTGTCGAGTACGCCGCCGCGAAATAATGACGAGGTGCTACCGGTGCCTAGGCTATGGCCACCGGAGCCATAGTTGTAAAGACCCTTGCCGTAGCGCCTGTTGTTATTGTTGCGGACAGAGAGAGCACAAGGTCGCGGCTTGCACCGCAGAACCTGAATGTTTTCTCTGCAAAGGTGAAGCGAAATCGGAGGGACGCCGGCACGTTGCCGGTTGCGGTGCCTGTCCGACTTTTCGCGAGGCTATCTCAAAAAAGGCTAAATGGTCGTAATTCTGCAAGGGAATATAAATCGCAGCAGGACAGCTGATCACCCCCTTCTCCGGCCTTGCCACGATACTGATGCTGATATATTAATTATCAGTGAACAGTATCGGAACATAGAAGGAGTAGGTTGCTTCACCGATAACTTTGGAACGGCAGCCATTTGGATTCCTGACCCACGAAAAACAAAAGTAGAGGCTCATTGGTCTGGAAATGGCTATCTTTGAGTACGATACAATTGCATCACGTATGTGAGTTGCTATCTTACACCAAACCAAGCCATAGGTAACTACCAGGTCATACTTGATGACCTGGAAGACACCGTCAGAGAAATGAAAGGTGAGCTGGTGATGGCAGGTGACTTTAATGCAGGGGCCCTAGAATGGGGTATGGCGGGGCCCGACTCCAGGGGTCGAAGAGCCATGGAACTAGCGTCCAGACTAGGTCTAATAGTTTTAAACACTGGCAATACTTCGATCTTTAGGAGACCGGGTTATGCCGAAACTATGCCTGATGTGAAATTTGCGACTGAACGTCTAGCCTTTCGAAACCCGGACTGGCAAGTGATCGAGGACTACACAGCCAGTGATCACCAGTACATCACATTCCGCGTATGTGATGGAACGCCAGGTTTCACTGGACATAATTTGCGAGGGCCCCCTAGATGGAATGTTGCAGGGATAAATAGAGAGAAATTCTCACAGGCCATTGAACGCGGTTAGCAAAGCCTTGTTAGGATTCCAAATAGCTCATCGACAATTAAGCAAGCCAGGAAGTTGACTAGCGCCACAATGCGCATTCTACGCCGGGCTTGCGAAGAATCGATGCCGTGCAAAGTGGTTGGTGGGAAAAGACGTCCTGTTTACTGGTAGATGGCTGAGAGTAGGTGTTTACATCTACGACGAATATCACAGAGAACTCGTAAACACGGAGATGACATCACTTTGAGGAGGGCTGAATACAAGCTATCCAAGAAAGCTCTTCGACGAGCGATCGTGGCCAGCAAACACCGATGCTGGAAGGCGCTGTGTGAGGATATAGATGGAGATCCATGGGGACTAGGATACATGGTCGTTGCTGGAAAACTGGGAGCACATGGAAACATGGGCACCTTGGACTCCGGCACAATGCAGAACATTGTCGATACTCTGTTCCCACCCCATCCTGATAGGTCTGATCCAGCTCCACTGGAATCAGAACTGGATGTCCCTCTTTTCAGCAAGGAGGAGCTCGGTAGAGCCGTGAGAACTATGCAGAATAAGAGGGCTCTAGGACTTGACGGAATTCCAGGAGAGCTGCTGAAAATAGTAGTTGAGGAGCATCGAGAACTCCTTCTGTCGATGTACAATTCGTGCTTGAAGGCTGGTTTATTTTATTCTAGCTAGAAGGAGGCAAAACTTGTGCTTATCGACAAAGGCAAGGGTGTGTCAGATGCGCTTACGTCACGTCGACCTTTATGCATGCTAGATACCGCTGGAAAGTTGATGCAGCCACTATTGAAGCCAGGACTCTTCGGGGCTGTTGCTGCTGTCGGCGGCTTGGCTGACAGACAGTACGGATTCCGGGGGGCAGGGCGACGGTGGACGCAATCGTCGAGGTTGTCGATGCGGCGAGATGCACAGAAAGGGGTAATCACTACTCCCGACCTATTTGACTCCTGGCTACTCTTGACATTCGGAATGTCTTCAACTCTGTTGCATGAGCAAATGTTTTGATAGCCATGGAGCGAAACTTTCGGGTGCCGCCTTATATACTTCGTATATTGGGTGACTATCTTAAGGATCAATACTTGGTTTACAAGACATCGGACGGTCGGAGAAGGAAAAAACTTAGTTCTGGGGTCGTTCAGGGATCTGTACTCGGAGCCAACAAGTGAAACATCTCATATGACGGAATACTCCGGATGCAGATGCCTGAGGACACCTTTCTGGTTGGATACGCAGATGATGTAGCAGCTGTCATCTTCGCTGAGGATGATGAAGCTGCACAGATGCGACCCAATCAGGTTAGGCGCCGCGTGGAGCGATGGATGGAGAGCAATGAATTAGAACTGGCGGCGGCGAAATCGGAAATCGTGCTCCTGACTGAGAAATGTATCCCAAAGATACGCCATATACAGGTTGAAGACACGACGGTGAGTACCACAGCAGCCGTAAGGTACCTGGGGGTTACGCTTGATTCCAAGCTGACCTTCTGGGACCAAATAAAAAAAGTGGCGGTTAGAGCTGCTCGAGTGACAGCGCAACTTGGCAGTTTGATGGCCAATGTCGGCGGACCAGCACCCTGCAAGCGGCGTCTGCTCCTAAGGACAGCTGAATCCATCATGCTATATGGCGTGAAGGTATGGGCCGATGCACTGATGGCCCAAAAATATAAAAAAATAATGGCGGCAGTGCAACGTAGAGGGATAATACGCATCGCGAGCTCCTGCCGTACGGTCTCCAAGTCGGTGGTGCTAGTAATCGCATGTGTTATTCCCATTGATTTCCAAGCACAAGAAAAGAAATTTTTCCACCAGGATAAAAATATTCTCGGCAGAATAGAGGGAGCTGCACGGGCCAGAGCTACCACGATGACCGAATGGCAGAAGCGCTGGGAGAGGGATCCGCGCGGCCGATGGACGGCTCCACTGATCAGTCAGTTGAAGACCTGGTTCCAGAGGTCGCACAGAGAGGTTAATTAACACTTCACGCAGCTCTTATCGGGGCACGGTCGGTTTCGATCCTATCTCCACAACATGGGAAAAGTACCGGATCCGAGCTGTGCCCACTGTCGCGCTCCCGGAGACGATATGCTTCACACGTTTTTTCAGTACGAGGTATTTTGCCTCGAGAGGGAGTGCCTCTGGAGAGATGTAGGACCATGTGGGCCTGAAAATATCGTCCGGCTGATGCTGGAGAGCCCGGAGAGGTGGTCCAATATTTGCAATTTTTGCAAGACCTGTAAGATGTCATATGAATGTGTACAAAATATTTTGCACCAACATTTGTATATGGAAAAGCTCTGCACAAGATAGGTGCCGCGTTTGCGAACAGTCGACCAAAATAAGATTCGAAAGAACATTTCTACCGCCAATTTGGCGTTGTATAAGCGTAATCCAAACGAATTTTTGCGCAGATTCGTAAGTGTTGACGAAACTGGGGTCCACCACTACACTCCTGAAACCAAACAACAGACTCAACAGTGGATTGGAGCAGGGAACTAACTCCAAAGAAGGCAAAAGCAATTTTTCGGGGAACAAGGTTATGGTTACTGTTTTTTTGGGATGCAAGATGTATTATTTACATTCATTACCTTGAAAAGGGTAAAACTATCATTGGTCAATACCACGCAGACTTATTGTAACGTTTGAGCCACGAAGTGAAAATTAAACGATCTCATCTGGCGAAGAAAAAAATCTTGTTTCATCACGATAATGCAGCAGCTCACACGTCAATCGTTGCGATGGGTAAAATCAACGATCTGAAGTTTGAATTGATGCCGCACCCTCCCTACTCTCCAGATCTAGCCCCGAATGACTATTATCTATTTCCTAACCTCAAAAAATAGCTTAGCGATACGAGATTTGCGGACAATGAAGAAGTAATCGAACCTGTAAATGGGTGTTTTGAGAAGCTTGGCGAATCAGTCTATAGAGCTGGCATTACTATACTAGAACACCGCTATGAGAAATTTATCAGACTTGAAGGAGATTATGTTGAGAAATAAAAAAAAAATTCTTAAAAACGTTGTTTTTCTTGGTCAGGCCTAGCAGCACATGCTCAACGAATCCGGTCTTGCATATCAGCTCTTGTAATGAGTTGTTGCTCAAAAACAGTATTTTTTTAAATACCTCTATAAATAAAAATCTGGTGTTATAAGATCGGGTGATTAAGCAGGCCAGTTAAGCAGACTTCCTCGCCCAATCCGTCTGATACCATAATATTCATTCAAAAAGCTCTTACGATTCGAGCAAAAGGTGGTGTTGCGCCGTCCTGCTGGGACCACATTCTTCGTCGCATTTCTAAGTCAATATTTTTCAGCAAGCCAGGCAATTCATCTCTTATTAGCTGCAGGTAATTATACTGATTTACATTTCCTTCAAGGAAATAAGGACCAATCAAGTGTCGATTGACAATCCCGTAGCATACCATAATACTCCAACGTCTTTGATGGGTTACAGTTCGGTATCAATGAGGATTTACATCAAACCAGCAATGGCAATTATGCCTATTCACTTCCCCGTCAATTTGAAATATGGCCTCATCAGAAAACAAAACAAAGTTTAAAAAGTCTGGATCATTTTGTATCATTTGTAAAGCCCATTGCCAAAACACAATCCGTTGTTGGAAATACTCAAACTATAGTTCTTGAACTAAAGTGATATGATAGGCGTAATATCGAAGCCTTGTCATAATTCTTAGAAAAGCACTTTTTGAAATATCAATTTCCCTTTCCACTTAACGAGCGCTAATGTGTGGATCAAGATAAATTACTTACAAGGATAATTACAACTCCATTATCATTTTGATCATACTCATGGAGCCTACGTTGACGAACCATGTGTCCATCACGAGCTCTTTCAATTAAACGTCTGATAGCTGTATCACGAGGGTGTAGTCTGTCAGGATAGCGTTCAACATAAAATCCTGCTACAGTACGATAATTATTTTGGCTTGATCCTATAACCAAAATCATATCAACGATCTCTTTGGAAAGATAGTTAGTCATTTCAAGCAATATTTCTTATTTTGATTGTAAATAAAACTAAAACTTCTTTTTGTTTTTCGTTTTATGTGAAAAATGTGAATTATTAGCGTTCGAATTTCAGAAATGCTATTTTTTATAATGTAATTATTCACATGTTATTAATTATTAACACGTCTGCAAAAAAAATACGTTTCGTCAATGGCTCTTTTAATTAAATCTAAAATGCTCATTAATTTTAAGATTTTCCGCTCATTTTTAATATGCATTTTTTTTTTTTTTTTAATAGTTCGATTCTAATGAAAATAGTTACGACGCTCTTTTACAAAACAGAAATATTGCTTGCTTGGGTGTATGTTTATAAGGTTTGTAAGGGTATGTGGGGATGAGGTACATCAGTGTTGGTTAGCCTGTCTGTAACTAAGGCATCAATAATTTTTAATCCCGAGTTTGACCTTGAAATGCCCTGGAAAAAATGTTGTCAATATGATTTTAAACGTAATATTTCCCGCTGTTTCCGAATCCGGGGTCAAAACTAAGTGTTCCCATTTTAAAAAATCACTTTGACCTTGGAATAACCTTGAAAATCAAGTTCAAGGTCAAAAACTTTAGCGCTAATGTGTTGTCTCTTTGTCCTCTACAACTTTTGTCAGAACCATTTTGCCCTATTTGACTTAGGCTCCGAGTAATACGGCTGTGCCGATTAAAATCGGCCACCGTATATATATATATATATATATATATATATATATATATATATATATATATAATTATTGTATTGTATTGCAGATTTTTTAATTGAATTCATTAAATACTAATTTCTTATAAAAGAAATGAAATCTGCAAAAAATTAACTATTAACAAAAGTAAATTAGTTAGGCGAGTTTGATGTGTCTTAGCATAGTAAGAATTGTAAATTAATAAATATTTTCTTTGGTCTTATAGTCCAATTAAATCAATCATATATAAGCAGTCGACAAAAGCACAATGAAAGAATTGTAAATACATCTTCTCATATATTTTATAAAAAATTTATATAAAATATTTTTCTAAATTCAGTAATATATTAAGACAAAGATACATACAATAACGTCTTAAAACAATGGATTATTACAACAAATGGCTAAGCGCATTTTATATGCATCCCTATATATAACAGCATGTATAGTTTACACAAATATATCTAAATCTGTAAAAAATAATAATAAATAAATAGTTTTAACGGAAATGCAGTTTAATAAAGAAATTAGATCATTTACCAATAGCCGAGTTAATTTTCACATCATTTAGTCTACGTGTGAAAAAAAGTAGGTACGAACTTGCCAAGCCCGATCCCACAAAGTTTATAAGTGAACAAATCCATTATTGAACTTAAATATATATAATCTAAGTCTGAAAAAATATGCTCTTAAATAACTTAAATATATAGACTCTAAGGTAAAAGTACATAATCATAATAAAAATTGTTTACTTTTCATTAATTGTATACTCTCAATTAGAATTCTTTTGGAATAGATTAATCAAATCTTCAGAGAGAATATGCAAAGAAAATAAATCTATCTTGAGAAGTACTTAAAATGTGACTTAACTTCTTGCACGAACCGAACTAATAGCAAAACACCCATAATAACAAAATTATGTGTTCAAAGCCTTGTCTACAGGAATAAATATAATAGAAATTTATACACAGGATTAAAGCGTATATACTATTTAATCCATCAAATTATTACTCTTTTCAATTTGTGTAAAAGTCAGATTTTCGCTTATATATAATTTAAAATTTATTTCTAACAGTTCTAGAATTTTTAATTTAGAATATGAAAACGATTATATAAATATATATATATATATATATATATATATATATATATATATATATATATATATATATAGTAGCTTGGGCTCAGGCAATAAGGGCATCTGGTTATTGACTATCGTTCAGTACCGGACTTTACTCGCCAAATTAAAGTTTTTCAATGGTCCAAGTTAGATTAACCGAATTTTGTCAACCGAAGTTTTGGAAATCTTTTAACGAAATAGTGTTTTCTTATTTCTATCAGGGCGAAAATTGAACTCTTAAATCACAATCCTTCAAAAAATATTATATAGTCTGTTCAAATAAATAAATAATATCTTGTTATACCTAATTGTTATCTATAATTCACTCATAATAAATTATATGTATTTATATTTTTGGCTATTCAAATCGTATGTTAGTTACAAAGTTGAAAATTATTGATCAATAGAGCTTCATTTATTCAAATTACAGTATAAACTATAAAATGTTTTCATGCAAAAATTAATTATTAAAAAATAGCATAAGCTTTGTAGGAACAGGCCTGACAAGTTCATGCCTACTTTTTTCCATGGTGGACCAAATGATGTGAAAATCAAATCAAATTATTTTTTTGAGATTTAGATATATTTGTGTAAATTATACATGCTGTTATATATACGGATGCATATAAAATGCGCTTAGCCACTTGTTTTAATGATCCATTGTTTTAAGACGTATTATATGTATATTTGTCTTAATATATTACTGAATTTAGAAAAATATTATATAAACTTTTTATAAAACATAAGAGAAGATGTATTTACAATTCTTACTATGTTAATACACATCTAATTCGCCTAACTATTTTACTTTTGTTAAAAGTTGTTTTTTGCAGATAATTAATTTACACGAATTATATAAATATGTATTATATATATATATATATATATATATATATATATATATATAATATGTAATATATTTGTATTATACGAAACGCAATGGTAGTGAATGTTCAAGTTCACAATCTGACGTTCAAGCTTTAGGCATCCCGATCAGAATGTTAATTAGGGTTATTATTAGGACTTAATCCTAATAAACAGAGAGTGTTTAACTGTTTAATAAGGCAGTTACATGTACTCTTGAGCACTGAAAATCTTAATTTTAAAAATTACTTACACAACTAAAACATACTTTAAATTTATATTATACAAAAGTATAGAATAAGGCAAATCTGGTGTATTCGAAATTCTAATCATTTAAAAATATTTGTAACTTAACAAATATTTTTTGTTCTTTAAATAAACTCAACTATTCATTTCAAATACACGGTTGTTTCGAAATTGCAGAATATTCGTTCCTATTAAAGCTGTATATTTTTGTTTCAATAGAATTTGAATGAATGTTTGTTGGATTGCAATAAATATACTTTTATGAAATTGACTTATTTGCATTTGGAATTGTTTTCAGTGTGTAACGCAACGCAAATTATGTTATTAGATAAGTAATATTATGTTTGTAACGTTCCTGTCCCCCTCGGGATAGCCTACGCGGTATTTTCCCAGGGTAGTTTGAGAGGGGAGGAAGTTTTTCAGAATCGGACGGCGGTTTCAGGGAAATAATTATACCAGAACACAGTATACGTTTGATAACAGTAAAAATATAAATTTATTGAAAAGAATCACTCCTCTATCTACATGATTCTGTAACAAATAAATAATCACAAAATAATTAATACGAAAGTAATTTTAAAACTAGATCTATATATATATAATTCTTAAACTAATTTCGCGTTATTTTCCGCGATATCTCTAATATCCGGCGCTATTTACCGCACGGATACCCGGTGTTATTTTCCAGGCGGGGAACTAACGAAACGAGACAGGTAGATTCTAAAAATAGGATATAACAAGGTAAGCTTAACTCTGCTGGTCTTTTGAGGAGCACCTCGCAACCAGGATCAAGATCTAAGGGGAAGATTACTAGTCGGGATAAGTAAACTGCTGGTCTTTTGAGGAGCGCCTCGCAACCAGGATCACGTTTACTTAAGGATAGGTAAAATTATTAGCCGCCTGTCTTTTGAGGAGCACCTCGCAACAGAGATCAAGCTAATAACTTCGGAAAAATAAGTAAATATAAGGATAAGTAAACTGATGGTCTTTTGAGGAGCGCCTCGCAACCAGGATCACGTTTACTTAGGAAAGGTAAAATTATTAACCGTCTGTCTTTTGAGGAGCGCCTCGCAACAGAGATCAAGTTAATAATTTCGGAGAGGATTTTCAAGAAGGAGTTTATTGAGCTCTGGATAAATTATAGCTCCGGGGAGAGTTCGTGTGAATCAACTTCGGGGCAGTTGGTTCACCGTGCGAACTGTCGATTTTGCCTTTTGCAGGCCCTTTTATATTGAAATAATCGAATAATTCCGTCGCCGCTCGTTTAATTTCGGACGAGGCGCCGAATAATAATAATAATAATTAGTAATAATTATAATACTTATTGTTTATATTTGCAGCCGCTGTGCTGAGTACAATAATTATCTACACGTATACTAGTATATACGTACACACACATATATATATATATATATATATATATATATATTGAATTCGTTTTTGAAGACCCGCTATATAGACTGGAGTGCCCGCGACAATATAAGGCTTGTGTGTCCGCAGTATTCGCTGCTGGCACGTGCCGTTCGACAAGAGCGTACAGTAGTGTGTGTGCGGCGCGTATTAGCGGGGATAGGGACCGCCGGTCTAATACATGGAACGCGCTCTCTCTTGCCGCGCGCAGTGTATCCCCTCTACGGCATACTCTGTACTTAAGCTTAGTAGTAGAGAGAGAGACTAGATATCGCATTCTCTCTCTACTTATTCGAGTGTCGGCAGTTGCGACCACTACCTTCTCCAGTAGTCGTCGCGACCTTTGCCCGGTTTCCGGTATTTATTTCGTGTATACGCGAGTTTTAATTTTATATTTGTAGAAATAATATATTTAATATATTACTTCTAGTGATGTTCAATATTATTTCTTGTGGCGTTTATACATCTAAGTCCATGTATGTATGTAAATTACATCCACCAAATTAGATGTAACACCATCTCAAGCATTTTAATTTTAATATGTGTGCGCGGTATATTCCGTATAGTAGATTTTCTGTTTCGAACGAAATTTGCGCGGCCATGTTTTTGAACGTCGCATGTTTATATAAACTTGTAGTCTTATTGTACAGTTCATCACAGAAAATAAAGCTGTCTGTGACGATATCAAGAAGAGATTCGTAGAATAATTTTTTTTAATTCATTTCCATTATTTATTAATAATTGTTTTTCATAGTCATATTTGTTTATAATATCCATCTATTGTCTAGTACCCGAAGGTTTTGAATTTAGGCTTTTACAAAAATTTTATTTTACAGAATCTTTAGCAGAGTGTGTGTTGTTTAGCATTATACTACTGACAGAAAAATCTAGTTACATTTTGAATGAACAAAAATGAGATTATATCTGCATATTATATTAGTCGCCTTACTTTAGTATATTGATATATTGTTTATGGTTTTTGAAGTGTTTATCATAAATATAATGGTGAAAATTTGAGGAAATTTCATTTTTATAGTGAAAACCATAAAAACACCGTAAAAATCTGGTTTTTCTAAATTATCTTGTAAAATACGAAAAGTTCCAAAAAGAATTGATAAGAAAAATTATAAATTCCACTAAAAATCATATTTCTTATTCTATACATTTTTCTGTACCAAGAGTACCCAAAAAAATATATTCAAACTAACGGAGGATATAGAATAGTCAATGAGAATATTACGGTGAAGTGCATTGTTGTTAATAAAAAAACGTGTAAAGAAAAAATATATAAATTAAAAAATATGTATTTTGATGAGACTTTGAACTCTTAGTTAAATCATTTAATTGAATTTTTTATATTTTTCGAGATAATTTAGAAAAATAATATTTTAACTGGGTATTGATGTGATTCATTATAAAATTAAAATTATCACCAATTTTTACTACCATATATATAATCAGAATCTTAAAAAACGTATATATAAAAATTTTAATAAAAATCGCGTTAGTCGACTACTTGAAAAAATTGGTAGCTCTTTGCTATAAGAGATTTTCTCAGCATTGATGTTTGCCAGTTTTCCTTAAAGTTGCCGTAGGTTTCAAAACTTCAAGCTGCTTGCTAGCTGCTGCGAGACTATATATATATATATATATATATATATATATATACATGTAGCAATAAAATTTCTTTTTGGTCAGTATAAGCTTCTCATCTTTTATTGCACCCCCCCCCCCCCGCTGCCAGCCTATTGTCTCGACAAGCTTTTCCTCTGCACGCGCCGAACACAGTCGTCTCCCCCCTCGATCGCACCATCGCACGAGCTCGAAAAAGAACATCTGGAATATCCCACGAAACGGCCACTACCTCGCTTTGGCCGCCAGAGGCCCTCGTTTTCAGTCGAAAATTTTTACGGCAGTCTGGCCCATAAGCGTCGGCGATCTCCCCTTATTATCTCTGGTGCCCATTTGCCAACGTCACGAGCTGCGACGTAAGTAATAAATATATATAGATATATCTGTACGCTTCTGTTCAATGCGATGTTGCTGTTTTCCGTTGAATCATGCAGAGGCTAAACCAAATAATATCTAATATGCGCACGAGCATCAGAAAGCAATTCAGACCCAAACTCCAATGCCAGCTTCATAATGCAAACGAATTTTTCATTCTACAAAAAACCAAGACTTTCCTTTCTTCCATTGTAGAATTTCATATTGAGTCTGATGATTTTGTGCTAAAATGGATATTCTATAATTAGTTTAAAAAATTTCTTTTTAATATTTTATGCTTATATAAAAATGTCGGGACAGAAAGAGGAAATGCATTAATTGTTTCAAATATTAAAAATATTAATAATAATATAATAATGCTTTATATAAAATATAAAGCAAAAATTTAACTTTGTAATTTTTAACAGTTATACGTTTTCTAAATTAGAAGTACAAGATATAAGATTTACATTGTATAACATTTTACAATAGGATAAAATTTAAATTTTTGTATTTTCTACAATATGCATTATCAATAAAAAATGTATAAGTATTTTAAATAATTATAAGTAATAACATGAACTTAAACATATTGTTAAAAAATACGAGTATAACGTAGATTTTAATGTCAACGTAGTTGATCAACCCATATCGGTGATACTACATACTAAATATAATTCATAAATCACATACATTATTTCTAGTTTCCTTCACATTCAAACAGCATACTTTTCATTTACATTTATTATAATCTACTCAATATTGTTACTCATTGATCTTTTAAACAATTCGTGTAATTCCGATTTAACACAAAGATTGGTCTAAGGAATAGAGTCATTTTATGTATAAACTAATAATAAAATGATTCCGTTTGTTTGTTTATAATATTACAGTGATTGTGGACATAACCTCACTTATGATAAAATTCTCTATTCAAGAAATGGTTAAAAATAGATTATCTGAATTACTTATGTATATTATAGAGTAATTGCAATAATTTATTCAATTCTGAAAATTATAGTATAAAATTTTAAAGACTATATAATAAATCGTTTAAAAGATTAAATATATATAATTTAATATATGTAATTGAATACAGAGCTATCTCGAGAAACTTGTCAAATTTATATAAAAAATTTATAATAATTCTAGATAGATAGATTACGTATACATATTGATTCGCTTGATTACAAATATTATTGAAATTGATAACAACAAAGTTTTTGGAAATAATTGAATAAAAAATTATAGATGAGATCAGAATATAACACTTATTTTCCATGAAATTTTTCTCTAAAAGAAAAAAAAATACAAAGAGATCGTTTAAAAAAAAAATTGTAGAAAAATAATTGGTGAAAAAAAATTGTGAGATAAAAAAATTGATAAAAAACAAACCAGATTAAAAAAAACATAAGAAAAAAATCCCAGAAAAAATTAAAAAAAATGTTTAATTAAAACCGATTTCAAAAAATATATTGAAATAACATTAGTTTTCAAAAATGTAAAAAAAGTACGAAATATCGATAGACTACTGCCGTATAATAAACTGCTTATTATCTCTGACTAAACTAAGAGTCTAAAAACTCGTATACATGCTGTTATTTGTGAGGATACATAATGTACTTAGCCATTGGTTTTAATGGTCCATTGTTGTCAGCTGTAATTTCGTTATATAATTGATTTTTTATTAAGGTATTTCAGAATATTTCCGAAAAATATTTTATATGAATATTGTTCTTTTATACGAACATTTGTTTTTGTTTTTCCACGAAATGGTTTACATATATAAATATTTTTAGTTTACTGATTAAAAATCTACCAATGTATTATTATTAGTTAAAATAATAGTAATAAACGGTATTAATTAATAGAATAAAACTTATGTTTTATATTAAATTCTTTGATTGATAGATCTTTTAAAAATAAAAGTTTTTATGTACAGCTGATTCCGTTAACGATTTTAGAAGCTACGATATTTAGAAACAACGTTCGGTGATCTTTTTGAATCTGCAAGTATCGCCGGACCATTTTGGAGTACAAAAATCTGACAAAAGGAGTTGTTTATTACATCTAACATGTAATTACAGTCTTATTACAAATACTGTTCGAGCATTTTCGACCATATCCGATTAAGCCCTTTTTAATCAATTCTATAAATCAAAAAGTCATCACGTGTGAAAAGAAGTTCATTGATATAGTTAAATCGGGATGTGGCACTGACTCCGAAAAATCAAATTGATTCTTCGAGAAATGTCTTGGATATTGTCACTAAGGCCATTTGAGTGTGATAATATCAGTGGTATATTATTTCTCGAAAAATTACTTTCCCCCTTTTAGCGCCACAGTAATAGTCTATTCATATTTCGTACTTTTCTTTTTACCTTTTTTTGAACTAATTTTATTTCTACTTATTTTTTTATTTTTTTGAACTAATTTTTTCTGGATTTTGTTTTATGTTTTTTAAACTACTTTGACTTTTATCAAATTTTTATTTATTTCACAAACTTTTTTCACCAAATGTTTTCCTGCAATTTTTTTTAATCGATCTTTTTGTATTTGGTTCTATTTTTTTCTTTTAGAGAAAAATTGCATGGAAAATAAGTGTTATATTTTGATCTCATCTATAATTTTTTATTCAATTTTTTCCAAAAATTTTTTTGTTATCAATTTCTATAATATTTGTAATCAAACGAACCAAAATCTATACGTAATCTATCTATCTATAATTTTTATCAAATTTTACGTACATCTGATCATTTTTACGAAACAGCTCATATGGTCTTTAAAATTTTATACTATAATTTTCAGAATTAAATAAATTATTGCAATTAATCTATAATATACATAAGTAATTCAGATAATCTATTTTTAACAATTTCTTCAATAAATCATTTTATCATAAGTGAGGTTATATCCACAATCACTGTAATATTATAAATAAACAAACAAAATCATTTCTCTATTAGTTTATACAGAAAATGACTTTTTTATCTGTTTTTTATCAATTTTTTTATCTCACAATTTTTTTTCACCAATTATTTTTCTACAATTTTTTTTTTAAACGATCTCTTTGTATTTTTTTTTCTTTTAGAGAAAAATTTCATGGAAAATAAGTGTTATATTCTGATCTCATCTATAATTTTTTATTCAATTATTTCCAAAAACTTTGTTGTTATCAATTTCAATAATATTTGTAATCAAGCGAATCAATATGTATACGTAATCTATCTATCTAGAATTATTATAAATTTTTTATATAAATTTGACAAGTTTCTCGAGATAGCTCTGTATTCAATTACATATATTAAATTATATATATTTAATCTTTTAAACGATTTATTATATAGTCTTTAAAATTTTATACTATAATTTTCAGAATTGAATAAATTATTGCAATTACTCTATAATATACATAAGTAATTCAGATAATCTATTTTTAACCATTTCTTGAATAGAGAATTTTATCATAAGTGAGGTTATGTCCACAATCACTGTAATATTATAAACAAACAAACGGAATCATTTTATTATTAGTTTATACATAAAATGACTCTATTCCTTAGACCAATCTTTGTGTTAAATCGGAATTACACGAATTGTTTAAAAGATCAATGAGTAACAATATTGAGTAGATTATAATAAATGTAAATGAAAAGTATGCTGTTTGAATGTGAAGGAAACTAGAAATAATGTATGTGATTTATGAATTATATTTAGTATGTAGTATCACCGATATGGGTTGATCAACTACGTTGACATTAAAATCTACGTTATACTCGTATTTTTTAACAATATGTTTAAGTTCATGTCATTACTTATAATTATTTAAAATACTTATACATTTTTTATTGATAATGCATATTGTAGAAAATACAAAAATTTAAATTTTATCCTATTGTAAAACGTTGTAGAATGTCAATCTGATATCTTGTAGTTATCATGTTGACAACGTATAACTTTTAAACTTAGTTTTTTAACTAAGTTAAAAAACTATTCTGAAATATAAAAAACTTCTATACTTTGATTTGATTTTATTATAGCATTTAATAGCAAGAATTTCATTTTCTATTTTTGATTTATATTATTATTTATATGTTGAATATTGGAGACAATTAATGGATTTTCTCTTTTTGTTCCTACGCGTTATGTACTACAATATAACATAAGCATTAGATATTAAAATTACATTTTTTAAACTAATTATAGAATATCCATTTTAGCACAAAATCATCAGACTCAATATGAAATTCTACAATGGAAGAAAGGAAAGTCTTGGTTTTTTGTAGAATGAAAAAATCGTCTGCATTATGAAGCTGGCATGGGAGTTTGGGCATGAGTTGTTTTCTGATGCTCGTGCGCATATTAGATATTATTTTGCTTAGTCTCCGTATGATTTAAACGAAAACAGCAACATCGCATTAGACAAAAGCGTACAACTATATCTATATATATATTTATTGCTACGTCACGAGCTGCGACGTTGCTGTTTTCGTTTAAATCATACAGAAGCTAAGCCAAAACACATCAAATATGCGCACGAGTATCAAAAAGCAATTCAGACCCAAACTCCAATGCCAGCTTTATAATGCAGACGAATTTTCATTCTGCAAAAAATCAAGACTTCCAAATAGAAAATAGAAATTTCTTTTGCAAAAGAAATTTCAAGCTGAGTCTTATAATTTTGTACTAAAATGGATATTCCTTAATTAGTTTAAAAAATTTAATTTTAATTTTTAATGCTTATATTATATTGTAGTAAATAACGCCTAGGAAGAAAAAGATTAAATCCATTAATTGTCTTAAATAACAAAAATATAAATAATAATATAAATCAAAAATGGAAAATGAAATTCTTCAAATTAAATGCTAAAATAAAAAAATAAAATAAAATAAAATAAAAATTTGAAGTTAAAAAGTTATATGTTATCTAAATTATAACTACAAGATTAAAATTTACACTCTACAACATTTTACAATAGCATAGAATTTGAAGTTTTGTATTTGCTGAATATGCATTATCAATAAAAAAATATATAAGGATTTTAATTTACTATAAGTTATGACACGAGCTTAAACATATTTTTAAAAAATACGAGTTTGACGTAGATTTTAATGTTAACGTAGTTGATCAACCCGTATCTCTGATACTACATATTAAATATAATTCATAAATCACATACATTATTTCTAGTTTCCTTCACATTCAAACAGCATACTTTTCATTTACATTTATTTTAATCTACTCTGTATTGTTACTTATTGATATTTTAAACATATTAATAAATAATTCATGTAATTCCGATTTAACACAAAGATTAATCTAAAGCATAGAGTCATTTTCTGTATAAACTAATACGGAAATTATTCTGTTTGTTTATTTATAATATTGCAGTGACTGTGGACATAAGCTCACTTCTAATGAAATTATCTATTGAAGAAATTGTTAAAAAAAATTATCTGAATTACTTATGTATATATTGTAGAGTAATTGCAATAATTTATTTTATTCTGAAAATGATAGTATAATATTTTAAAGAACATATAATAAATCGTTTATAATCTTAAATATATATTCGTTAATATATAAAATTGAATACAGAGATGTTTCTAAAAACAGTAAACAAGTCAGCAAATAAACAGCCCCAGCAGTATTTGTTATAAGACTGTACACTCATGTAAATGATGTATATAAATCATGTAAATCATGTACAAAAATGTCAGATTTTTGTACCCCAAAGTGGTCCGTCGATCCTCGCAGATCCAAAAAGAACTTCGAACATTGTTTCTAAATATCGTAACTTCTAAAACAGTTAACGGAACCAGCTGTACATAAAAAATTTTATTTTGAAGAGATCTATCTATCAAACAATTTTATATAAAACATAAGTTTTATTCTATTAATTCATGTCGTTTATTACTATTATTTTAGCTAATAATAATACATTTGTAGATTTTTAATCCATAAACTAAAAATATTTATATTATATATGTTAATCTTTTCGTAGAAAAACAAAAAAAAATGTTCGTATATAAGAGCAATATTTATATAAAATATTTTTCGGAAATATTCCGAAGTAGTTTAACAAAAAAGAAATTATATAACGAAATTACAGCTGACAACTATGGACCACTAAAACAAATGGCTAAGTACATTTTATATGTATCATCATAAAGAACAGCATGTATAGTTTAGTAGAGATAAGAAGCAGTTTATTATACGGTAGTAGTCCATCGATATTTCGTACTTTTTTTTACATTTTTTAAAACCAATTTTCTTTCAATCTATTTTGTTGAAATCAGTTTTATTTAAAAATTTTATTTATTTTTTAACTACTTTTTTTTTTTTCCTTATGTTTTTGATTTTTATAAATTTTTTTTTTATTTTTTAACTACTTTTTTTTTATTTTTTTTTCTTATGTTTTTGATTTTATAAAATTTTTTTATCTCAATTTTTTACTGCAATTTCTTTTTCAATCTATTGTTTTGTATTCGATTTTATTTTTTTCTTTTAGAGAAAAATTGCATGGAAAATAAGTATTATATTTTGATATGATCTATATTTTTTTATTCAATTTGTTCCAAAACCTTTTTTTGTTATCAATCACTTTAATATTAGTAATCAAGCGACTCAAAATGTATACTTAATCTATCTATCCAGAATTTTTATCAGTTTTTTATATAAATCTGACAAGTTGTTCGAAACATCTCTGTTTCAATGATATATATTAAATAATATACATTTATGATTATAAACGATTTATTATATGTTCTTTAAAATATTATGCTATAATTTTCAGAATAAAATAAATTATTGCAATTACTCTATAATATACATAAGTAATTCAGATAATTTTTTTTAACAATTTCTTCAATAGATAATTTCATCATAAGTGAGGTTATGTCCACGATCACTGCAATATTATAAATAAACAAACAGAATAATTTCGTTATTAGTTTATACAGAAAATGATTCTATGTTTAGATTAATCTTTGTGTTGAATCGGAATTATACGAATTGTTTATCATACCAATAAGTAATAATACAGAGTATTTTTGATTTATATTATTATTTATATTTTTATTATTTGAGACAATTAATGGATTTTCTCTTTTTGTTCCTACGCGTTATTTACTACATTATAATATACATCATATATCATTATTTACTACATTATAATATACACAAAATCATAAGACTCGATTTGAAATTTCTACACTGGAAGAACGGAAAGTCTTGATTTTCTGCAGAATCAAAAATTCGTCTGCATGATAAAGCTGACATCGGAGTTGGATCTTAATTGCTTTTTGATCTCGTGCGCATATTAGATGTTTTGGCTTAGCCTCTGTAATGATATAAACGAAAACGACAACGTCGCATTGGACAAAAGCATATAACTATATCTATATATTTTTATTGCCTACGTCACAGCTCATGACGTAGGCAAATGCGCACATTAATTTATGCTGACGTAGCTGCGACGTCGGTTGGCGCGTTAGTGTAGCAGTTGAGCCTATTGAGGGCGCACGCTCTCGGCGCTCGAAAATCGTCGAGCCTTTCGTATATATCATAGGCAATCTCTCCTTATTATCTCTGTTGGCAGTTTCATAAGCGTTTATTACATTTACATGGGAAGTATAGGAAAATTCATTCCAGCATTTCCATATCTACTTATCCACAATTTACCGGAGGCCTTTCAGAGCAGATCCAATATTACTTGAAGTGCAGAAAAGTTATTTTTGTATAATCTAGTTATTTTTAGAATTGAACATCCTGCAGATAAATTTCATATATTGCGGTTGAGGCCGGGGAACTGGGGAACTTGTACTAACGCCATCTGGATTTCGTGGAACATTTCTAATGAAATGTTCTCTAACAGATAGTTATCCGCATGCCTATGGGCCTTACACTTCTATTACCGTCTATCTTCGTTGGCATCGTCGATCTCCCCTTATCTTTGTCACGACCAACAATCCCACTAGGGAGAGTACAGAGGAGTGGTAACACTGCTAAAATCGTGCCAAATTACACGGCAAGACTTGAAACAGAATTGATCGTAAGGCGGCGACACCATTCCAGGTTGCTCATTCAAATGCATGTATTTGAAGAAAAGAGTTGGGTAAGCAGTGAGCGCGGAGAGAGGGGAAAGTTAAATCTCTGCTCACCTACTCTTACTTCTTTTCTTTCTCTCACTCGCTATGGCTTTTTCTTTCCCTCTTGCACACAAAAACATCGAGGGATTTGGACAAACAGCGACGTCTGTCGGACAAATCTGATCTATTATCTTGGGCTAATTTTTTATGAGCATTTCCCATAAGTGAGTTGAGTTATCAGTCCTCTCTATACTCCCTAAATCCTACACTCGAACTCGGGCCATATTTTCTTGATGACGTCAAGAAGACGAATTCGAATTTCTGATCGATTTTTTAATTTTATTTACCTGGTTACCATAGGTGCCACATGTAATATTCTGAATAACCTAATCAGAATCAAATTCAAAAATTTGTTTTTGATCTTCTAGTTTGATACTTTATATAATTTTTTGATATTTTAAATGGCTATTCAATGGCTTAAAGTAAAAGAAAGTTGTTTTAAATTTCAAAACATTTCGTCTTGTGATTATTTCAAAAATAATGTACAAATAGAAGTTGATAAAAATAATTTAAGATTAAAAGAATTTAAACTTGCTATTAAAGAAAAAGATTATGTTAGTTCAAGATTTAAAAAAAATTCTGATAGTGATTCTATTTGTAAAGAGTGTTATCGTTCAGATACTTCTGATAGTGAATCTGAATTTAATAATAATCTTCAACCCTTTGGAATTATAGCTCCATTATTTGCTTTTACTAATTCAAAAGATTTTGATAAAATAAAAAAGTATTCAATAAAATTAAATAAACAATCTATTTCTATAAAAAAAATGAATGTTATTTCATCTTTAACATTACATGATAGAATGAGATGTTTAAGCCTCAATAAAATTCATCAATCTAAAGAAATTCAAGTTAAACCAGTCAACATAAATATGAGTTTTACTAATGGAGAAACATTACAAATTGAGCAAGATAATCGTATTTTATTAAGACCAGTAATAGATCGGCAAAGAAATCAAAAATTAAAATTAAAACCTATTCAACCGAAACTCAGCAGTTCTGCAATTAATAGGAAAAAATTGCAAAAAAAAATTGAAAAAGACAATATGGTATTATCATGTTGCTAACATATTTATTAATAAAGACAATTATTTAAATAGAAATATTTATATTTTCTTTTCATAAAATGAAATTTTGAATTTAGTTATTACTTCGGAGACTTCAACAAGCCAAATCATGTATTTACAGAACAACTAAACTACCAGGAAATAGAGCAATGTAATAATTCAATGACATTTATTATTTTAAACTTTTTTATATACAGCTTAATTATCTATAAAAAATACAACATAATAAATTTATTCATAATTTATATTGAAATTTTATTAAAAATATTTCCAATGTAAGATGGTTTTGAAATAATAAATTTGTAAACAAATATTTTTATAAATTATTTATTTGTTGGCAATTTCTATTTTGAATTTTGAATAAAAACAAAAAATAGTAGCAAACATTAAGTGCTTCAGTGTTTAAGACTTACTTTGTAATCTTTTAAAGAAATTATCGAAGGATAGTCCAATAAATATATAGTAGAACAATATTATCAGAAAATATAAATATGTATCATTGTCTGAGATTATTCTTTCTGCTTTGAAATCCAAGCATTTGATGATGATGGGCTCCAAATTGTACTTAAGGACCTGAACGGATCAAAAGCTAACTGTTCCTAGAAAGATAAAAATTACTATTGAATATTTTGGAAATGTTATTAATTATAATAAAAATAAATCTTATTTTAAATGTTACAAACTTTTTTAAATTTAACAAAGAAGGAAAATGATAAAATTTTTGTAGATTTGGTCTTATGTTACATAATAGACTTATCAGTAAATCTTTTACAGAGTTACATATATAGACACGGCCTATTTCGTCTTGCAACCACGTTCGAGAGGGGAGCTTGATCTCAAATATTTACGAAACATGTTTCCTTAAATAAATTAAATAAACTGTTAATAAAATTGGGTAAAATAAAAACTATGCATTGCATTAATAAACACTTTGTATTTCAATTTGGACCATATTTAAACGTGTTATCGAAAATTTGAATTATAGAGGGTACTACCAGAGATATTAAGGGGACATCGCCGACGCTTATGGGTGAAACTGCAGTAAAAATTTTCGACTGAAAACGAGAGTTTCTGGTGATCAAAACGAGATACTGACTTGATACCGCTTCGTGCGATATTTCAGACGTTGTTTTTCGAATTTGTGCGATGGTGCGATCAAGGGGGGTGACGACTGTCTTCGGAGCGTGTGGGGGGAAAGCTTGGTGAGACAATAGTCTGGCAGCGGGGTGCAATAAAAGATGAATAGCTTATACTGGCAGGGACCACAAAGAAATTTTATTGCCACACACGCACACACATATATATAGCAGCAGCTAGCAAGCTCAACGTTTTCAAACCTGCGGCAACTTTAAGGAAAACTGGCTATTTCGTAAAAGTGTATTTATTTCAGTCCAACAAATATTCATTTAAATTCTATTTATTTGACACAAAAACATACATATTTAAAATGAACGAAAATTTTGTAATTTTGAAAGAATCGTCTGTTTGAAATAAACAGTTAGGTTTATTTGAAGAACAAAAAATATTTGTTACGTTACATATATTTTTAAATGATTAGACTATGTGCTTGTATGTCTATGCAAGTATGGCTAATATGCCATACTTGCCTTATTTTATACTTTTATATAAAGTCAATTTAAAGTATGCTTTAGTTGTGTAAGTAATTTTTAAAATTAAGATTTTTGGTGCTGAAGAGTACACCAACCATGGTTCAACGTTTAGCAATTGTCTCGGCTTCGCTCGAGATAGTAAATATAACTGACTTATGAACCATTTAAACAATCTCTATTTATGAGGATTAACTCCTAATAATAACCCTAACATTCTGATCGGGATGTTTAAAGCTTGAACAGCAGATTGTTTGCGTTGAACATTCACTTCCATTGCGTTTTGTACAATACCAATATATTACATAAAATACATATATATATATATATATATATATAATACAATAAAAATGATGAAAAAATATGTAAATATAGTTAGTATTTATTGCAATATAATATATAGTGTACGTTTACATCGTTGAAGATTACGAAAATGACGGTCTAATAAGTTAAGACATTACGGTTGAATTTTATATTTTGTTTAAATTTTCAGTTCTCATATATTAAAAAAATATTTACTATATTTAACTAAACATTCAGTATTTGAAATGTATGAACTACTTATTTTGAATAAATGATTAATTAATGGTATAAGAATAAACCCTTTATTTAAATGTATAACATTTTTTTTCAGTATAGACTTATTTCTATGACATATTTTGTTACTTATTTCTATGACATATTTTGTTACTTATTTCTATGACATATTTTGTAATATGTTTCTATGACATACGTTTCACTTGGAACTAAAAAAATGTATGTTTGATTTAATTTTGTAATGCTTCTCTATTTAACTAAAATAATTAAATTGCAAAAAAATATATGTACGCTTTAAAAAAATTAACTTAACATAAAGACAATATTCATGGTCATTTTTAGCAATTGATCTATGTTTACGAATTCAATAGATCTCGAAAAAGATGTTATTTATAAACTGTAACCTTTTCCAAAAATTATTTGATTGCTTTTTATATTTTTGGAGTATCATATCAGAATCCTATATAATCATATTTGACACATAAATACCTTGTATGGAGGAGATAGATAAATAGGAAAAGAGAGAAAGAGGGGGTGGGGGAGAAAAGAAAATTCAAGGATTAACATGGATTACTCGATGTTGATGGGTATTGCCATACCATGCACCAGCGAGTTTCCTCTATACTGTTTCATCTTTCTCTCTCACCTACTCTCACTGTTTCTTACCTGTCCATCTACACGCATGTTGTACGAGGCCTAGCAGGCAGTCTACCGATATACATACAACTAGCTATGTTGTCATCATTTTGTTTTTGTTTTTTTTTTTTTTTTTTTTAAATTTGCAATAAAAAATATTTTATCTTCTAACCTTGACTGTATAGAATACGTATTCAAAATTTCAAGGCGATCGGTTTATTTTTAGTAGTTTTGGCGCCTACGCGAAGAACTTATTCGCTTCGATTCAAAATTAAAGGAGAACCAAGTTCTCAATATTATCCATTTTTGCTATATAGTGTACAAGTTAAGATTATTATATTGTTAAATTTTGAAACCAACGTCTCGATATAAGGAATTGATTTCTTGAGAAAAGTTAATTAATAAGCAATCAATTTCTTTCAGTCCAAAAATATTAGATATTAGCATCCCCCGTCTCGGCTTTGCCCGAGATAATAATTTAACCGATTTCATAAACAATTCAATAAGATCTAAGGAAAAAGTACTCTATATATAAACATCTATATTTCTATAAATAATTGACCGAAATTTACTTATCGTCGCTTCTATATAAAAAGCTACTTCAATGTAACGTCCACTTCAAAAAGTTGATATTTTGCCGACCATTTTATACAATATATATCCATATTAAATACGGCTTTAATGGAGAAAATTGTACATTCGAGTTCGAGCGGTAGAAAAAGATGTTCAAGTTTCTCGAAACGATTTTTATAGAGAGTATCACGTTCGGACTATAGGAAATGTCTCGGGATGACTGCTATAGAGAGTTTTGTGTTGGGATGGTAGAATACAATGTCCAGGTATCTCGGGACAATTCTTATTGGGAGTGTGCATGTTCAAAAGATAGAATACGAATCACTTCATAGAAGTCGTACTGAGATTTCTGGACATTATTTCCCACCAACTAAACACAATACTCGTCCCGAGAAAGCTAGCATCGCTTCCTAACGACTAAACACAATACTCCCCGTAACAATCACCCAGAGACACCTGAACATCGCATTTTATCATTTGAGATAAAAAATTATACTTTCTGTAAATTATTTATATAATAACATACATTAATTTTTTATATAATAAATTTTATTTCATTGCTATTTATATTATATCATGCATTCATTAAAATTAATTCAATAGTTATTAGAATACAACAAATATTCATTTGATTTATATTTAAAACAGAAACATACATATTAAACACGAATGAATATTTTGTAATTTGGAGTAAACCATATATTTGAAATCAACAATTAAGTTTATTTGAATAGTGAAAATATACTTATTACATTACACTAAATAAATTATTGAATACTAATAAAAATTTCTTGAGTTTTACTAAACGGATCTACATATACATAAAAAATAAAGTTAAATAAATAAATATTTGAAAAACTATATATATACTCAAATTTAACAAATATATTCAATTTTTGGAAAAGCTATTCAATATGAACAATTAAATAGCTTTATCAAAAGGTGAAATATATTTATTTGATTATACCCAACGAGTTGTTAAAAATTAATACATTTTTTCGATTTTATTAAACGAAGCACAAAGATATATATATATATATATATATATATATATATATATATATATATATAATTTGTAGTTTTTACTATTTATTTATTACATTTAATATTGAATTCTTTGTGCTTCATTTAATAAAATTAAATAAATATTTATTAGATTTTACAACTGGCAGGGAATAATCGAATAAATCTAATCCACCCTTTGTCATTCATTTGAGTAAATGGTTTTTTAAAAAATTAAATATATTTCTTGCATATATATATATATATATATGTTGGAACAACTGATGAAAATATATAGCAGAGTGGATATAATAAAAGACAAAGGATTCAACTTCGCACTTAAAAGCTTTATTAACCAGCGACCGAACTGTACAAGCAACAGTAACCGACTAACGGTCCTTCTCTCTAAAAGAGCGCTCGCGCAGCGCCGCTCTCTCATACAGCATCTGTACTTCTCGTACAGATGTCACTCGTACTATATGTATATACAGAATGGTTGGTGCTTCTTTCCAACACTCCCTCTCACCACCATGCCATTCGCTCAGGCTGATTTCTCTCAGTGTCGCATAGCAAGCTCTTAAGTGCTCGTCGGTGTCTCAGCGAATTCTTTCGTATTGCTTTCTCAGGTGTTAACGAGAGCCAGCTTGACATCGCTTTGCAGACAGGCCTCAGTCCCAGTTTTCTGGTTTCGAACCTGCAAATAAAGAAATCTGTTAATCTCCCAGCATTATTCTAGAGCTCAGCTTATCATGCAACTGAGCGCACAATGCTTTGGTGAATATATCTGCTACTTGATTTTTTGAGTAGATCCATTCTATCTGAATGTAGTTTCTTTTAACGCACTCTTTAATAAAGTGCTCTTTTCTCTCTATCATGTGTCTTAATCTATTGCTGCCATCGGTTTCCGCGCACGATTTGGCAGCCAAGTTATCGCAGTACAATACAACAGGCATTAAGCTTTTAGACATTACGAACTTAATCGAGTCGTGTAGGGCGAGAATTTCCTGACATTCATCGCTCATGGCTATGTACTCCGATTGGCACGTGGACAGAGCTACACTCCGCTGTCTTTTTGTTTTCCACACTATTGCATCGCCGAACAGTCGCACTACGAGACCGCTTGTAGTAAGGGCGTTCTTACAGTCTGATAGGCTGGCGTCCGAGAAGACCGTCATTTTATCAGATAAGCCTTTGTACACAAGACCTTTGTCGATTGTCCCTGACAGATATTTGCATACACGGGAAGCCATCTTCCAGTCTTCCTGTGTAGGACTTATCTGGTGTCTACATAAAATATTCACGGCGTACGTTATATCTGGTCTTCTAGAATTGGCCAGATATAGTAACGATTCTACTAGTTCACGAAACATTCTACCGGGAGACGCTTCTACTGCGCAATCTTCATTTTCTCTGCTTTTGCGCGCTCGGTCGTTCGCGTATGCTATCGGGAGTGAAGTATCCACTGGGTGCGTTCTTTCGAATCCGAATTTAATCAACAGACTACGCACGAATTTTCCCTGAGATAATTTAAGTGTTTTCTTCGCCCAATCGCGATCTAATCTAATTCCCAGAAATTCGCGCGGTTCACCGAAATCTTTGACTTTAAATTCAGCGCCAAGTTTTTCGGTTATATCTTTGATTTCCTTATTGTCGTTGCTGGAGACGAGGATATCATCCACATACAAGAGTACATAACAGACGACATCGTCTGTTCTTTTTACAAATAGACTCGGATCTATAGAATCAGATATGTATCCAAATTTATTGATAGTTTCAGTAAATTTGACGTTCCATCTTTTCGGGCTGATTTTTAAGCCATATAACGAACGTTTTAATTTCCAAAGCTGTTTGTCGTTTTCATCTGATTTTACTCCCTCTGGTATATGCATGTATATATCCTCCTCGACTTTTCCGTACAAGAACGCGGTCTCTACATCGAGTTGACGAATTTTCCATTTGTAATAATTCGTTATCGCTAAGCACGCTCGGACTAATGGTAATCTAGAGACTGGCGCATAGATTTCGCTAATTGAGTACTCGTTCTTGTCTTTAAAACTCCTAATTACCAGCCGAGCCTTATACCTAGTTTCGTTTTTGTCGTTGAGTTTAGTTTTAAACACCTACCTCGAGTCTAGGATATTCGGGTTGTTATCGCTGACCATTACCTCCCCTTTGTTTACGGTTTCGAATACATTTTTATCTATTAGCGACTTGATTTCATTTTCTATCGCTTCTATCCAATTTTTGTTATTCGGTGAGCTAACGGTTTCGCGATAATTAACGGGATCTTTGTTTATTGATGCTATGAGTATGTCCCTAGCTTCGTCGCGTAACTCTACTACATTGTCATCGTTGACGTACATAATATCTATCGTTGATCTAATTTTCTTCGGCCTACCGCGTTTCGCTATCGGATTATGTTTAGTTTGAGAGTCGCTATTCTCCTCTCCCTCTGAATCTTGTGATTCTACCTGATTTTTCGCAAACGATAGTTTGTTCTTTTCTTTATCGAATATGTCTCCGTAGACAATATGTTCAAGTGATTTGAGATGCCTAGTTTCGTACATTTTTCTTTCTTCGGGTACAAGTAGTTTATAACCGGTTTGAGTATATCCTACGATTACACCTCGAATCCCTTGTAAGCCAAACTGGTGGTCTAAGTTTCGCGGTTTCTTGAAGAAGCCTACGCTGCCGAATCTTCTAAGCTGTCCTAGATCTAAGCTAAAGCTGTTACGCAATTTGAACAGCGGTATGTTCATGTCTAACCTGAATCGCACATCATCGCGCGTACTTTTATTTCAAGCGTCCTATTGAACCTTTCTGCAACGCCGTTGTGTTCCGGAGTATCTGGACACACGAGTTGCAATTCTGCACCTAATTCTACTAGCCTAGTTATTGTTTATCTGCTGGTAAATTCTGTGCCTTGGTCGGTACGCAGATAACAGAATTTTTCATCCGACCCTATTGCATTTCTTAATTTTCGCACGCACAAATCTATGCAGTTGCCTGCTTCGGTCTTGCTTCTAACTGGATACGCGCATGCTACCTTCGAATAGTCATCTATCAAAACGATTATGAATTTATATCCTCCTGGATGTGAGGCTGGTTTAATCGGCCCCATAGTATCGCCATGTCATATTTGCAACGGTCTATCTGCTCGCGTTCGCGTTTTATTAAACGGTAGCTTTACTATTTTAGTTAGATGACATACTTCACAATTATCTATTTCTGAGGTATCTATTAGATCCTTTTCGTTAATTAAGTTTTTATTTATTTTCGCGAACTGTTTAAGATACACGATTGATGCATGGCCTAAGCGCGTATGCCATAGCATGGCTGCAGATAACTTTTTAGAATTTACTACATTACGATTCCTATAAACAACTTCCGGTGCTTCCGAACCATTAACCTCACCTTCTCCCTCTTTCGGAATAACCCTGACTAGTTGGTTATCTGGAGTCGTTTCCGATGTTGCGGGCGTATCGGATGTATTTAAATTCGCTAAACCCGTTTTGCTACGTGTATTCATGGATACAGTTGAATTATCTGCTGCTAAGCCGCTGCCTGTTTTTAATCTCGGAATTTCTAACGAAATGGTCCAAAAGGGAGATTTATAGTTTCCGGTAAGTAATTTCTCTTTCGTTTTCCTATCTATTACGTCAATGCGTTCGTTGTTAAGATAAATTTCCATACCGTTTTCTACGAATTTTCTAAGTGATAAAAGATTTCTCGCGACTTCGTTCGAATATAATGTTTCAGGCAGTTTAATTATTTTATCATTTATTACTCGCGTTTCAAGCGTCCCTTCAGTATCAATATCTAGAAATTTATTTTTATTCGCGCAACGCATTTGGCAGTTGATCGGCTTAACATTTGTTAAGATCAACTTAGACCCAGCTATGTGCTCGGTAGCACCAGAGTCGGCTATAAAATCGCACAAAAGCAAATCATTATATTTTGTATGTTTAGTTGGCTCACCCTCTGCTCCGCGATTTTCGTCGCTATTACCTTTTTTTCCACGTTATAGGCCGTGCGTCCTCTTTTCTTGGTACTGAAGGGGTTATCCTTTCCCCCATCATTTCGACGATGTTCATACGGCTGTTTGGTCGTCTTGGCCTGATTGCTGGGGCAATTTCGTGCGATGTGATTGCCCAATTCATTGCAGTTATAGCATTGTATGAGCGTAGGAGTTGGACAATCTTTCAACATATGCCCATACTTTCCACACGCTCTACATTTGAGAGCACGGTCGTCCCTGCGACCCGTGCTGTCTCCGCTCCTGCGGGTATTGTTATAAGGATTGCGGAAGTGTTTCTTGTGTCCGCTTTCGGCAATAAGTTGATCGCCCCTCCGCTCAGCTGTTGGTTTCGTAGCTTCCTTCTGTAAAATAAAATGTTTTAGTGCCTCGTATGTCATTTCTTTACCTGTTGACTCGAGGCTTATAACCTCTGCAAGAGTCACTTCAGGTACTGCGTCTGTGATTGCTTGCACAAACATATCTCTCTTTTCTTTGTCAGACAATTTGTCTGCATTAGGTACACTCTCATAAATTCGGACTCTGTTCTCGAATTTATCCCAAAATTCTACAGCACGTTCCTTAGCAGGATTGTACTTTATCGTGTATAACGCTCTTCGAGCCGATATACGCGTCGTTTTAGTTTCAAGTCTTTTACGTTCTTTTAATCTCTCGAGTATCTCCCTAGGAGATTTCAGATTCACAATCTTTTGATAATATGTAATATCGATATGATTGATGATTATGTCTCGGGCTCTGAACATGTCGTCACGAGCTTTCTCGTCAACAACATCGTTCTCCCCTATCGTCAGAACGTGATCCAACCTTTTTACACGTAATTCAGAGTTAAGATAATCCACAAAAATATCGAAACGCATATCATTTGTCAGTCTATATTTTGTAAATGAATTATTTTCCTTATTTGAACAATTAGAAATTTGATTCAAAACTCTTTCAAGTAAGTGACCATCTGAAACATTAATTACAGAGTTAGCTATTTTATCTGTTAATCTGTCAGTCACTTTGCTGCATTTATCGCCTTCAGAACCGATGCGATCGTCAGCCGCGCTCGCACTGAAATTATCAGGCAGAGCGTTTGCTGGAAGATTGCTCGACTCTGTTCTCGAGCAATGCAGGTTATCGTGAGACTTATTTGCATTTACCACAGAATCAGATGTATCAATATTATTATTATTATCAGAGTCTGATAGCCTTACATTATGTCTCGAGTCTCCCTCTGACGCTGCGCCTGGATTGTAGTCGTAGTCACGGTGGTCTAGTGACGGCTGCACTTCTTCCCCCTTGGATGGCGGTGTGGATCCAGTGTCCATATGATTGACGAGTACCTTTATCATTTCATCCGTCACATCTTCATATGGATTGAAGTTCTTGTCATTGACTGATCTGGGCAGCTTCCCTCGGGCTGGCTGATCCTCTTCTTGTCGGGACCCTCGAGAGCTGTCTAGAATCTCGATATCTGGCTCCAATGGCGGGATGTTTGCTGTCGGCTCCTGCCGACTCGACGATGGTAGGGCAGGACAACCGGATGACACTTCCAGGATCGCTGGAACCAGCTTCTCCGCCAGCGTCATTACAGCTGTTTCAATTCTGTCGGATGACAGCCATCTCGCCAGGTTACTAAGGTAGCGTTCCTGCAACATGGAGTTGTGCTCCACCATGCCTTTCATGGTCTCCTCCCATTTATCCATTCGCTCGGAGGTCTGCTTCGCGACAGATTGTATATCGCGAAGCACTCCCTCGAGCTTGTTATCATTTTCGGACTCTTTCCTCGGAGCGATGGTCTGCTCAGGAAAGAATTCAATCAGCACGTTGCCAGCAGGCCAAGCTCGGTCTAGATCCTTGAGCTCCTCCGGCCGCAACAAGTGCCCAATTCGCACAACCTTTGTGTCCGAAAACACAATAGCAGCGCTCAATGTTCGCTCTTGGGAGCGATAGAGGTACACTCTCTGCCCATGAAAGTATCTCTCGTGGCCGTGCCTCCTCCATACCTGCGCAATTGCCTTCCATACCTTCCTGCCCAAGGTAGCACTCACTGCGGCATCGTTACCTATAGGGTTTTATCAAACGTAAGTACTAGCTAGATTTTACGTTTTGAGGCGTGACTAAACCACCTTAAGTAGAGATCTCTTTTCTCACTACACGCGTTCAGTACCCGTAAGTACGATATCGATATTTCTTCTTGGAAAAGAACAGTGTTTCTCACTAAGTCCTCGAAACCCTTAAGTATGTATTAAGAGCCCCGGAGAGTGACGTCTCGCTCTATAAAGTCACATTCACGTCGAGAGAATACAGAAATGTATGCACCCCCTCTGTCAAGGCGGTATGGAACGGCAAGCTGGCCCTTCAGACTAGTGTGCAACACAGCAGCAACTGCGCTTGACAAACCAGCCAAATCGTATACTGTCCAGCATACGCAGGGGGATTGCGGTCCCAGCACTGCTGCCCCGTACATGTACGGTGCACTACTCACTCCCTCTTACTCGTGGTTATTTGAAATTATAACCGGCGGATTTATATATATATATATATATATATATATATATACCGCAAGAGGCTCACACGCGCGTGTATATATCGCGCCTACACACTATCTCTACCTATCCCGAATAAGGCATTGGGCCCCTTTGGTGTAAGGATACGATCCTGGCAGTCTATAGCGTCGGTTTAGACTCTATATACTGGCGGGATAGTCTCACACGTATATTGAATGCATACACTGTATCTATTATATACCCGTGCAGTATGTATGCACGACCATATAGCAGATACACACGCATTATACCTCCCACCTATATCAAGCGCGTAGCCTACCTCTATGTACGAACATATAGTAGACGCGCACGTATATTCCCTCACACGTATACCTATACATACATATACCGTATATGTATACCCGTATAGACAGTATATACGGATATAGCTCCTATAAGAATTACATTGCGGCGATTTTTCTTATGGACATGCGTGTAAATTGCACGGCAGTTACGGAAAACGCGTCCCCAGCCTCGTAGGAGGCCTCCTTGTACGTTTTGACGCTCGGACTCCGTCCGGATTAGGCCGCGCGCCCGACAGAGAGCCCGCCGCTACCGCGCTAGCCCCTCCACGCGCCGCGCGTTCGGGGGTCGGCCGCGCCCCCCCCTTCACTACGCCGCACCACGCACACGTGCACTCCGGTGCACACGCACTTTCTCTTTTCGGTTAAATTCTAAATCTCAACTTCTAAAACTAAATTCTACGAATTCGAAAAATTTATCGTGAAATATTATTGCAATGAATTCTTTATATTCAATTCGCGGTAAATTATTAAAATTTTCCCGCGCGATTTTTGCATTCACACATCTCTACGTAAGCCGCTTTAGTTTTAATAATCAATAATTATCAAAATCAAATTAACATTATCTGAAACAATTTTTAATAATAAATAATTATTATTTGTTTAAATTATTAAATAAACAAATTGCAATTTTAACACTTTTCAAAAATTTATCTCTCTCAAATTCAAATTCTTGATATTATATTAAAAATTTGTACAAAGCATATTATTCTCTCCAAATTTCAATAATTAGTTAACTTAATTATCAAATGAAAAAGTATTAATTAACTTTAACTTAGATAACTTTTCAATTTATAGAACATCAAAATCGCTATTTCAGATTTTGAATTCGAATCATAGTGGTTCTTGCACTATAATTCACGTATTCCAATCTGAATTCTCATTTTGAATATTTCAGTATTCTACGCACTTTAGTGATTAATTTAATTATAAATAAATTAAATTTTACTCAGCCTTATACTTTTGATTCCGAACAAAGACCAAAATCCAACTTACGCTTTACAGCGTTTACCCTCGAGGTTGTATTTTTATTGAACTCCATTTCAATAAAGTAATCAAAAGTCTCTCTTTGAAGGTTTCCAAAATTCAGTAAAATAAATCTCCTAGTAGATTTCTTTCTCTTCCTTCAAATACTGAAGAATGGCTTTCTTTGGTATTGCAACAGGGAGTAACACGTGCTCAACCTATTGCTATTACACAAAGAACTTTCCACAAGCACTCGCTTTGAAAACTGTTTTTCACTTTTCACTTTTCGCGAATTTATAAAACTAAAAATAAAGCTTGCGAAAAAGACACTGAAAAGCTCCGTGGACGTGGGCGGGTCCCATAACCTGTTGGAACAACTGCTGAAAATATATATAGCAGAGTGGATATAATAAAAGACAAAGGATTCAACTTCGCACTTAAAAGCTTTATTAACCAGCGACCGAACTGTACAAGCAACAGTAACCGACTAATGGTCCTTCTCTCTAAAAGGGCGCTCGCGCAGCGTCGCTCTCTCATACAGCATCTGTACTTCTCGTACAGATGTCACTCGTACTATATATATATACAGCATGGTTGGTGCTTCTTTCCAACAATATATATATATATATATATATATATATATATATATATATATATATATATATACACTATATATACTGACAAAAAATCATTTCTAATATCAAGCTTATTTGTTCTCAACAAAAGAACGCAAATATTGGGAATTAAATGAAAATTTTTTTATTTTGAGAAAATATATCCTCAAACCAATAGATTCAAATTTCATATCAGGAAAATAATTTCTTTGATTAATTAAAAATCTTCTAGATTATAGTCCAGATTTTCCAGAAAATGGGTGGCTGAAATTGGAAATTAAATAAATATTTTCTTATCTAATGAAACTGTTTTCTTGAACCAATAACTCAAGATTTTGAATAAAAAAATTTAATTATTTGATTCTAGCTGATAAAATTAAGTGAATATATACTTGGATTAAGAATTTCAATACTTCACTCGAGAAATTGAATGTAAAATGAAGAATTCGATTCCTATCTTTAAAACAATAATTACTTGAAATACGTTTTTATTTTTTAGAAACATGAAAATTCAAATATGCTAAATGCTTAAAAGAAGTGCATAGTTTCTTGATTCAAAGCATTATTTTCTTGACTTTAAAAATCAAAAGTTTAAACTATGCGAATAAGTTCTTGATGAAGGAAACTTTTTTATATTCTGGTTTTCCTATTTTAAGCAATTTCTTTTGCAATCTAAGAAAATATTTGTATTAATTTTAATTTAAGAAATAATTCTTTATGCGCTACAAGGCACATAAATATTTACTTGATATTAGCAAATATTTTTTCAGTGCTATAGAGTAATACAAAAAAGAATTATTTTTCAGCTTCATATACCTAAGAAAAATACATTTAAGAAAATATTATCTAGATGTGGGAAATCAAGTATTAAAACCAAACTGATATATAAATTGTTATAATATAAGTATATATTATATATAAATGTATATACTATTCCTTGGAATCCATAAATTAATTTCATAATGTATAACTATAATAGATCTAAAATTGAAATATAAGATTTTTATAATTGTCCACAGCGTACTGCAATAGCATAATTAATTAAGTGTTAGTTTGTGAATCCAAAGGTCTGCGAATAGAATCCCGGTTAGGTCAAAGTTTTGAAATAAATGCAATAAAAGTAAATTAACGTAAAAATTATAAAAGAATTCAAGAAATTATTCGCTTAGTTTAAACTTTTAATTTTTAAAGTCAAGGAAATAATGCTTTGAATCAAGGAACTATGCACTACTTTTAAAAATTTTACATACTGCAATTTTCATGTTTTTAAAAATAAAAACGTATTTCAAATAATTATCGTTTTAAAGTTAGGAATCGAGTTCTTCATTTTAAATAAAATTTCTTGAGTGCAGTATTGAAATTCTGAATCCAAGAATATATTCACTTAATTTGGTCGACTTGAATCAAATATTTAAATTTTTTGATTCCAAAATTTTTAGTTATTGGTTCAAGAAAATATTTTCACCCATTTTTTAGAAAATCTTGATAAAAATCTAGGAGATATTTAATTAATCCAAGAATCTATTTTCCTGATTTTAAATTTGAAATTATTGGTTCAAGATAATATTTTTTTTAGATAAGAAAATATTTAGTTAATTTCCAATATTTGTGTTCTGCTGTTCAGAATATATAAGCTTTATTTTAGTAACTACTTACTTGGTTAAAGTTTATGCGATTACTTGGTTAAAGAAAATATTTACTTAGTACAGAACAATCGCATACATTTCTTGAATTAAGTAATATTTACTTTATATTAGAAGTTTTGCAGTATATAATTTTAATGAATTATTTTGAAAAATATATTTCTTAAACTAAGAAAATTTTTATTTAATTAATTCGATAATATTGTTCTTTTGATAGTATCAGATAAATCTTTGACCACAGATTTGATCAATCTATAATTTAAGTATTTTGATCATTTGCAATTCTAACTATTAGATTTTCTGAATTCGATGCATTACTTTTTTGTTTTAATATAATAACCTTCTGATTCAAAATTTTGTTTTCTTAGATTGTGAACATATATTTTTTTATATATGTATTGCATAACTCTGTTCTATATATACTGTATAAAAACCATTAAATACTAATTTCTAGAAAATATTAGTTTGATTCTGTAAAGCCTTTTTTAGAGAATCGAAAGTATTGTGTTCAAGTATATCAGTACTAATTTAAGAAACTCAGGTTTTCTATTTGAATTTTGATCAGCTTGTTTTAAAGAAACGTTTTCTAGAAAATAAAAATACTTATTTTCAGATTATGATGAGCTAAATTTAAGTAATTAGAACATTATAATTAAATAAATACGTATTCTATACGGTCAGGATTAGATGATAGGATATTTTTTACTGCAAATTTAATAAAAAAAAAAAAAAAACAAAATGATGGCAACATAGCTAGTTTTATGTATATCGGCAGACTATCTGCTGGGCCTCGTACAACATGGGAGCAGATGGACAGGTAATAAATAGTGAGAGCAGGTGAGAGAAAGAGACGAAACAGTTTAGCGGAAACTCGCGGGTACATGCGGGTACATGGTATGGCAACACCCACCAACATCGAGTAATCGATGTTCCCCATGGATTTTTCTTTTCACCCCTTCCCCTCTCGCTCTTTGATTCTCTCATTCTCTCTCTCTCTCTTTCTCTATCTTCTCCATACAAGGTAGTTATGTAATATATAGTATATAATCAAATATGATTATATAGGATTCTCATATAGTAGATAGACTATGGGCTTTCTAGCACATGGGCATTCTGGCATATTCTCCTCCCCCCTGAAATCTTTGCTTTGGCCCTGTGGGCATTCAAGCACACCTTCCCCACTCCCTTGAAAACAGTGCTGAGGCCCCCTGCATATTGTACTGTATAGAGAATGAGGTCGCCTCCCGAAACGATGCCGGTCTCGCTATATTATAATAGATAATGAGAGAGAGAGAGAGAGAGAGATGGGGAACGACTCGTTTCATCATTTTTCATACATTAAAATTTAATATACGTGTGAGAAAAGGCGAACACCGTTGATGGTAGAGGAGGGCAGAGCATGACATACTTTACACACGAGTATACTTTGGGTTCTCTAGTAGAGGGGGGGGCGGCATGTCACACTTGACAGGTGAGTAGACTTTAGGTGTAGTAGAATACCTTTATGTGCCGTGATGCCTATACCAAAGTCAACTACTTTTTTTATTATTTTTTTTTTCATTTTTCTTCTTTTTTGAATTAAGTAATATTTAAATAACCTTTCTTACATCTCCACTGATGGGATTATACTGAGTTATGCGATCGTGCAAGATCATGCAATAACCTGTAGTATTGGCTCGGAAGTTCTCTTTAGCCTCAAATTCTAAACGTACATCTACAGGAGCGCTCTTTAGAGATTCATTTTGTCGTGAGAAATCAATCACTATGAGAGGTTCATTATCGAGAAACTGTTTCTTTGAAAGCAGTGGTTGAGGATCCCTTGTATAGTATGTTTTTTGGAAATTTTCATACATATTATACAGTATTGCATATTGATTATTAGATATGTCTGGTTTAAATTATTGTATGGATAATATTGAGAATTCAAAAAAAGTCTCACTTTAGTAATATTGCAATGATCAAAACGACTGGCGTTTGTGGATGCTTCATATTTTTTCTTTGTCTGTAAGCCGAGAATCACATAACGTGGTTTCTGCAATTGATTGGAAGTTTTCATTGTCCACACATGCTTATTGGCGCTTGGCAGAACAGGATAATCAAATAGTTTCCATGAACGATAACACATTGAGATGGGATTATCTTTGCCAATGAAATTTAAAAGTTGGATTTTTTGTTTATCAGAAGCAATGACATAAGGCATTAACCATTCTATCTTTGTTATTTTTATGTTATATGCTTCATATGTAGTATTATTACCAACTATACTACCTTCCTAGATTATGGAATTCAGGTCAGATCTTGATCTTACCAGAATGAGTTCATGTTTCATATTAATTACAATTTTTCTGTAATCTTTTGCGAAGCCCAAAATCATACTTAGAGGAATAGAAACGTCAAAATGTCCATGCCTATCTATCAACATTCTTTTTGTTTCTTCATTGTCAATCCGGCCTGCATTTTCAAGCATGAGCGTCTCGTTGGTATTAAATGAAGCCTATCCTTTTATGACACTACTCAATCCAACATTTTTACTTTTGTCTATCTCAACGCCATTAATTTCGTAGCGAATTTCATCAAAAAGATAACAAATACCATTGTTGACGAATCTAGATTTAGATGGTGCATTTACAGCAGTGTTTTTATAATTTTCCATAGATATGGATAGAACTACGTGATGGTAGAAGACACAGATCTTGGTGTTGGATGGAAATACGAATTTTAGCCTTATGATCAAAGTTTAGTGATGTGTATGGTTGATGTACGTGAATTTCATAATGAGCAATTGACTCATCGAATGCCACATCTGATTGAATTTTTAGTATTTCGTCCATTTTTCAGAAAGCAGCAGAAAATTAAACAGCTAATTTTATTCCACGAACTTTTAGACCTAGACTTTGTAGGAACTGAATGTTCTTCAGTGTTAACGGTTTCAAACTCGTAAACACTGAAAACTAGAAAATTATAAACAATCCCCATTATTTATAAAACTAGAAAATTATAAACAATCCCCATTATATAGATTTGATATGAAGTCTAACAGTGATTTCCTCTTCTCGAAAATTAAATAGATTGCCGTTCTGATCGACAATTCGAACTTGTATTTATCTATGCACTTAAAACTAAGTGGTAGATATATAACATGTGATGGAATTTCTATGATTTTATATCCTGGAGGAACACTGGGAAAGAATTCATGAATAGTATGAACTTTTTGGTTGTTAATGAAAGCTCGTTAGTTTGTTAGTGGACGATTTGGTCAAATTAAATTGAAGTTTTTTTTTTCTTTTGATTAGATTGTGTCCGATATGCGGTTTGAGAAATAATCCCACTCCACGTTTAAATGGTTTCAGATAGAGGCCTTTACCTAAAGCAAAGGACTCCATCGTCTTATTATGACGTTTACTTTCTTGATAATCTTTTTGCGCAGCTTTAGCATGATTTACTGCTTTAGCTATTCCAGCAGCACCTCCGGCTAAAGCACCAGTTGCACTTAGTCCTGCGAACAGTGGAATAAGGAATGGAAGAACTCCGCCAATTTTAGACGGTAGAGGTATCACACGTGGAATGAGAACTTTCTTCTTACAACCACTATTCTTAAGAGCTTGACGAGCACCTTTTAAGGCGGACTGTATGACTTTGTGTGAATTTTTAGCTGATTTCAATGATTTTTTCGCTGCTGTCACCAATTTTTTGAATTTCAGCCCCATTCCAGTTTTTGACTTTCATTGCATAGCACTGGCAACCGCTAGAGTTGACGCTTTCTCCGCAAGACTAGCATCTTTAGCTTTAATCCGTTGCCAAACTTTATTAGCAAGCTTTATATCAGCCACTTTATTCTTCAATCAGTATTATCATGAGTCTCGACTTGTTTGGAAGAAATTTGAGAGACTCGAATGGGAGTCGAGGTCCTCCAGGCGTTGGATACAATTTCACAACAGATGGCAATTTTGATATAGAAAATAAACGACTTTGTAATGTTGGTGAAGCTATTGAAATTACTGATGCAGTTTGTGTGAAAACGTTATACTCACTCTTGGAGAAGGAACTAAATACTGTATTTTCAAAATTTAATGAAATGCTAAAAGAAAACGAGAAACCTCAGGAACAAAATGGTATGATAACTGAAGGGAAATTCAAAGATCTTTATCAATATCAATTAAAATCGGAAGAAAAAATAAATAATTTGGATAAAAATCTTATGAGAACCGATCAGGATAAATTACAACTGGAATCGAAATTGAAAAATCTTAGTGACTCACATACTCGTTTAAGAGATAATATGACACAATCGGTTTCGAATTTGAATGGTATTATAATAGATATAAATAGGAAAACAAATGCATCGACAAAATCAGCAAAGGCAAAATCAGCAGGAAGTAACACAAAAAGTGGTTGAAGAGCTACACAAACCTGCCCGTCGCAAATATAAGCGAAGAAAATATGATATACGTGGTATAGATGAAACTTGGCAAGCAGATCTTGTAGAAATGATACGCTACTCTAAGGAGAATAAAGAGTTTCGTTACTTACTCACTGTTATAGATTTATTTTCGAAGTATGCTTGGGCTAAACCAGTAAAGTCAAAGAATGGTACCGATGTTAATCTCGTTATGAATACGATATTGAAACATGGAAGAGTACCATCAAATCTACAATTGATCAAGGAAAAGAATTTTACAATTCACACTTCCTAAACCTCATGAAAAAGTATAAGATAAATCTGTACTCTTCACACAGTAATATTCATGCAAGTATTTGTGAACGATTTAATAGAACCATAAAAAATGCAATGTGGATACAATTCAGCAAACAAGGAAGCTACAAATGTATAAGTATCCGATCAGATTTACTGAAAGCTTTCAATTCAAGAAAGTAAGCCAATGTAAGCCAAGAAAACGAAAGGGAGGTGAAGAAGCGTTTTTCAATCGAGATTATAGCAAGGAAAAAACCGAAATACAATGTCGGAGATAATGTACGAATAAGTAAAATAAAACATATTTTTGAAAAAGGCTATACACCTAATTGGTCTACTGAAATTTTTACAATATCAAGAATTGTAAAAACTGATCCAGTAATTTATTACGTTAAAGATTATTACGATTAGCCTGTATCTGGGGGTTTTTATGAAACTGAAATTCCATAGACTAAGTATCCCGAAATTTATCTGGTAGAAAAAGTGCTAAAACGGAGTGGTATCCGCGTATATGTTAAATGGTTAGGATTCAATAGTGAGCATAATAGTTCGATAAATAAAAAAGAAATTAATTAAATACAAGATATAAGTAACATACATGGATAGGTGTAAGGACATTAATTTCAAAGTAAATAAGAAAGACATTGTATTATGATTATAATATTTATTTATGTAATTAAGATATACATGTTTTTTGTTTTTGACAAATAAATAATAAAAAGAAATGAAACAATGTGTTTTATTATTATTACTTAAGAAGTAGAAGTATTAAACTTAAAACAACTACCACCCTGATACTTTATAAATAAACAAAGCTTATTTGCTTTATTAGCTATATTTATGGAAAATTCTTCATCTTTTAATATGGCTGACGATATCTTTTGCGGTAAGAATATTTCAAAGTTTTCATCTATCTCCGCAACTACTTTCGTACCATATTTTGTGAAGACTTGCTTAAGAGCAGTCACCATGTACTGATGATTTTTCTCCAATTCCGTACATTTCTTCCTCGGCAAGAAGTCGCCTTCCGAAATTTTATTCAGAGTGGCTAAATCCATTCTAAAAAAAGAAATATTTTATTAATTCTAGCATATTTTTTCTAAGGGCAAATTAACTATGAATCTTACCTTACTAGAATAGTCTTTTTTTCTTTGGAGAACCACGACAATTCTCAAACTGTTCAACTGCTCAAATGAGTTCTTCATCATCCTCAGTCTGTTCATATAGCTGATTCCCCACCACAATTTCTACCCCTTCCATTGCCTCATGGAGTACATCCCTTCACGCGACTTCAACTGAGCTTACCCCTTCCAATACTTCCAAGATTTCTTCAGGATTCCGTTCAAGTAATAGTTCATCCGATGTATTATACTCAACGCTTATTGGTTCACCTTCACTGCTATAATGCATCATCCTCTCTCGTGCAGCTTGATATTCATTAGTTGCTTTATCGCCCCTCTCTTGTTCTGAGTGTACATCTACCGTGACTCGAATCTCATTGGTGATTTTATTCTCCCTCTCTTCTTCCTTAGTAGCTGCACCTACTTGAGCTACTCTTCCATTAGTCTCTTCATATCCCCTCTCATTACCATTCCCCTCCTCTATTTGATGACTTTTACTTTCCATTATTTCCCTCTCTACCTGATTTGCAGCTTGCGACATTTGCTCGTCTAGGATTTTATAGTGATCCCAAGGTAATGTGTCTGTAGTATTGGGAAATAAGTATCTTTTATCATCAAATGGACTGAGGGCAATTTTTTTCTGTTTTTCTGTATGCACTATGTGTAATTTTGAGCAAATATTACACTGCTCTCGCTGTATAATCACGAGATCTTCCAAACATCTTCGATAATCTTCAAACGTGATTGATGTTTTTAAAACGTTCGATTTTATTCCTTTAGCTTTTTTCACTATCCATCCTCCATCTACTAAAATACTGTACAGTTTACTTTGTAAACCAATACATTCCATTATGATCTTTCTATTACATTCGTCTTTCTTTAGTCCAGGAATTTTTTGATTTTCACGTAGAATTCCATACTGATTATTTTCATTATAAGCAGAAATATCAACTCTATGAATATCTTCTTTGGTTATTTGATACATATCAATGTCCTCTACTTCATATATCAAGCTATCAGTGTCAGTATACAAGAGTTAACACTTTTCGACCACTCGCTGTTTCATGTAAGAGTAGTGAAAATCGTAGACTAATGTTTTTGATGAATCGAGGATACAAAGCCCAACGTATATAGGCTTTTTGATTGTTACACATGCTTTCTTAAGCTGAATAGCAACTAAATTTTCATCGAAAATTGCACAGTTATGATAATTAGGTAGGGCTCTGCGTGCCTCTGCTCCATATCGACCTGTGAATTTATTTACTAAACGTACATCAAAGCGAAATGGCTCTCGCTCAATGCATTTTCCATATACAGCATTGATTAATAATTTATAAAAAAGTTTTTCAAACTCATTCTTTGCATGCTTTCGCTTTTCAGTATTTAGTTCGACATATGGTTACAACCAGGGTTTCTGTTTAAAACTCAAACTTCTATGTACTTTTTTTCAATCGAAGACCATTGTCAAGCACTTGCTTAAGAGCAAGATAATGAATTATATACATTTTTTTATCGCTCAATGTAGTTAGCAGCGTCTTCTGTTTTGAACCAGGTGGTGTACGATGCTCAGCACAGAAAGGTAAATCACGATGTTGGTCATGTATTTCCTCAGGCTACTCCAAATCTACTTCAGCAATATAGCCTATATCAGAATCTGATGGTGTATTGAAAAAGTTACGTGTTGATTCATAATCAACCCACTTAAATTTTCCAATTGGTAAGTGCTGTACCATCGCCTAACCATATAGATTATTAATATCGTAATATAAAAGTGTCTTTATTTTATTTTTTTAATCGTATCCCGATACCATAAATGGATTATTTGCCTTTGAATATCGATTGCAGCACTGACTTATTCCACTCTGAATGCCTGATTCAATAAATAATAATATGTCAATATCAGTCAGGAGCTCTAATTCTACCTTTGCCATTTTTAGAGCTGCCGAAAATGTTAATCCTGGAGTAGTGTAAAAGTGTGCTGGACATAAGACGTAGGCCTTAATAGATGTATTTCGAAAACTTTCCAAGACATCTGCTAAGAGGAGACCATCCGTTTATAAGTCCGAATACTTTCCTAATGTCCTTATTTTAAAACTTTCCCATACTTGAACAGCTTACTTGTAATCTTCTTCAGTAATATCTGAATCTGTTAATTTATTATAAAATTCATTTTTCGACGCCAGTTTTGTAGTTAATAATTTATCGAGTCCATCTACAAAATCGTAGGGAAATATGCCTTTACGTCTAAGAAGATTAATATTTTCATTTGAGAATCCATCTAATTAAAATTCCTGTATTGCTATTGGTACATTATCTAGATACGACGCAAGTTTCTCTGAGGATGATGGTAAAACTTGCCAAGAATCTATAAATCTAAAATTTACATCACAGTCATCCATATACTTCGTAAATGAAATATATTTTTCCTTGTTATGAGATATTAGAGTAATTCGTCCATTCATTAGTGTAGAAGTTCCAAGTTCTTTTAAAATAAAATTATGTCATAATTGAGGATATGAAAAATTACGGCAATAAATTTTGAGTCTTTATAGTTCAAATTGCATGAATTATGAGCAGCACCTCTGAACCTAAAGAGAAAAAACAAATTAATTAAAAAAAAATTAATTTTTGTTTATCTAAAAAACAAAAAAACTTACCTTCTTGTAAGATGACAATAATCTCGTACTGCCAGTTGCCCATCTAGAAATGGTTTGCGACATATATGGCAATCGGTCGACCACTGAAAAGATAATTCTTCAATATCTGTGAGTTTCATTGGTTTTGGATTTTTATAGAGATAATCAATCTGCCCACCATCTACACTTTTCTGTCTATATGCTTTGTAAGCGGATAATTTGTCGTCAAAGCTACATTTTAAATAGAAACCTATACTGCACGCTTCATGTAATTGAAAAGCATTCTCGTTTTCTGTAGGTTTTAATAAACATTCAAAATCTGCATAAATTACAAAAGGTACTTTTTCACTTTTACTATAATCTTCAAATTTCAAAATTTTATTCGATGCGTTTGGTAAATTGATTCTACAATCGTTAATGTTTTTACAAAGATTTTCATGATTTTGTAGCCCTTCCTTACTATAAAAATGTTGTAAGCATCTTTTACAATGGTATAATTTTTTATGAGCTTTACTCACTTGCGATCCTAAAAGTCTGGATATACTTTTAATCGAAACATAATGGAATTTAGGTACACTTCCATTATCGTCCGGAATATTATTTTCTTCGTAATCGTCTATGTAGAAATCTTGAATCAGGAGAAGATTTGCATGTTTCTCTTTCTTATTTAATGAAATATGACAAGGTGATACTTCATATTTCGATCCGTACTTCCTAAGCATATAAGCATTTACTGAAATATTATTCAATTTTTCAAACTTAGAAACATCTTTCAGTTTTAAAGGAAATTCTATATCACCAAAGTTCGACTCGTTTGCAAATTTATCATAATTATGAACTCTTTGAGGATTTTTTTCATTTGGATTTAATTCTGAAAGAATAGCATATTTAAAGCATTGATTATCAATGTTATGAACATTGTTACATGCTCTTTTTGATGCTATGAATTTAGAGGAAGAAATGTATGATCTTCCCTTGTGAGGTGAAATTTTTTCATGTTTATGGACAAACTGATAATACTTTTTAATGTCCATCCGGAATCTTTATCCTGAAATTTTTCTAGATATGTAAGAAGTGGTTCCTTAATATGTTTCTCATACCATTTTTCTGAATCGGTAGACATGTATGCTGTAGCACTCATAGTTGTGAAATATTTAATGTCTCTTTTTTCTTCTCCATTTTTCTGCATGGAAAACTCTGATGTAAAATCAGAATTTAGTTTTATTGCTGTATATTCTTGTAAGCAAACTCTAACTTTATCCTCAAAGAGCTTCTGTGCGTCGACCAAGAAACTTAGAATCTCCAGATGTTCTAAGTTAATAATAACGTCTGTTCTTATTCGATTTTTAAAAGCAGATTGTATATCTCGCCATTCTACTTTAGCTGACTCATTAGAGATTAGACTACCTTCCACTAGCACTTCACTATCAAGCTGATAAGGAAATCTTGCTTGTAAACATGAATGATGAATCAGACATGTTAAACATTTTTGATTTTCTGCTCGAGAGAGACCTTGTTTTTTGCCAAATTCCCTCAGTTTATTATACCCTGTTCAGTTATTGATAAATAATTCTCGAGTTCGATTATGTTCAATTCACTGACATGCTCGTAAATATCATGAAGTTGTTCCACTTTAAACTCAACAGACGAAAGAAAAGTCATCTTACTTTTTGTTTTTTTTTTACGTTAACTAATAAAATATATTGAGTTAAATAATTAATATTACTTCTTTAATGTCTCATAAAAGTATTACACAAAAAAACACTGTTTCAATACAACACACTTGTATAGTTGACAACGAAAAAAATAAGAAATATAAAAACTGAACTTATTTGACTATGGTGAAGAAACTATGTTCCTCCCAGAAATTGTCTCGTTTTTAAAGGAAAATGAAAAATAAGGAGAAGGGGAAACAGAAGTGGAAGGAGAATATCAAACCTGCAATAGAAACCATCAATAGTGTGTTAGAAAGAGAAGAAAGTATCTATTGTCTGAGTAGAACCAATCAAAATATCATGGTTTTAATATTTCATCTCCTTTTTCCTTGAACGACCAATCATAAACGTTATTTGCTATGGGAAGGAGGAGACGAGCATCGTTTTAGGATCATCTGAATATCTACGGTTACGCCCTTTTCAATCATACAAGTGCTTTTCTTCTCCTACACCCAATCGTAAGCGACTTTCTCTAAAAATGGAGGGGATGAATAGACTCGTAACCTACCAAACAAATTCCATCTTTGTCCAATAAAATCTTTATTTATTTTTCTTGAATCAGCCAATTGTAGGAGAGTCGTCATTTTCAAGAGGAGGGGAGAACTATTATAAAAATGAATGCATAAGCACAGAACTTACATTCGTAATCATCACTTCAGCCTATAAAATCAGCATGTACTAATTTGAAAAATGGCTAAAGTGCAAGAACATGAAGAAATGTTTAGAAAAAATGTTCTTCTGTGTCCAGAAGATAAAGTGTTCTTCTACGACATGCAGGGTTTCCAGACAAGAGGCCCACAAACTTTCATTTTAAAAGAATTTAGTTTATTAGGCATGGAAAGAGGTGCACTACCTACAGTGTATCTCTTTAAGCCACCATTTCGATGGAATGACTTGACATGGAACGAAAAAAAAACGGTTTACGGGTTGCAGCGTGATTACCATGGAATTGAATGGGAATCTGGTGACATTCCTTACCATAGGCTTAAAAGAACATTGGAGATATGCTGTGCAGGAGTAAAAAAATTATATGTGAAGGGGCGAGAGAAGAGGGAATGGTTGACAAACATTCTGCTAAATATGTAAGTATGATGAAAATTTCATACTTTCATCATCTTTTTATGTTTTCTTTTCATATATATATATATATATATATATATATATATATATATATATATATATATATATATTCAAAAGTATACTTTTCCATAGTATTTCCATACTTTTTCATACTTTTTCATACTTTTTTTCTCTATTTCAGAAATATTGTCGATATCGAGCAGCTAGATTGTCCATCACTGCAGTCACTACAAAATAAAGGTGAACACGTACTTTGTGAAAATCACACATTAAGCACAAGGCGATTACCAATGTGTGCGAGTCGTAACGTGTTAATTATGCGTACATGGATAGAAGATTATTTCAGTGGGAAGTATGGACGAGATGAAACTGGTTAAAAAAAATGAATATAAATGTAATTTTAAAAAATTATATTAATAAAAAATATTTAATCTTAAAACAGTATTTTATTTCTACTTTAAGAAAAAAATTTACAAATAAGAAGAAATTTTAAAAAGAAATTTTAAATTAAAAGTAATTTTATAAATTTTCAATTAAACGAAAAAATTCTAGGAAATATGAAATTCCTAGAATTTCTTGAAAATTGCTAGAATTTTTGAAAATTCTTAGAATTACCCGAAAAACTAGGAATTTTGGCGTTGGGGTACTTTATGATTACGCTGGGGCGAAGCCCCCCTCTCCGCGTGGTTGTTTGGGCTACGTTGATTTTGGTGCTCAAACTCCCATGCCGTTCCTTCTTTGGAGAAATTTTCGTGTATTACATTTTCATAAAATACAAAAAATAAAAATTACTTGGTATAATGTGAATAATATTAGATATTGGCAATAATTTTAAAAAACGGAATTTCTCTGATATGCTTTTTATACAACGTAATATCAATCACACTGTTAGTAAAAAAGAAGACACGCTATTTCTTAGCAAAATATATTCAGACATAATCTCATTTTTATAATTTTAGAATATATTTTGACTTAAAATTTTATAATTAGTACTTGATTTATTATGTTTATGTGATCGTTATTGACTTATCAACTTGAACATTGTAAATATTAAAATTTTCGTCAGTTTGACTTAGAACGTCTTAGCATTTGCCTTTAAATTTAATTGTAAGTGATGATTTATTTATTAAATAAAATTAAATAAATATAATTAAATAAATAATTAAATAAAATATTTTTTTTGGGAACAGGATAGGAAGTGGAAGAAAAGAGAAATAATAAAATTTAAAATTTAAAATTTAAAATTAATTAATTTATTTTATATTTTTTACATTATTTATTACAATTTTATTTCAATTTATACAATTTTACAATTTTATTTCAAATTTCAATTTTATTTATAATTATTTCAATTTATACAATTTCATTATTTTTTAAATATTATATCGGAAATGATCCTCGGACCTGCAGGAGGATCTATTTCTTCAATGCTGCTGCTGCTACTGCTGCTGATACTGCTGTTGGTGCTAACAATACTCTCCGTGGAGGGACTCCGTGGACGAGTATTATTCGTTGACATCCTTTTTCTCGGGCAGCATTCTTTGTTGCTTTCCCGGCGGTTTGATCGTTTTCGACTGCTGCTCTTGCCTATAAAAAAAGAAGAAATCAAATTAATTAGATCATAAATAATTTGAAAAAATTAAAAATTTTAATTTTTAAATATTAGTATTTAAATTACCTTTTCTTTCTATTTCTTCCACCATTTCGGCAATTTTTGCAGCCTACAGAATCGTGTCTGCCATCTGCTGCAATTTTTTATACATGCTTTTTCAACCACTTGAAGAAGCTTGACGACGATTGACATTGGGTGAGCGTGATCGACACCTCTCGAGGCAGGGCATAACTGCCCCCATCAGAAAAGCTGCTGCTATCGGGATCGGCGTCGTGGACCGTGCCAACCTCACCATCTCCTCCCCGAACAAGTCCATTGACTTGTTGTACTTTCCTTTCTTATGACGATTGCGGAGAGCCTTCTCCACGGCTTGGAGCCTCTTCCCGCTGCTGCTGCTGTTGCTGTTGCCGTTGCCGCTACCGTTACCGTTGCGGCTGCTGGTGCTGGTGCTCGTGCTGGTGCTGGTGTTGGTGCTGGTGTTGGTGATGGACTAGCGTTCGTGCTGGCGTTGGTGCTGGCGACGGTGCTGGCGTTCGAGTTAAGAACCACTCTCATTTTCAAGATTTTAGAAAAAAAACTCTTAGAAAAATGCAAGCAGACTGAGATGAAAAGTCTATCCGTGATTCCGCTTTTATACAGTTTTCTAGTGCTGTGTTCGCTATACCAATGGCCATTCATAACTATCACCGGTAAGAGAATTACACTGATTGATTGGGTCAACCTCAATCGGTATAATAAATGAAAAGAGGCGCACGTGTTTGGCCTTTACTCCGACCCTCTCTCATGCTCCTTCCGAGAAGGCGCAACCTTTTCTAAAATATAATGCTTACATACTAAGTTTTCACAGTCACTCCCTTTTTCATTCCCATCTAAGTTGTACGGAGTCGAAAAAAGATACAAAGCGTGAGACCGACAAAGAAAAATATCATGGTTTCATTATATAGTATTGTTGTATACGGCTGCTATAATAATATTCATTTATAGCCATCAAAGGAAACGAGAGTATATTGCTTGATGAGTTAACCATATTCAGTATAACAAGAGGTGCACGTGTTCACCTCTACTCCGACCCTCTCTAATGCTCCTTCCAAGAAGTGAAAAACTTTTCAAATAAATAGAATATCTTTATGTTGGTTTTACATAGTCACTCCCTTTTCCATTCCCATCGATATTATACTGTGTCGAAATCGTGAAGATACAAAGCATGGGACTGACAATGAAAAATGCCCCTCCCCCCTCTAGTAGAGAATGCAAAGTATACTCGCGTGTAAAGTGTGCTATGTCCCCCGTAACCTAGTTGGGGGCATAGCACACTTTTTAAGGGGGGAGGTGTGCCAGAATGCCTATGTACTAGAATGCCTATAGCCTATCTACTGAGCGACAATGTGAGATAGAGTGCTAACGGGAGAATGAAGAACGACTGCGAGATGTTGAAGAGAAATGTTGTCAAGGAAGTTCTTTTCGATCGGAGCAGAGAATTTATATAAATGGAGAATCAGCGAACGAAGAAGTAACTGTGTTACGAAGGGAGCGTGATCTGCTTGCAAGAGAAGTAGGCCTTATGCGCCGCAAGGAAGCACTCTTACAAAATCGGGCGTCAACATTTCACAGTTTACATAGAAGCATGTCGAATTCTATGAACGCTGCATCAACGAGTATAAGTATTCGTGGTCTCAGTGATATATTATGCGAATTTGACAGCAATAAAAATAAATTTTTGAAATTATTTAGAGTTAATTATAAATTAGACAATGCTATGCGCGTTCTTATAAGTTCATGATTGAAAGGAAAAGCTGTGCACTAGTTTCACTTACAAGCTGAAAATCTTACGTGCTCAACAGAAAATTTGTTAAAAGAGATAAAGTAAATGTTTGATCACCGACCGTCAAAAATTTTATTTGGGAAAGAATTCGAAAATCGGACATGGACTAACTAGTTCTTAATGGATTATTATCATGAAAAAATAATTTTGGGGAATAAAGTACCTATATCAGACAATGAAATTTCCGACTATCTTATTGCCGGATACTTGATATATAGCTGCGAAATTATGCACGTAGTATATTCTACAAGGATAAAGAAAAAATATTAAATGCATGACGCATATAGAGTTGCCAAAAAGTCCTTATGAACGAAATGAATAAAAAATAAATAAATTTTTGCCAGATAATTTGAAGACATTTATACATGATTCAAATAAAGGTGTAAAAATGACTTCGATAATTCGGTGTTTTAACTGTAGAAATACTGGTGATCGGCTTAATCAGTGTACGCAGTCACGGAGCAATCCAGCTTCCTGTTACGTATACGGTTCCATGAATTATCAACTGCGAGGCTGTAACAAGAAAATAGATTCATCGAGCAGTCAATGTAGAACAGTAGCAGTGCCAAGTACGACAATTTATTCGTCGGAGAATGAAACAACGTTCAGCTCAACTGTATCTGTAGCAGAGGTTGTTATCGTTGGAGCGCCGAGTAATTACTGCGTCCGAGAACTCTCAACCTCATACGGTATGCTTGATTGAATTCAGCTATTAGCATAATAACAGATATTTTGCGCTGAAGAGTGTTAGAACGCTAATAAATATACAACCTGTTAGTAAACGCCAATAAAAATACAAGCTGTTAGTAAAAGGCAATTTCGGACTGTTTACACAAAATTAAAAATTTGATTATATTTTAGAAAATTCTTTTGTAAAAAATTTAATAGATATAAATTATGTTGACAGTCCAATGCGTGTAACTAAACAGCTCATTATTAATGATAAATTCAATAAAAATGAGTCAGTGGAAATTCATTTGTTTGAAAATATATATGTACAATGAAAATAGTCCGGTACGCGATGATTTTGAAATAAATATAAAACTAACAAACGTGCAGCCAGTCTTTTCCCAATATAGTAGCGTATCATTCGCCGATAAATAAAAAATGCGTATTTTATTAGATGAATCAGGAGAAAACAGGATAAATTCAATTATGTTTCGACTATCGCGATATAAATAAAGTAACTCGAGATAATTATTAAACTCGAATTAATAGAAAAGAATTTAGATCCACTGAAAGAAAAAAAATATTTTTCGACTTTAGCTTTGTGCGATGATTTTTTCACGTTCGAGTGGCGGAAAAATCAATAAAATATACAGCATTTATAACTCCTTTATGCAAATATGAATACTTAAGAATACTATTTGGTTTAACGAATGGATCAGAAGTATTTATCCGGTATCTCTTGCATATTTTTGAAACTTAACTTTGAGAAAATAAAATATTATTATATGCCTACGATATATTAATAGCCTCAAAAAATATTTAAGAATCTTTGGTAGTATGAAAGTGCAATTTTCAATTAACAGGAAAAAGCAATTACGATTCCGTCTGGATAAATGATTATTTGTATATAACGAAATTGACTAGCTAGGGTATCATGTGAGTAAGGATGAAATACAGCCAAGCCAGTCGAATATTAAATCTTTCAAAAATTATCGAATTCCGCGAAATACAATGGAAGCGCATCATTTTGTGTTTAACAAGCTACTTTAAAAAATTTGTACTTTCAGAATTTTTCGACAATATAAGAACCGTTGTACGATTTCATAAAAAAAATACTAAAGGTCTATTTAGCAATAAAAAGCTAGAGAGTTCTTAAAACATTACAGATTATTTAACAAAATGTACTCGCGATATATTCGCCGTTAGTAGAAACTAAATTACACTGTAACGCCAGTGCTAGCGAGTTCGGAGCAATGATGCTTCAGAAGCAAAAAGATAATTTATTATTTATCATTTATTATCATATTCTGGAAAATATTATCATCAGAAAATAGTTCAGTTCATGAACAATATTTAAAAAATTAGAAGAAAAAAAATTTATAAAATATAAAAATATTTTTAAAAAGAACTCATGTATTAATATCTTTCATTGGCATAACGCCATATGGCGTTATCGATTGACTTGTTAAGATTTGATCTTGAATGGGCTTTAACTTAGACACTTCAGAACACTTCTATAGAAATGAGAAACCAAATAATTTTTAAAATTTCCTGCCCTCTGAATGTTAAACGATTTTCTATTCTGCTTCACAAAAAATCCACAGATTCATATTCGGCACATAAATACATAAAATATATTTTCTTTTAATAAGGAGATCTTTAAAAATGATTTTTTTACTTTATTAGGCTGTAATTTCTTTAAAACGATTTATTTATTAAGTTATTCCAGATTTTATATATATTTTCTGGAAAATATACATGCTATTTATTTTAAGGATGCATAAAAAATAAACTTAGCTATTTGCTTTAATAGTCCCATTGTTCTGAGCTGTAATTACGTTATATAATTTCTTTTTGCTTAATATATGTCGGCATTTTATTAGTATGAAATTAATATTAAATTTTTTTATTTTGTTACGAAAGGATTTACAATATAATTAGATATATAATTATTTTTCCTTTAATAGTATAAAAATATATATTATTAATGGTTGATTATCCATAAAGTAGCTATTAGTCATAAAGACTATATAATGGTTCAGTTTCTTAATCTTTTACTGTATAAACGCCGATTAAAATATTGACGATATGAAAATAATACGTAATTTCTTATTTTAATATCAGATCTTACTAAAGAAGTAGTTCTATTATGGTATAGACATTCAGATGAAATTACATAAGAGTTAAAAATTAATGCAGAGGAGAAATTCTTCTCATGTATATATACCTTTTCGTAGCCTCAGCCTACACCACGATTATCGCCACGTAGTGAACTTGATAATTTAAGAAAATGCACGCTCGCGCGCGCGCGCGTGTGTATGCGTGCATGACAAGCTATGCATACGTACTTAAAGAATTTCTTCGCCAACACTAGTTAATCCCTTTTATTGCATCTATTGTTTCTCTGTCCGAGTAAAGAAATTTTTTTTTCATTAGTTCTTCTTCATTTAATATAAAACACAGAACCAAAAATTTGGTTAGTATGTATTTTAAAGGGTATCCACCATTTTTAAAAATCAGGTTTTTAAAACCACAAAATTAAGGTGGTAGACTATCATAAATTATATAATTATTCTATGTATAATTTTTGAGGGCATCTATTGTCTATATCTCAGTATAATTAAAATTTTTTTACGGATTTTTCTTTATGTATTTACGGTTAAAAAGCTTAGAAAAATAGTTTTTTATCTTTTCAATATCTTTATTTTAAGATCAACCATATGTTAGATTACCAGATCACGTTATCTTACTAAAACACTGAATTATATATTTTTACTACCAGGTGGTGTGCTTTAAGGCTATAAGTTTCTCATTTTATTTATATTTTTTTTCATTAATTAATTCTATAAAAATATCTTCGAAATTGAAAAGTTTTTTAATTTAATTTATGCCTATGTACTAGAATGCCTATAGCCTATCTACTGAGCGACAATGTGAGATAGAGTGCTAACGGGAGAATGAAGAACGACTGCGAGATGTTGAAGAGAAATGTTGTCAAGGAAGTTCTTTTCGATCGGAGCAGAGAATTTATATAAATGGAGAATCAGCGAACGAAGAAGTAACTGTGTTACGAAGGGAGCGTGATCTGCTTGCAAGAGAAGTAGGCCTTATGCGCCGCAAGGAAGCACTCTTACAAAATCGGGCGTCAACATTTCACAGTTTACATAGAAGCATGTCGAATTCTATGAACGCTGCATCAACGAGTATAAGTATTCGTGGTCTCAGTGATATATTATGCGAATTTGACAGCAATAAAAATAAATTTTTGAAATTATTTAGAGTTAATTATAAATTAGACAATGCTATGCGCGTTCTTATAAGTTCATGATTGAAAGGAAAAGCTGTGCACTAGTTTCACTTACAAGCTGAAAATCTTACGTGCTCAACAGAAAATTTGTTAAAAGAGATAAAGTAAATGTTTGATCACCGACCGTCAAAAATTTTATTTGGGAAAGAATTCGAAAATCGGACATGGACTAACTAGTTCTTAATGGATTATTATCATGAAAAAATAATTTTGGGGAATAAAGTACCTATATCAGACAATGAAATTTCCGACTATCTTATTGCCGGATACTTGATATATAGCTGCGAAATTATGCACGTAGTATATTCTACAAGGATAAAGAAAAAATATTAAATGCATGACGCATATAGAGTTGCCAAAAAGTCCTTATGAACGAAATGAATAAAAAATAAATAAATTTTTGCCAGATAATTTGAAGACATTTATACATGATTCAAATAAAGGTGTAAAAATGACTTCGATAATTCGGTGTTTTAACTGTAGAAATACTGGTGATCGGCTTAATCAGTGTACGCAGTCACGGAGCAATCCAGCTTCCTGTTACGTATACGGTTCCATGAATTATCAACTGCGAGGCTGTAACAAGAAAATAGATTCATCGAGCAGTCAATGTAGAACAGTAGCAGTGCCAAGTACGACAATTTATTCGTCGGAGAATGAAACAACGTTCAGCTCAACTGTATCTGTAGCAGAGGTTGTTATCGTTGGAGCGCCGAGTAATTACTGCGTCCGAGAACCCTCAACCTCATACGGTATGCTTGATTGAATTCAGCTATTAGCATAATAACAGATATTTTGCGCTGAAGAGTGTTAGAACGCTAATAAATATACAACCTGTTAGTAAACGCCAATAAAAATACAAGCTGTTAGTAAAAGGCAATTTCGGACTGTTTACACAAAATTAAAAATTTGATTATATTTTAGAAAATTCTTTTGTAAAAAATTTAATAGATATAAATTATGTTGACAGTCCAATGCGTGTAACTAAACAGCTCATTATTAATGATAAATTCAATAAAAATGAGTCAGTGGAAATTCATTTGTTTGAAAATATATATGTACAATGAAAATAGTCCGGTACGCGATGATTTTGAAATAAATATAAAACTAACAAACGTGCAGCCAGTCTTTTCCCAATATAGTAGCGTATCATTCGCCGATAAATAAAAAATGCGTATTTTATTAGATGAATCAGGAGAAAACAGGATAAATTCAATTATGTTTCGACTATCGCGATATAAATAAAGTAACTCGAGATAATTATTAAACTCGAATTAATAGAAAAGAATTTAGATCCACTGAAAGAAAAAAAATATTTTTCGACTTTAGCTTTGTGCGATGATTTTTTCACGTTCGAGTGGCGGAAAAATCAATAAAATATACAGCATTTATAACTCCTTTATGCAAATATGAATACTTAAGAATACTATTTGGTTTAACGAATGGATCAGAAGTATTTATCCGGTATCTCTTGCATATTTTTGAAACTTAACTTTGAGAAAATAAAATATTATTATATGCCTACGATATATTAATAGCCTCAAAAAATATTTAAGAATCTTTGGTAGTATGAAAGTGCAATTTTCAATTAACAGGAAAAAGCAATTACGATTCCGTCTGGATAAATGATTATTTGTATATAACGAAATTGACTAGCTAGGGTATCATGTGAGTAAGGATGAAATACAGCCAAGCCAGTCGAATATTAAATCTTTCAAAAATTATCGAATTCCGCGAAATACAATGGAAGCGCATCATTTTGTGTTTAACAAGCTACTTTAAAAAATTTGTACTTTCAGAATTTTTCGACAATATAAGAACCGTTGTACGATTTCATAAAAAAAATACTAAAGGTCTATTTAGCAATAAAAAGCTAGAGAGTTCTTAAAACATTACAGATTATTTAACAAAATGTACTCGCGATATATTCGCCGTTAGTAGAAACTAAATTACACTGTAACGCCAGTGCTAGCGAGTTCGGAGCAATGATGCTTCAGAAGCAAAAAGATAATTTATTATTTATCATTTATTATCATATTCTGGAAAATATTATCATCAGAAAATAGTTCAGTTCATGAACAATATTTAAAAAATTAGAAGAAAAAAAATTTATAAAATATAAAAATATTTTTAAAAAGAACTCATGTATTAATATCTTTCATTGGCATAACGCCATATGGCGTTATCGATTGACTTGTTAAGATTTGATCTTGAATGGGCTTTAACTTAGACACTTCAGAACACTTCTATAGAAATGAGAAACCAAATAATTTTTAAAATTTCCTGCCCTCTGAATGTTAAACGATTTTCTATTCTGCTTCACAAAAAATCCACAGATTCATATTCGGCACATAAATACATAAAATATATTTTCTTTTAATAAGGAGATCTTTAAAAATGATTTTTTTACTTTATTAGGCTGTAATTTCTTTAAAACGATTTATTTATTAAGTTATTCCAGATTTTATATATATTTTCTGGAAAATATACATGCTATTTATTTTAAGGATGCATAAAAAATAAACTTAGCTATTTGCTTTAATAGTCCCATTGTTCTGAGCTGTAATTACGTTATATAATTTCTTTTTGCTTAATATATGTCGGCATTTTATTAGTATGAAATTAATATTAAATTTTTTTATTTTGTTACGAAAGGATTTACAATATAATTAGATATATAATTATTTTTCCTTTAATAGTATAAAAATATATATTATTAATGGTTGATTATCCATAAAGTAGCTATTAGTCATAAAGACTATATAATGGTTCAGTTTCTTAATCTTTTACTGTATAAACGCCGATTAAAATATTGACGATATGAAAATAATACGTAATTTCTTATTTTAATATCAGATCTTACTAAAGAAGTAGTTCTATTATGGTATAGACATTCAGATGAAATTACATAAGAGTTAAAAATTAATGCAGAGGAGAAATTCTTCTCATGTATATATACCTTTTCGTAGCCTCAGCCTACACCACGATTATCGCCACGTAGTGAACTTGATAATTTAAGAAAATGCACGCTCGCGCGCGCGCGCGTGTGTATGCGTGCATGACAAGCTATGCATACGTACTTAAAGAATTTCTTCGCCAACACTAGTTAATCCCTTTTATTGCATCTATTGTTTCTCTGTCCGAGTAAAGAAATTTTTTTTTCATTAGTTCTTCTTCATTTAATATAAAACACAGAACCAAAAATTTGGTTAGTATGTATTTTAAAGGGTATCCACCATTTTTAAAAATCAGGTTTTTAAAACCACAAAATTAAGGTGGTAGACTATCATAAATTATATAATTATTCTATGTATAATTTTTGAGGGCATCTATTGTCTATATCTCAGTATAATTAAAATTTTTTTACGGATTTTTCTTTATGTATTTACGGTTAAAAAGCTTAGAAAAATAGTTTTTTATCTTTTCAATATCTTTATTTTAAGATCAACCATATGTTAGATTACCAGATCACGTTATCTTACTAAAACACTGAATTATATATTTTTACTACCAGGTGGTGTGCTTTAAGGCTATAAGTTTCTCATTTTATTTATATTTTTTTTCATTAATTAATTCTATAAAAATATCTTCGAAATTGAAAAGTTTTTTAATTTAATTTATGCCTATGTACTAGAATGCCTATAGCCTATCTACTGAGCGACAATGTGAGATAGAGTGCTAACGGGAGAATGAAGAACGACTGCGAGATGTTGAAGAGAAATGTTGTCAAGGAAGTTCTTTTCGATCGGAGCAGAGAATTTATATAAATGGAGAATCAGCGAACGAAGAAGTAACTGTGTTACGAAGGGAGCGTGATCTGCTTGCAAGAGAAGTAGGCCTTATGCGCCGCAAGGAAGCACTCTTACAAAATCGGGCGTCAACATTTCACAGTTTACATAGAAGCATGTCGAATTCTATGAACGCTGCATCAACGAGTATAAGTATTCGTGGTCTCAGTGATATATTATGCGAATTTGACAGCAATAAAAATAAATTTTTGAAATTATTTAGAGTTAATTATAAATTAGACAATGCTATGCGCGTTCTTATAAGTTCATGATTGAAAGGAAAAGCTGTGCACTAGTTTCACTTACAAGCTGAAAATCTTACGTGCTCAACAGAAAATTTGTTAAAAGAGATAAAGTAAATGTTTGATCACCGACCGTCAAAAATTTTATTTGGGAAAGAATTCGAAAATCGGACATGGACTAACTAGTTCTTAATGGATTATTATCATGAAAAAATAATTTTGGGGAATAAAGTACCTATATCAGACAATGAAATTTCCGACTATCTTATTGCCGGATACTTGATATATAGCTGCGAAATTATGCACGTAGTATATTCTACAAGGATAAAGAAAAAATATTAAATGCATGACGCATATAGAGTTGCCAAAAAGTCCTTATGAACGAAATGAATAAAAAATAAATAAATTTTTGCCAGATAATTTGAAGACATTTATACATGATTCAAATAAAGGTGTAAAAATGACTTCGATAATTCGGTGTTTTAACTGTAGAAATACTGGTGATCGGCTTAATCAGTGTACGCAGTCACGGAGCAATCCAGCTTCCTGTTACGTATACGGTTCCATGAATTATCAACTGCGAGGCTGTAACAAGAAAATAGATTCATCGAGCAGTCAATGTAGAACAGTAGCAGTGCCAAGTACGACAATTTATTCGTCGGAGAATGAAACAACGTTCAGCTCAACTGTATCTGTAGCAGAGGTTGTTATCGTTGGAGCGCCGAGTAATTACTGCGTCCGAGAACCCTCAACCTCATACGGTATGCTTGATTGAATTCAGCTATTAGCATAATAACAGATATTTTGCGCTGAAGAGTGTTAGAACGCTAATAAATATACAACCTGTTAGTAAACGCCAATAAAAATACAAGCTGTTAGTAAAAGGCAATTTCGGACTGTTTACACAAAATTAAAAATTTGATTATATTTTAGAAAATTCTTTTGTAAAAAATTTAATAGATATAAATTATGTTGACAGTCCAATGCGTGTAACTAAACAGCTCATTATTAATGATAAATTCAATAAAAATGAGTCAGTGGAAATTCATTTGTTTGAAAATATATATGTACAATGAAAATAGTCCGGTACGCGATGATTTTGAAATAAATATAAAACTAACAAACGTGCAGCCAGTCTTTTCCCAATATAGTAGCGTATCATTCGCCGATAAATAAAAAATGCGTATTTTATTAGATGAATCAGGAGAAAACAGGATAAATTCAATTATGTTTCGACTATCGCGATATAAATAAAGTAACTCGAGATAATTATTAAACTCGAATTAATAGAAAAGAATTTAGATCCACTGAAAGAAAAAAAATATTTTTCGACTTTAGCTTTGTGCGATGATTTTTTCACGTTCGAGTGGCGGAAAAATCAATAAAATATACAGCATTTATAACTCCTTTATGCAAATATGAATACTTAAGAATACTATTTGGTTTAACGAATGGATCAGAAGTATTTATCCGGTATCTCTTGCATATTTTTGAAACTTAACTTTGAGAAAATAAAATATTATTATATGCCTACGATATATTAATAGCCTCAAAAAATATTTAAGAATCTTTGGTAGTATGAAAGTGCAATTTTCAATTAACAGGAAAAAGCAATTACGATTCCGTCTGGATAAATGATTATTTGTATATAACGAAATTGACTAGCTAGGGTATCATGTGAGTAAGGATGAAATACAGCCAAGCCAGTCGAATATTAAATCTTTCAAAAATTATCGAATTCCGCGAAATACAATGGAAGCGCATCATTTTGTGTTTAACAAGCTACTTTAAAAAATTTGTACTTTCAGAATTTTTCGACAATATAAGAACCGTTGTACGATTTCATAAAAAAAATACTAAAGGTCTATTTAGCAATAAAAAGCTAGAGAGTTCTTAAAACATTACAGATTATTTAACAAAATGTACTCGCGATATATTCGCCGTTAGTAGAAACTAAATTACACTGTAACGCCAGTGCTAGCGAGTTCGGAGCAATGATGCTTCAGAAGCAAAAAGATAATTTATTATTTATCATTTATTATCATATTCTGGAAAATATTATCATCAGAAAATAGTTCAGTTCATGAACAATATTTAAAAAATTAGAAGAAAAAAAATTTATAAAATATAAAATATTTTTAAAAAGAACTCATGTATTAATATCTTTCATTGGCATAACGCCATATGGCGTTATCGATTGACTTGTTAAGATTTGATCTTGAATGGGCTTTAACTTAGACACTTCAGAACACTTCTATAGAAATGAGAAACCAAATAATTTTTAAAATTTCCTGCCCTCTGAATGTTAAACGATTTTCTATTCTGCTTCACAAAAAATCCACAGATTCATATTCGGCACATAAATACATAAAATATATTTTCTTTTAATAAGGAGATCTTTAAAAATGATTTTTTTTACTTTATTAGGCTGTAATTTCTTTAAAACGATTTATTTATTAAGTTATTCCAGATTTTATATATATTTTCTGGAAAATATACATGCTATTTATTTTAAGGATGCATAAAAAATAAACTTAGCTATTTGCTTTAATAGTCCCATTGTTCTGAGCTGTAATTACGTTATATAATTTCTTTTTGCTTAATATATGTCGGCATTTTATTAGTATGAAATTAATATTAAATTTTTTTATTTTGTTACGAAAGGATTTACAATATAATTAGATATATAATTATTTTTCCTTTAATAGTATAAAAATATATATTATTAATGGTTGATTATCCATAAAGTAGCTATTAGTCATAAAGACTATATAATGGTTCAGTTTCTTAATCTTTTACTGTATAAACGCCGATTAAAATATTGACGATATGAAAATAATACGTAATTTCTTATTTTAATATCAGATCTTACTAAAGAAGTAGTTCTATTATGGTATAGACATTCAGATGAAATTACATAAGAGTTAAAAATTAATGCAGAGGAGAAATTCTTCTCATGTATATATACCTTTTCGTAGCCTCAGCCTACACCACGATTATCGCCACGTAGTGAACTTGATAATTTAAGAAAATGCACGCTCGCGCGCGCGCGCGTGTGTATGCGTGCATGACAAGCTATGCATACGTACTTAAAGAATTTCTTCGCCAACACTAGTTAATCCCTTTTATTGCATCTATTGTTTCTCTGTCCGAGTAAAGAAATTTTTTTTTCATTAGTTCTTCTTCATTTAATATAAAACACAGAACCAAAAATTTGGTTAGTATGTATTTTAAAGGGTATCCACCATTTTTAAAAATCAGGTTTTTAAAACCACAAAATTAAGGTGGTAGACTATCATAAATTATATAATTATTCTATGTATAATTTTTGAGGGCATCTATTGTCTATATCTCAGTATAATTAAAATTTTTTTACGGATTTTTCTTTATGTATTTACGGTTAAAAAGCTTAGAAAAATAGTTTTTTATCTTTTCAATATCTTTATTTTAAGATCAACCATATGTTAGATTACCAGATCACGTTATCTTACTAAAACACTGAATTATATATTTTTACTACCAGGTGGTGTGCTTTAAGGCTATAAGTTTCTCATTTTATTTATATTTTTTTTCATTAATTAATTCTATAAAAATATCTTCGAAATTGAAAAGTTTTTTAATTTAATTTATGCCTATGTACTAGAATGCCTATAGCCTATCTACTGAGCGACAATGTGAGATAGAGTGCTAACGGGAGAATGAAGAACGACTGCGAGATGTTGAAGAGAAATGTTGTCAAGGAAGTTCTTTTCGATCGGAGCAGAGAATTTATATAAATGGAGAATCAGCGAACGAAGAAGTAACTGTGTTACGAAGGGAGCGTGATCTGCTTGCAAGAGAAGTAGGCCTTATGCGCCGCAAGGAAGCACTCTTACAAAATCGGGCGTCAACATTTCACAGTTTACATAGAAGCATGTCGAATTCTATGAACGCTGCATCAACGAGTATAAGTATTCGTGGTCTCAGTGATATATTATGCGAATTTGACAGCAATAAAAATAAATTTTTGAAATTATTTAGAGTTAATTATAAATTAGACAATGCTATGCGCGTTCTTATAAGTTCATGATTGAAAGGAAAAGCTGTGCACTAGTTTCACTTACAAGCTGAAAATCTTACGTGCTCAACAGAAAATTTGTTAAAAGAGATAAAGTAAATGTTTGATCACCGACCGTCAAAAATTTTATTTGGGAAAGAATTCGAAAATCGGACATGGACTAACTAGTTCTTAATGGATTATTATCATGAAAAAATAATTTTGGGGAATAAAGTACCTATATCAGACAATGAAATTTCCGACTATCTTATTGCCGGATACTTGATATATAGCTGCGAAATTATGCACGTAGTATATTCTACAAGGATAAAGAAAAAATATTAAATGCATGACGCATATAGAGTTGCCAAAAAGTCCTTATGAACGAAATGAATAAAAAATAAATAAATTTTTGCCAGATAATTTGAAGACATTTATACATGATTCAAATAAAGGTGTAAAAATGACTTCGATAATTCGGTGTTTTAACTGTAGAAATACTGGTGATCGGCTTAATCAGTGTACGCAGTCACGGAGCAATCCAGCTTCCTGTTACGTATACGGTTCCATGAATTATCAACTGCGAGGCTGTAACAAGAAAATAGATTCATCGAGCAGTCAATGTAGAACAGTAGCAGTGCCAAGTACGACAATTTATTCGTCGGAGAATGAAACAACGTTCAGCTCAACTGTATCTGTAGCAGAGGTTGTTATCGTTGGAGCGCCGAGTAATTACTGCGTCCGAGAACCCTCAACCTCATACGGTATGCTTGATTGAATTCAGCTATTAGCATAATAACAGATATTTTGCGCTGAAGAGTGTTAGAACGCTAATAAATATACAACCTGTTAGTAAACGCCAATAAAAATACAAGCTGTTAGTAAAAGGCAATTTCGGACTGTTTACACAAAATTAAAAATTTGATTATATTTTAGAAAATTCTTTTGTAAAAAATTTAATAGATATAAATTATGTTGACAGTCCAATGCGTGTAACTAAACAGCTCATTATTAATGATAAATTCAATAAAAATGAGTCAGTGGAAATTCATTTGTTTGAAAATATATATGTACAATGAAAATAGTCCGGTACGCGATGATTTTGAAATAAATATAAAACTAACAAACGTGCAGCCAGTCTTTTCCCAATATAGTAGCGTATCATTCGCCGATAAATAAAAAATGCGTATTTTATTAGATGAATCAGGAGAAAACAGGATAAATTCAATTATGTTTCGACTATCGCGATATAAATAAAGTAACTCGAGATAATTATTAAACTCGAATTAATAGAAAAGAATTTAGATCCACTGAAAGAAAAAAAATATTTTTCGACTTTAGCTTTGTGCGATGATTTTTTCACGTTCGAGTGGCGGAAAAATCAATAAAATATACAGCATTTATAACTCCTTTATGCAAATATGAATACTTAAGAATACTATTTGGTTTAACGAATGGATCAGAAGTATTTATCCGGTATCTCTTGCATATTTTTGAAACTTAACTTTGAGAAAATAAAATATTATTATATGCCTACGATATATTAATAGCCTCAAAAAATATTTAAGAATCTTTGGTAGTATGAAAGTGCAATTTTCAATTAACAGGAAAAAGCAATTACGATTCCGTCTGGATAAATGATTATTTGTATATAACGAAATTGACTAGCTAGGGTATCATGTGAGTAAGGATGAAATACAGCCAAGCCAGTCGAATATTAAATCTTTCAAAAATTATCGAATTCCGCGAAATACAATGGAAGCGCATCATTTTGTGTTTAACAAGCTACTTTAAAAAATTTGTACTTTCAGAATTTTTCGACAATATAAGAACCGTTGTACGATTTCATAAAAAAAATACTAAAGGTCTATTTAGCAATAAAAAGCTAGAGAGTTCTTAAAACATTACAGATTATTTAACAAAATGTACTCGCGATATATTCGCCGTTAGTAGAAACTAAATTACACTGTAACGCCAGTGCTAGCGAGTTCGGAGCAATGATGCTTCAGAAGCAAAAAGATAATTTATTATTTATCATTTATTATCATATTCTGGAAAATATTATCATCAGAAAATAGTTCAGTTCATGAACAATATTTAAAAAATTAGAAGAAAAAAAATTTATAAAATATAAAAATATTTTTAAAAAGAACTCATGTATTAATATCTTTCATTGGCATAACGCCATATGGCGTTATCGATTGACTTGTTAAGATTTGATCTTGAATGGGCTTTAACTTAGACACTTCAGAACACTTCTATAGAAATGAGAAACCAAATAATTTTTAAAATTTCCTGCCCTCTGAATGTTAAACGATTTTCTATTCTGCTTCACAAAAAATCCACAGATTCATATTCGGCACATAAATACATAAAATATATTTTCTTTTAATAAGGAGATCTTTAAAAATGATTTTTTTACTTTATTAGGCTGTAATTTCTTTAAAACGATTTATTTATTAAGTTATTCCAGATTTTATATATATTTTCTGGAAAATATACATGCTATTTATTTTAAGGATGCATAAAAAATAAACTTAGCTATTTGCTTTAATAGTCCCATTGTTCTGAGCTGTAATTACGTTATATAATTTCTTTTTGCTTAATATATGTCGGCATTTTATTAGTATGAAATTAATATTAAATTTTTTTATTTTGTTACGAAAGGATTTACAATATAATTAGATATATAATTATTTTTCCTTTAATAGTATAAAAATATATATTATTAATGGTTGATTATCCATAAAGTAGCTATTAGTCATAAAGACTATATAATGGTTCAGTTTCTTAATCTTTTACTGTATAAACGCCGATTAAAATATTGACGATATGAAAATAATACGTAATTTCTTATTTTAATATCAGATCTTACTAAAGAAGTAGTTCTATTATGGTATAGACATTCAGATGAAATTACATAAGAGTTAAAAATTAATGCAGAGGAGAAATTCTTCTCATGTATATATACCTTTTCGTAGCCTCAGCCTACACCACGATTATCGCCACGTAGTGAACTTGATAATTTAAGAAAATGCACGCTCGCGCGCGCGCGCGTGTGTATGCGTGCATGACAAGCTATGCATACGTACTTAAAGAATTTCTTCGCCAACACTAGTTAATCCCTTTTATTGCATCTATTGTTTCTCTGTCCGAGTAAAGAAATTTTTTTTTCATTAGTTCTTCTTCATTTAATATAAAACACAGAACCAAAAATTTGGTTAGTATGTATTTTAAAGGGTATCCACCATTTTTAAAAATCAGGTTTTTAAAACCACAAAATTAAGGTGGTAGACTATCATAAATTATATAATTATTCTATGTATAATTTTTGAGGGCATCTATTGTCTATATCTCAGTATAATTAAAATTTTTTTACGGATTTTTCTTTATGTATTTACGGTTAAAAAGCTTAGAAAAATAGTTTTTTATCTTTTCAATATCTTTATTTTAAGATCAACCATATGTTAGATTACCAGATCACGTTATCTTACTAAAACACTGAATTATATATTTTTACTACCAGGTGGTGTGCTTTAAGGCTATAAGTTTCTCATTTTATTTATATTTTTTTTCATTAATTAATTCTATAAAAATATCTTCGAAATTGAAAAGTTTTTTAATTTAATTTATGCCTATGTACTAGAATGCCTATAGCCTATCTACTGAGCGACAATGTGAGATAGAGTGCTAACGGGAGAATGAAGAACGACTGCGAGATGTTGAAGAGAAATGTTGTCAAGGAAGTTCTTTTCGATCGGAGCAGAGAATTTATATAAATGGAGAATCAGCGAACGAAGAAGTAACTGTGTTACGAAGGGAGCGTGATCTGCTTGCAAGAGAAGTAGGCCTTATGCGCCGCAAGGAAGCACTCTTACAAAATCGGGCGTCAACATTTCACAGTTTACATAGAAGCATGTCGAATTCTATGAACGCTGCATCAACGAGTATAAGTATTCGTGGTCTCAGTGATATATTATGCGAATTTGACAGCAATAAAAATAAATTTTTGAAATTATTTAGAGTTAATTATAAATTAGACAATGCTATGCGCGTTCTTATAAGTTCATGATTGAAAGGAAAAGCTGTGCACTAGTTTCACTTACAAGCTGAAAATCTTACGTGCTCAACAGAAAATTTGTTAAAAGAGATAAAGTAAATGTTTGATCACCGACCGTCAAAAATTTTATTTGGGAAAGAATTCGAAAATCGGACATGGACTAACTAGTTCTTAATGGATTATTATCATGAAAAAATAATTTTGGGGAATAAAGTACCTATATCAGACAATGAAATTTCCGACTATCTTATTGCCGGATACTTGATATATAGCTGCGAAATTATGCACGTAGTATATTCTACAAGGATAAAGAAAAAATATTAAATGCATGACGCATATAGAGTTGCCAAAAAGTCCTTATGAACGAAATGAATAAAAAATAAATAAATTTTTGCCAGATAATTTGAAGACATTTATACATGATTCAAATAAAGGTGTAAAAATGACTTCGATAATTCGGTGTTTTAACTGTAGAAATACTGGTGATCGGCTTAATCAGTGTACGCAGTCACGGAGCAATCCAGCTTCCTGTTACGTATACGGTTCCATGAATTATCAACTGCGAGGCTGTAACAAGAAAATAGATTCATCGAGCAGTCAATGTAGAACAGTAGCAGTGCCAAGTACGACAATTTATTCGTCGGAGAATGAAACAACGTTCAGCTCAACTGTATCTGTAGCAGAGGTTGTTATCGTTGGAGCGCCGAGTAATTACTGCGTCCGAGAACCCTCAACCTCATACGGTATGCTTGATTGAATTCAGCTATTAGCATAATAACAGATATTTTGCGCTGAAGAGTGTTAGAACGCTAATAAATATACAACCTGTTAGTAAACGCCAATAAAAATACAAGCTGTTAGTAAAAGGCAATTTCGGACTGTTTACACAAAATTAAAAATTTGATTATATTTTAGAAAATTCTTTTGTAAAAAATTTAATAGATATAAATTATGTTGACAGTCCAATGCGTGTAACTAAACAGCTCATTATTAATGATAAATTCAATAAAAATGAGTCAGTGGAAATTCATTTGTTTGAAAATATATATGTACAATGAAAATAGTCCGGTACGCGATGATTTTGAAATAAATATAAAACTAACAAACGTGCAGCCAGTCTTTTCCCAATATAGTAGCGTATCATTCGCCGATAAATAAAAAATGCGTATTTTATTAGATGAATCAGGAGAAAACAGGATAAATTCAATTATGTTTCGACTATCGCGATATAAATAAAGTAACTCGAGATAATTATTAAACTCGAATTAATAGAAAAGAATTTAGATCCACTGAAAGAAAAAAAATATTTTTCGACTTTAGCTTTGTGCGATGATTTTTTCACGTTCGAGTGGCGGAAAAATCAATAAAATATACAGCATTTATAACTCCTTTATGCAAATATGAATACTTAAGAATACTATTTGGTTTAACGAATGGATCAGAAGTATTTATCCGGTATCTCTTGCATATTTTTGAAACTTAACTTTGAGAAAATAAAATATTATTATATGCCTACGATATATTAATAGCCTCAAAAAATATTTAAGAATCTTTGGTAGTATGAAAGTGCAATTTTCAATTAACAGGAAAAAGCAATTACGATTCCGTCTGGATAAATGATTATTTGTATATAACGAAATTGACTAGCTAGGGTATCATGTGAGTAAGGATGAAATACAGCCAAGCCAGTCGAATATTAAATCTTTCAAAAATTATCGAATTCCGCGAAATACAATGGAAGCGCATCATTTTGTGTTTAACAAGCTACTTTAAAAAATTTGTACTTTCAGAATTTTTCGACAATATAAGAACCGTTGTACGATTTCATAAAAAAAATACTAAAGGTCTATTTAGCAATAAAAAGCTAGAGAGTTCTTAAAACATTACAGATTATTTAACAAAATGTACTCGCGATATATTCGCCGTTAGTAGAAACTAAATTACACTGTAACGCCAGTGCTAGCGAGTTCGGAGCAATGATGCTTCAGAAGCAAAAAGATAATTTATTATTTATCATTTATTATCATATTCTGGAAAATATTATCATCAGAAAATAGTTCAGTTCATGAACAATATTTAAAAAATTAGAAGAAAAAAAATTTATAAAATATAAAAATATTTTTAAAAAGAACTCATGTATTAATATCTTTCATTGGCATAACGCCATATGGCGTTATCGATTGACTTGTTAAGATTTGATCTTGAATGGGCTTTAACTTAGACACTTCAGAACACTTCTATAGAAATGAGAAACCAAATAATTTTTAAAATTTCCTGCCCTCTGAATGTTAAACGATTTTCTATTCTGCTTCACAAAAAATCCACAGATTCATATTCGGCACATAAATACATAAAATATATTTTCTTTTAATAAGGAGATCTTTAAAAATGATTTTTTTACTTTATTAGGCTGTAATTTCTTTAAAACGATTTATTTATTAAGTTATTCCAGATTTTATATATATTTTCTGGAAAATATACATGCTATTTATTTTAAGGATGCATAAAAAATAAACTTAGCTATTTGCTTTAATAGTCCCATTGTTCTGAGCTGTAATTACGTTATATAATTTCTTTTTGCTTAATATATGTCGGCATTTTATTAGTATGAAATTAATATTAAATTTTTTTATTTTGTTACGAAAGGATTTACAATATAATTAGATATATAATTATTTTTCCTTTAATAGTATAAAAATATATATTATTAATGGTTGATTATCCATAAAGTAGCTATTAGTCATAAAGACTATATAATGGTTCAGTTTCTTAATCTTTTACTGTATAAACGCCGATTAAAATATTGACGATATGAAAATAATACGTAATTTCTTATTTTAATATCAGATCTTACTAAAGAAGTAGTTCTATTATGGTATAGACATTCAGATGAAATTACATAAGAGTTAAAAATTAATGCAGAGGAGAAATTCTTCTCATGTATATATACCTTTTCGTAGCCTCAGCCTACACCACGATTATCGCCACGTAGTGAACTTGATAATTTAAGAAAATGCACGCTCGCGCGCGCGCGCGTGTGTATGCGTGCATGACAAGCTATGCATACGTACTTAAAGAATTTCTTCGCCAACACTAGTTAATCCCTTTTATTGCATCTATTGTTTCTCTGTCCGAGTAAAGAAATTTTTTTTTCATTAGTTCTTCTTCATTTAATATAAAACACAGAACCAAAAATTTGGTTAGTATGTATTTTAAAGGGTATCCACCATTTTTAAAAATCAGGTTTTTAAAACCACAAAATTAAGGTGGTAGACTATCATAAATTATATAATTATTCTATGTATAATTTTTGAGGGCATCTATTGTCTATATCTCAGTATAATTAAAATTTTTTTACGGATTTTTCTTTATGTATTTACGGTTAAAAAGCTTAGAAAAATAGTTTTTTATCTTTTCAATATCTTTATTTTAAGATCAACCATATGTTAGATTACCAGATCACGTTATCTTACTAAAACACTGAATTATATATTTTTACTACCAGGTGGTGTGCTTTAAGGCTATAAGTTTCTCATTTTATTTATATTTTTTTTCATTAATTAATTCTATAAAAATATCTTCGAAATTGAAAAGTTTTTTAATTTAATTTATGCCTATGTACTAGAATGCCTATAGCCTATCTACTGAGCGACAATGTGAGATAGAGTGCTAACGGGAGAATGAAGAACGACTGCGAGATGTTGAAGAGAAATGTTGTCAAGGAAGTTCTTTTCGATCGGAGCAGAGAATTTATATAAATGGAGAATCAGCGAACGAAGAAGTAACTGTGTTACGAAGGGAGCGTGATCTGCTTGCAAGAGAAGTAGGCCTTATGCGCCGCAAGGAAGCACTCTTACAAAATCGGGCGTCAACATTTCACAGTTTACATAGAAGCATGTCGAATTCTATGAACGCTGCATCAACGAGTATAAGTATTCGTGGTCTCAGTGATATATTATGCGAATTTGACAGCAATAAAAATAAATTTTTGAAATTATTTAGAGTTAATTATAAATTAGACAATGCTATGCGCGTTCTTATAAGTTCATGATTGAAAGGAAAAGCTGTGCACTAGTTTCACTTACAAGCTGAAAATCTTACGTGCTCAACAGAAAATTTGTTAAAAGAGATAAAGTAAATGTTTGATCACCGACCGTCAAAAATTTTATTTGGGAAAGAATTCGAAAATCGGACATGGACTAACTAGTTCTTAATGGATTATTATCATGAAAAAATAATTTTGGGGAATAAAGTACCTATATCAGACAATGAAATTTCCGACTATCTTATTGCCGGATACTTGATATATAGCTGCGAAATTATGCACGTAGTATATTCTACAAGGATAAAGAAAAAATATTAAATGCATGACGCATATAGAGTTGCCAAAAAGTCCTTATGAACGAAATGAATAAAAAATAAATAAATTTTTGCCAGATAATTTGAAGACATTTATACATGATTCAAATAAAGGTGTAAAAATGACTTCGATAATTCGGTGTTTTAACTGTAGAAATACTGGTGATCGGCTTAATCAGTGTACGCAGTCACGGAGCAATCCAGCTTCCTGTTACGTATACGGTTCCATGAATTATCAACTGCGAGGCTGTAACAAGAAAATAGATTCATCGAGCAGTCAATGTAGAACAGTAGCAGTGCCAAGTACGACAATTTATTCGTCGGAGAATGAAACAACGTTCAGCTCAACTGTATCTGTAGCAGAGGTTGTTATCGTTGGAGCGCCGAGTAATTACTGTGTCCGAGAACCCTCAACCTCATACGGTATGCTTGATTGAATTCAGCTATTAGCATAATAACAGATATTTTGCGCTGAAGAGTGTTAGAACGCTAATAAATATACAACCTGTTAGTAAACGCCAATAAAAATACAAGCTGTTAGTAAAAGGCAATTTCGGACTGTTTACACAAAATTAAAAATTTGATTATATTTTAGAAAATTCTTTTGTAAAAAATTTAATAGATATAAATTATGTTGACAGTCCAATGCGTGTAACTAAACAGCTCATTATTAATGATAAATTCAATAAAAATGAGTCAGTGGAAATTCATTTGTTTGAAAATATATATGTACAATGAAAATAGTCCGGTACGCGATGATTTTGAAATAAATATAAAACTAACAAACGTGCAGCCAGTCTTTTCCCAATATAGTAGCGTATCATTCGCCGATAAATAAAAAATGCGTATTTTATTAGATGAATCAGGAGAAAACAGGATAAATTCAATTATGTTTCGACTATCGCGATATAAATAAAGTAACTCGAGATAATTATTAAACTCGAATTAATAGAAAAGAATTTAGATCCACTGAAAGAAAAAAAATATTTTTCGACTTTAGCTTTGTGCGATGATTTTTTCACGTTCGAGTGGCGGAAAAATCAATAAAATATACAGCATTTATAACTCCTTTATGCAAATATGAATACTTAAGAATACTATTTGGTTTAACGAATGGATCAGAAGTATTTATCCGGTATCTCTTGCATATTTTTGAAACTTAACTTTGAGAAAATAAAATATTATTATATGCCTACGATATATTAATAGCCTCAAAAAATATTTAAGAATCTTTGGTAGTATGAAAGTGCAATTTTCAATTAACAGGAAAAAGCAATTACGATTCCGTCTGGATAAATGATTATTTGTATATAACGAAATTGACTAGCTAGGGTATCATGTGAGTAAGGATGAAATACAGCCAAGCCAGTCGAATATTAAATCTTTCAAAAATTATCGAATTCCGCGAAATACAATGGAAGCGCATCATTTTGTGTTTAACAAGCTACTTTAAAAAATTTGTACTTTCAGAATTTTTCGACAATATAAGAACCGTTGTACGATTTCATAAAAAAAATACTAAAGGTCTATTTAGCAATAAAAAGCTAGAGAGTTCTTAAAACATTACAGATTATTTAACAAAATGTACTCGCGATATATTCGCCGTTAGTAGAAACTAAATTACACTGTAACGCCAGTGCTAGCGAGTTCGGAGCAATGATGCTTCAGAAGCAAAAAGATAATTTATTATTTATCATTTATTATCATATTCTGGAAAATATTATCATCAGAAAATAGTTCAGTTCATGAACAATATTTAAAAAATTAGAAGAAAAAAAATTTATAAAATATAAAAATATTTTTAAAAAGAACTCATGTATTAATATCTTTCATTGGCATAACGCCATATGGCGTTATCGATTGACTTGTTAAGATTTGATCTTGAATGGGCTTTAACTTAGACACTTCAGAACACTTCTATAGAAATGAGAAACCAAATAATTTTTAAAATTTCCTGCCCTCTGAATGTTAAACGATTTTCTATTCTGCTTCACAAAAAATCCACAGATTCATATTCGGCACATAAATACATAAAATATATTTTCTTTTAATAAGGAGATCTTTAAAAATGATTTTTTTACTTTATTAGGCTGTAATTTCTTTAAAACGATTTATTTATTAAGTTATTCCAGATTTTATATATATTTTCTGGAAAATATACATGCTATTTATTTTAAGGATGCATAAAAAATAAACTTAGCTATTTGCTTTAATAGTCCCATTGTTCTGAGCTGTAATTACGTTATATAATTTCTTTTTGCTTAATATATGTCGGCATTTTATTAGTATGAAATTAATATTAAATTTTTTTATTTTGTTACGAAAGGATTTACAATATAATTAGATATATAATTATTTTTCCTTTAATAGTATAAAAATATATATTATTAATGGTTGATTATCCATAAAGTAGCTATTAGTCATAAAGACTATATAATGGTTCAGTTTCTTAATCTTTTACTGTATAAACGCCGATTAAAATATTGACGATATGAAAATAATACGTAATTTCTTATTTTAATATCAGATCTTACTAAAGAAGTAGTTCTATTATGGTATAGACATTCAGATGAAATTACATAAGAGTTAAAAATTAATGCAGAGGAGAAATTCTTCTCATGTATATATACCTTTTCGTAGCCTCAGCCTACACCACGATTATCGCCACGTAGTGAACTTGATAATTTAAGAAAATGCACGCTCGCGCGCGCGCGCGTGTGTATGCGTGCATGACAAGCTATGCATACGTACTTAAAGAATTTCTTCGCCAACACTAGTTAATCCCTTTTATTGCATCTATTGTTTCTCTGTCCGAGTAAAGAAATTTTTTTTTCATTAGTTCTTCTTCATTTAATATAAAACACAGAACCAAAAATTTGGTTAGTATGTATTTTAAAGGGTATCCACCATTTTTAAAAATCAGGTTTTTAAAACCACAAAATTAAGGTGGTAGACTATCATAAATTATATAATTATTCTATGTATAATTTTTGAGGGCATCTATTGTCTATATCTCAGTATAATTAAAATTTTTTTACGGATTTTTCTTTATGTATTTACGGTTAAAAAGCTTAGAAAAATAGTTTTTTATCTTTTCAATATCTTTATTTTAAGATCAACCATATGTTAGATTACCAGATCACGTTATCTTACTAAAACACTGAATTATATATTTTTACTACCAGGTGGTGTGCTTTAAGGCTATAAGTTTCTCATTTTATTTATATTTTTTTTCATTAATTAATTCTATAAAAATATCTTCGAAATTGAAAAGTTTTTTAATTTATATTCAGTTTAGGTTTTAAAAATAATTAATATGTTGGATGTATAACTAAGTTTCCAACGTTTGTTAAAATATGGCGTCACCAATGGATCCCGGTCAGAAATGTCAGACCTCATGTGTTATATTTGTAGGTTGTGTATTTGTTAACAACTTTGCAGCATTATATTTGAAAATTTCTTTCGGTGTTGTTTCTTTTATCGAGCAAATTTATAGCAAGTTACGGCCAAATAAACGTCATTTGGATTATTTCGGACTATCGGCCGGTCGTGAAACGTCTCATCATGTGAGATCAGATTTAGATTTCTGTTTACGACCTTGAAATACTCGATTAATCAAGCTAATATTAGACCTAAGGTGAAACAACACCGGAAAAACCGCGCCAAAGTTGCTAAAAAAATCAAGGTTATGTTAACATTTCTTCGATTATCGCAATGTAGTGTATATTGAATTCCTTTCCACGGGTTAAACTGTTAACAAGGAATATTATCTCAGTGTTATGTGTCGTTTACGTGAAGCTGTTTGCAAAATAAGGCCAGAGCCATGGTTAAACTCTTGGTTTTTGCATCAAGATAATGCGACATTTCATACGGCACTGGTCGTTCATGAGAATTTCGCCAAAAATTCCACGCATATCATTTCGAAACATACTTATTCGCTTGGTTTAGCTCCGTGTGACTTCTGACTATTCAAAAACTGTTTTGACTTGATTGAGGAGGTAAAAGTCGAATCGCTACGCTCTTGGGAGGTTATTCCGAAGGAGAATATTTCTTCGGATGATTAGAAAATACTTTACTATAAGCGTAATGCAACGGAAGGGGATTACTTTGAAAGGAATGAAATTGATTTGAAAAAATAAATAAAGATTTTAACAATATAAGATTGAGTAGTATATGTCTACCACGACAGTTTATACAGGTAGTAGTGTGCTTATATGATAATAAAAATTTTATATTTATATAGAAACGCTTTTCGAAAAGAATCATGTTCGGTAAATAATGGACGATGTTGAGTTATATATGGAGGACTTTAACGGGGTGTTTTGTAGCAACATTAAATTTGTTAAAAATTGCTAGGAAAAAAGCTCGTGCAATAGTCCAAAGTACATATTATAACCGAACGCGTATTGGCCACGAACACGAGGTAGACGAATACGGTCACTGCAAAAAGGGTGCCCGGCGGGTCTGAGCTCTAAATAAATTTTTGCAAGCAAGAGGGGTTGTTCGTTGACAAGCGAAGATCGCGATTATTCAGCGAGAGATTGAAAGAAAGAAAACGTCGATTGATAAAATCATAACACAAACAGATATTCAAGTTAAAAATTGAATTAAACTAAAACGTACGAAACGCAGAAGTATGTTTTGAACATGGATCGCAAGTCAAGGCCATTGCACTAGCGGCGCGCACGCGAGTAGAATAGAGAGAGAGAGAGAGAGAGAGAGAGAGAGAGAGAGAGAGCGAGAGAGAGAGAGAGAATAAACGGGCTGCTACTCAAAATAATGTGTCATTCGGTGAGCTTTCTGCCGTGTCTAGTCATCTCCGAGTAAGATACGAAGCTCGTCTGATAGAAGGTGGCCGGGGTCTTCTGGGGCCTCGTGACAAGATTGCGTGGCATGCACTCCGGCATAAAGGTTCCACGCAGACGTAGACAATCACGATCTCGATGAGAGGACGACTCCAAAATATCTCTACAAGCGCAAAGCACAAGCTGAATAAAAAAACCACGCGGCAAATACCCTCGTTGGAAGTAAAAGTCCCGATGCAAAATCTCGAGAACAACACAAACAGTTTCGTATACCAGGCGAGTAATAATCACTTTCGTGGCGGCACACAGCGGACTGTCTCGCGGGAAAGCTCAAAGACTCTCTCTGAACGCGGCATCAGTATCCATCCCTTCTCTCTCTCTCTCTCTCTCTCTCTCTCTCTCTCTCTCTCTCTCTGTTTCCGACTTATCTTTATGGCTTATGAGCTCTATCACTGGTCCATAACAAATATATATAAGTGCGTGCATATGCATAGATGTTCACTACAGATGTTCGTTCATGAGACAGGGTACGGCTGGAGAGAGAGAGAGCCTAGGGACATAGGATAGAGAACGCATGTCACGCATACAACCTTCTGTTTTAATTTATATATATAAATATATATATATATATATATATATATATATATATATATTGTAACCGTCGTTTTCAACGGTTACAATTAGAGGCGAGAAAGTATCGATGTCTTGCGCAAGATCAACGCGATCAAGAGTTTCGCTTTGGCTCTCGACGAGTGCTCACGCAATATAATAAAGTATTGAATACATTGTATATACGGGCATATACTGGAACAAAATGGATGTCGCTACGGAGGAAATATTTAGCAAGAACACGAGACGTCGAGGCTCTCGACATTGCTCCAAGTGTGTATCGCGCCCCCCTTGTTTTCCCCCACGCCTACGGGTGTATAAGATGACCACGCCTGTGATCCGTAAAGCACATGTGTAACGTTCCTATCCACCTCGGGATAGCCTACGCAATATTTTCCCAGGCTAATTTGAGAGGGGAGGAAGTTTTTCACGATCGGACGGCGAATCAGGAAAAATAATTATTTTAGAGACACAGTATATTTTTGATAACAGTAAAAATATAAGTTTAATCAAAAGAATCAACTCCTCTGTCTACAGGATTCTGTAAAAAATAAATAAACACAAAATAATTAATAAACGGTAATTTACAGCTAGATCTATATATTTATCTAAACTAGTTTTGCGCTATTTTCCGCAGTTATATAATATCTGGCGCTATTTACCGCACGGATACCGTGTTATTTTCCACGCGGGGAAATTACAAGATGTGTCAGGATGATTTTAAATGGGATAAAAACAAGGTAAACTTAACTCCGCTGGTCTTTTGAGGAGCGTCTCGCAACCAGGATCAAGAGTTAAGGGGACAGTTGATTTAGTTGGGATAAGTAAACGGCTGGTCTTTTGAGGAGCGCCTCGCAACAGAGATCAAGTTAATTTTGGACAGGATTTAAAGTAAGGATAATTTCGAGCTCTGGATAAGTTTTAGCTCCGGGAGGAGTTCGTGTGACTCGACTTCGGGGCAGTCGGTTCACCGGGCGAACTGTCGATTTTGCCTTTTGCAGGCCCTTTTAGATTGAAATAATCGGATAATTCCGTCACCGCTCGTTGAATTTCGGACGAGGCGCCGAATTATAATAATAATAATTAGTAATAATTACAATACTTATTGTTTATATTTGCAGCCGCTGTGCTGCGTATAGTAATTGTCTACACGTATACTAGTGTATACGTACATATACATGTATATATATATATATATATATATATATATACATATATACATATATATACATATATATTAAGTATCATTTATATTTTAATTTGATTATTGTAATTAAATACAGCGGGTGCATTCGTTTTCGAATATCCGCTATATATACTGGAATGCGCGCGCCAGTATAAGGCTTGTGTGTCCGCAGTATTCGCTGCTGGCGCGTGCCGTTCGACAAGAGCGTACAGTAGAGGGGATAGCGGCCGCCGGTCTAATACATCGAACGCGCTATCTCTTGCCGCGCGCAGTGTATCCCCTCTACTGTATACTCTATTCTTAACTTAGTAGTAGAGAGAGAGAGAGACTAGATATCGCGTTCTCTCTCTACTTGTTCCAGTTTCGGCAGTTGCGATGACTACCTTCTCCAGTAGTCATCGCGACCTTTGCCCGGTTTTCGGTATTTATTTCGTGATATTTAATATAATACATTAGTTTTAATTTAATTTTAGATTTGTAGCTTAAATATAAACTATTTAATGTATTATTAACGTGTTATACATCTAATTTCGTGGATGTTTATACAGTACATCCACGAAAATAGATGTAGTCATAGTAAAAAATAGTAACTTTTATTTCTTTTATGTGTGCGCGGTATATTCGTGTAGTGAATTTTCTGTTTTGTTCGAATGAATTTGCGCGGCCATGTTTTTAGCCATCGCATCCTTCTTTTTCGGGAGCGCGGCGCGTGTGTATAGTGTACAAATAAATTTGTGTAATTTCTTAGTGAAAATTTGTGTATATAAAAAATATGTGTTAGAAAATGTGTATGTTTCGGATTTTGTAGACATACATACATTTTTTTCGGAGCACGTGACGCAGCGCATATGTCCCGTTTTCGCGTCCATCCGCATGTGTAACCGCCGGTTCCCGATCCGCTGGCGATGCCGCAGGCTCCCAGACGGAAAACAACGTAGCGTTTTCATCGTAACTAAACGCACGCCAGGGGTGCGCGTCGTCCGTCGGGGTAGAATCGTGCGGCTTGTACTCCGGTACCGGAATCGACGCTATCCCCAGCGGAGCGGTATCATCTGCAGGGAGCAGCGGTGGTGCAGGTCGTGATGGCCCCGGTGTTTGGGCATTCGTATGCAGCGCGGGTTGCTCGTCGTCGGCAGGAGGTTCGTCCGCCCCGTCGATCTGCGGCGACTCCGGGATGGCCGCAGGCTTCGATTTGGTGTCCTGTATTACCGGCAGTCGACGGCCCTCCACCTGTCGACGGGGCGGCCGCGCGGGAGGCACCACTATGCGAGGACGCACGGGTATCCTCAAAATGTTGTTCAATTCCTACTCGGCGACGAGCAGGTCGCACTGCGCCCGGGTAAGTTGCCTTTTGAACATACTTTTAATGATTCAAAAAAAAAAAAAATAAAAAAAATAATACTTTAGATTTAATTACGTTAAATTAAATTACGATGTGCTTATATGAACTGTCTAACTAGAACTGGACAGTAGGATTATAATAATTTAAAATTTTGATTTTGATTTAACCTTTCGCGGCTTAATTCTTTATTTGCTTTAAGAGGGCATCAACCCTGTTCGTTCTTAATTTTCGCATTATATGTATATACAGTTGTCGTCGGTCGACTCTTACAATGTCCTTATTGCGACACGAATATAAGTAATCAAATTTTCCGGTGAAATAAATGAATCCATTAATATAAAATATTTATTTTGTTAAAAAAAATAAATTCATTTATTTTTACATTTATTTATTTTCATATAATCTATTTATCTTATATCCGTTTATATATTTTCTTGTAAAATATATAATAGGGATAAACCATAATAAGTAAATATAATAAAAATATAATATGCGTAAAACCGTTGTGCGATATAATATATCAATTTAACAAAAGATTTATATATTTTTTCTTTTCTTACAGTGTTAATTCATTGAATCTTTGGAGTCGGTGGCGCTATATATCCCTTCATCGTTTAACCTAGCGGTGACTCTCCTAGCGGCTCGACGATGTAGTCGTCTGTTTTCTTGGCGGCGTTCCTGGGCTGCTGGACTTCTTTGGTTAAAATCCTATTTTGTTGATTTCTGCCATACCAAAAATGATGCCCACGGACTGCTCAGGTATTATAGCGAAATCACTGATTCTTGTTTTCTCTTTACAGGTGTAATCCACCTCGAGCGTATATGAGGACATGATGTTGACGGGATCTGCAGTGTACAACGGGTCCCGGTTTAGATGGAAAACCGCTTCCCCATATACCCGCCTATCACCTCTTCTTTCCAAGATTCTGTCGATCTTTATGCTGATGTTGTAGTCATCAGCACCCCGGTATTAATCAAGGCATGGAACGGGAGTCCATAATAGTTGATTTAGACACTAAGCTTTAGGAAGTGCTGGCAGAGTTCCTGTTCTTCTGGGTGCTGCATTGTAACTGAGCTCTGGGGCCTCTGGACGGCCCTTATATAGTGGTTTCACGATGGTATATTATTTAGATTATTGTATCTTTCACGTAAATCTTTTATATGTATGTGTTTAATAATTCATTCCTTATTATCTTTTAGGTCATATATAACAGGCGATATCTTCCTGAAGATAATATACGGACACAGATACTTTGGAGCTAACTTTGCGTTAAACACGTCTATTTTGCTCGATAAATCGTACGATCGTTTATAGACGTAATCGCCGATTTCCGGGCTCCATTTTCGGCGTTTTTGATCATAGTAATATTTTTGTTTTTGGAAGTTTCGTGCTACTTGGCTCTGTACGAGCTATATTGTTTTCTGTATCTTTTTAATACGACTCGCGGCGGTAGTATTACAATTTTGACCGAATTGTTAGACAACAGACCCGGGTGCTCTTAATTCTCTTCCAAAATTTATGTAAGCGGGTGTAAAACCCGTTGTTTCGGACGTAGCGGTAATATATGCGAACTGTAGCTCGTGCAAATAGCAATCCCATGTTCGTTGATTTTTCTCTATGTATTGAGAAATCATGGTTTTAACTACTTTGTTCGCTCGTTCTACAGGATTACACTGTGGCGTGTAAGGTGGCGTTTTTCGATGAGTTATTCCGGATTTTGACAGTATTTCCGTAAATTCTTTTGACACGAATTGTCTTCCATTATCGGAAATTATAATTTTCGGGCATCCGAAACGTAGGATGACTTGCTGTTTGACTGCCAGCGTTATAGCCTCGACAGTCGCTTTTCGTAAGGGTTTTAATTCTACCCATTTTGTTAATTTATCCTGCATGACTAACAGCCAGGTGTTCAATTTTGTTGATCTTGGGAGTGGTCCTATAAGATCAACGGCCACGACATCCCAAGGCTGTTCGACTAACGTCGCATGCAATTTTCCAGCCGGTGATTGTTGTTGCGATTTAAATTATTGACAATTCTCGCAATTTCTTACATAATTTGTTGTCATCCGGAGCATTCAGGGCAGTAATAGCTTTTAGATATTTTAACGAGAGTTCTCGAGATTCCCAGATGACCAGCAGTGGGATCGTTGTGCATTTCGTTTAGTACTCTATGTTGTTCGGATTTTGGTACACAGATTTTCCATTGCAAATTCTCACTAGTATCATTAAAGTCTAATGTGTGTAAGATATGCTTATATAATCTTCCATAGATGATAGAAAAATCTGGTTAGTTTTCAGGATTGCTCTCCACATTTTAGTATATTTTTTTGTACCAATCTTCTGTTTTAAGTGTAATTGCTTCGACAGCCAATGGCTGTCGGGATAGAGTATCGGCTAATAAATTATTTTTACCAGAACGATATTTAATTTCGAAATCGTACTGGCTTAATTCGAGTGCCCAGCGGGCTAGACGACCGGAAGGATTCTCCATATTGTTAAGTCATTTTAGCGATTGATGGTCGGTGAGTACTATAAAGATTTATCCCTCAAGATAATCGCGAAATTTCCACACACCCCATTTAATTGCTAGACATTCTAGCTCAGTGGTAGAATAAATTTTTTCGGCTGGGGAGAGTGTTCGGCTTGCAAATGCGATGACTCGTTCATTGTTCTCATACGCTTGAGTAAGCGCAGCTCCCAATCCTTCTTTACTGGCATCCGTTTGCAGGATAAACGGGTGATTCCAGTCTGGACAGGAAAGGATGGGTGCGTTTGTGAGAAGCTGCTTGATTTTGTCGAACGCTTCTTGTTCTGTTTCTCCCCAGGTCCACTTAGCTTTTTTTCTAGTAAGATGATGTAGTGGTGCGGCAACATTTGAGATATCTTTAAGGAGTCGTCTGTACCACGATATTAAACCCATAAATCGCTGAATTTCTTTCATGTTCTTAGGTGGTGCTAAATTCAGTACAGGAGCCACCTTTTCCAGATCGGTTTGTAGACCGTTTTTGTCTACAATATGTCCTAAATATTTTAGACTTGAGCGGGCGAAATGGCATTTCTCTGCATTGGGCTTTAATTTCGCTATTCTTAAACGGTTGAAAACTTCTTTTAATTTTTGTAAATGCTTCTCGAACGTAGAGGAGACTACTACGATGTCGTCTAGAGATGCAAATGCATACGGAGCCATTTCTGGAGTTATCACTCTGTCTAAGAGTCGTTGGAAGGTAGCCGGTGCTGAATGTAGGCCAAACGGCATTACGTTGAATTCATACAGTCCTTTTCCGGCGACGGTAAAGGCAGTGACAGGACGGCTTTCTGGTGTTAAAGCTACTTGCCAATATCCATTTTTTAAATCTAATGTGGATAGATATCGGACTCCTTGTAGCTTGTCTAGTGTAGCATTAATTTGTGGCAGAGGATAAGCGTCTTTCCTTGTAACTTTAATTACCTTTCTGAAGTCCACACAGAATCGTTCTTTTCCGTCTTTCTTTTTTACAATAACGACCGGTAAATTCCACGGACTGCTTCACGATTGAATTACGTTTTCGCTTATCATTTTATCAACCTCCTGATTGATAATTTGTTGCATCGCTGGATTTTTCGGTCGGTATTTCTGTTTAATAGGAGTTTTTTCCTCTAAGATGATTTCGTGCTGTAGAAGCGGAGTAGGACCTTTGATAAAGTTGAATTTATCCATTTCTGTTTTTAAAAATTTTTCTAATTTTTGTTGTTCGATTCGATTTAAGTTCTGAAGTCCGTACGGTGTTCCCATTGTACATACTTGATGTATTTGGTCGTTTTATGATTTGTTTATCTCATGGTTGTTTAATATTATATGGATCTCGAGTTTTTTAAGAGTATTCATACCTAAGAGCATAGGATGGCTCAATCCGTTCATTACTAGGAATTTTTGTTGGAATCTTTTTCCTTGCACATATATTGATCCATAAATATTTCTTCCAAGGCTTATTTCTGAGCCATTTTCCAAGACTACAATTCGATTACTTGGCTCGGTATGCCATCCGAATTTCATATAAACTTCACTCAGTTGTTCACTCACATAGGAACTTACCGATCCTGTATCCAAAAGGGCTGACACTTCGTAATCACCGATCATCACTCTTACAAAAGGTCTGTTGTCGGTTTCTATTTCTAATTGTTGTTATTGGGCCGAGCTAGGTTCGGTGTGGGCTCGGCCCTCCTGGCGTTTCCCGACGGGTGGAACTTGCAATCACGGGTATACACATTATCACGACCGCAATATGAACAAAAATTTTTTTGCTGGTTTGTGCACTTAAAGCGATCGTGGCCCGTTTGTTTGCATTTCCAGCAACACTTAGTTCGGTCGTACACTGTAGAAATTTTATTGTTAAAATTATGTCCCCGGATTTCAGGCTTTCTTGATTTATATTCTGGTGTGGAAGTGTGAATTTTCGTAATTTTCTGTTTCTCACACTGTTTTTTAGTTTCCAGATATTCTTCTACGTGTTGAACGATATCTGATGTTGTTGTGACGTCATCACGACGAACATGTAATCTATATCCGATGAGCATATTGTAGTACATCGTTTCGGTTCTTTGTTCTTCCGTAAAACCTCCTCGACGTCTCATTAGTATAATTAATGAGTCATCGAATGCACGGATGTCTTCATTACATTCCTGTACACGGTTATGAATCTGTCGATCTAGATTTCGACGTTCGCTAGGTGATAAATAAAATTTTCTTAATCCTTCTTCTAATTCCGAAAACGTTTTAAAATTTGAGGCATAATTCCTATGCCACAATTGTGCATCACCTCGCAATAGTTCTGGGAATCGATTCAAAATTTGCTGTTCGGATAAATTATATGCTCATTTTAACTCATGGATCCTTTTGAGGAAAGAGTGTAGGTTTTTGCCATCAAAGTGACAATTTCACTTTCTCATTTAGTCCATCACTTTGGCGTTTTCTTGCACAGCAGTTGATTGCTGTACATAGACAGTAGCGGGCGGAGTGCTAAAAGGTGTGTTCGCAGCTGGGTGTGCCACGACTGGACTAGACGATGATGCAGCTGCTTGTTGATTTAAGAGTTGCATACGTAATTGACGAAATTCTTCCTCAATTTCTTCAAGATCTTGAGTTCGATTCATATCTTCGTCGAAGTCTTTTTCATCTTCTGGTTTGTCAAAAAAGAGCTCCGGGTGAGCCCGAACATATGTAATTAAATTTTGTCGTAAATACGCTTTCGTACCTTCTATAGTTAAATTATTTTTAGCAAGTTCTCGTTCGATTTGCTCTTTTGTTGATTTATAGATCCAGCTTAGACGCGGTTTTTCCATTTTAGCAAGATTTTAATTTTATACAATAAAAAATATACTGTGTAAAATTTTTAATTTTTCTGGAACGGAGAAAATAATTTCTTTTTATTTTATTTATAAGAAAACTATTATTTCAGTTTTCTATTTTCAAAACGATTAATTTTAAATAAATTTTGATTTGTGTTACTTCGTGCTTGGGCTCAACCCGCCTTAGCACCTAGTCGCTCAGCTCGCCAATAGGCTCTTTTCACACAAATCGAAAAAATACGGTTTTTTATAAACAATTAAAAAATTTCCGCTTAAAGAAATTATTCTGTAATTTCAGAAATAATAAACTTTATTCAAATGTAAATTTTTCAGATTTATAATACTATTCCCTGTTCAGGCGCCATGTAACGTTTCTATCCCCCTCAAGATAGCCTACGCGATATTTTCCCAGGGTAGTTTGAGAGGGGAGGAAGTTTTTCAGGATCGGACGGCAGATCAGGAAAAATAATTATTTTTGAGACACAGTATATTTTTGATAACAGTAAAAATATAAGTTTATTCAAAAGAGTCAACTCCTCTGTATACAGGATTCTGTAACAAATAAATAAACACAAAATAATTAATAAACAGTAATTTACAGCTAGATCTATATATTTATTTAAACTAGTTTCGCGCTATTTTCCGCAGCTTTATAATATTCGACGCTATTTACCGCACGGATACCCGGTGTTATTTTTCACGCGGGGAAATTACAAGATGTGTCAGGATGATTTTAAATGGGATAAAAACAAGGTAAACTTAACTCCGCTGGTCTTTTGAGGAGCGCCTCGCAACCAGGATCAAGAATTAAGGGGAAAGTTGATTTAGTTGAGATAAGTAAACGGCTGGTCTTTTGAGGAGCACCTCGCAACAGAGATCAAGCTAATAATTTCGGAAAAATAAGTAAGAGAACGGATAAGTAAATGGCTGGTCTTTTGAGGAGCGCCTCACAACCAGGATCACGTTTACTTAGGAAAGGTAAAATTATTAACCGTCTGTCTTTTGAGGAGCGCCTCGCAACAGAGATTAAGTTAATAATTTCGGACAGGATTTAAAGTAAGGATAATTTCGAGCTCTGGATAAGTTTTAGCTCCGGGAGGAGTTCGTGTGACTCGACTTCGGGGCAGTCGGTTCACCTGGCGAACTGTCGATTTTGCCTTTTGCAGGCCCTTTTAGATTGAAATAATCGGATAATTCTGTCACCGCTCGTTGAATTTCGGACGAGGCGCCGAATTATAATAATAATAATTAGTAATAATTATAATACTTATTGTTTATATTTGCAGCCGCTGTGCTGCGTACAGTAATTGTCTACACGTATAATAGTGTATACGTACATATACATGTATATATATATACATATATATATATATATATATATATACATATATATTAAGTATCATTTATGTTATATCATGCGCCAAAAAAATCTGACTTTTTTTCTCAAAATCTTATCAAAATAAAAAGCATATTGCGATTTGTGAATTTGCGTAGATTTTAATTGGAAATAGGAATTGCGCTAAATAAATGTAAATATTGTAGATTGGAGCGATTAGACGATATTTATCGAGACGTTTCTGAGAAGAACGCAATTATTGGCTAAATTAATCGTTAGCACAAATAGGTAACAAGTAAACAAAATCAGAAATTCAGTTGCGATCTCCGATCAACATATCATACGTTGCGTTAAGAATATATAAAAAAATGTATATTTTGAATGTATGTCGAACACGACAGCGACCGTCAACTATTTGACTACTGTGTAAGTGAGGCGAATACTCTCGACCAATCAGAACGAGCGTCTTAAGAAGTCAGCTACTCGCACGAGAGCTCCGCGTACCTTCTTCAGTCGACTTCTTTCTCCGTTCCTGAGCAGACCTCCCATTTGCCGCTCTCGATATATTTCCTTCAAATCGAATTCCTTATCCACAACATGATTTTTTCCCCGCCTTTTTCATTTTCCTGTCGACTCTACGAAATTAACTAATTAATAGTATTTAATTGTATAACTTCATTAGCTAATCGGGATAGATTGTACACGTTTCCATTAAAATTTGTTTGACGCTATTATCGCACGACGTATCATTTTTTGTTTCGTGAATCGTAGCCATTTTCTATTGTCATACGACGCGAGAATTTTTCATTTTATTTTATTTTATTATTGCGTAACCGCCTATTGGTGGAATTGTACCTTTGCTAATTCGACAAATTCCAAGACCAATAAAGAATAGAGATAAAAAGAACTTCCTTAGAATTTGTTTAAATATTTTATTTTCCCGATTAACACAATTAGGAAATTTTCGACAAATACGAGCTACTTATACACGCTTGGTAGCCGGCCAATCTACGGATGGAGCGACGAATAGATCAAACGAGCCCAGCACACACACCTTTCAGCCGCTATAGAAAATAGGCCATACACGCACTGCTAATACTTAGACGTCACTATCCATTCGACAGCTTCGCTGCTATCTTTGCAATTCCAGAGGAGGATCGAAATCAAGAGAACGCCTCCAAAGGTGGAACTAATACAGACTGCCCTTGCCGAGTACCTGCCAGAGTAAAGGAAACAACCGGTTTCAGGACCTGCGACTTAACAATTTATATTTTAATTTGATTATTATAATTAAATACAGCGGGTGAATTCGTTTTCGAATACCCGCTATATATACTGGAATGCGCCCCAGTATAAGGCTTGTGTGTCCGCAGTATTCGCTGCTGGCGCGTGCCGTTCGATAAGAGCGTACAGTAGTGTGTGTGCGGCGCGTATTAGAGGGGATTGCGGCCGCCGGTCTAATACATCGAACGCGCTCTCTCTTGCCGCGCGCAGTGTATCCCCTCTACTGTATACTCTATTCTTAACTTAGTAGTAGAGACAGAGAGACTAGATATCGCGTTCTCTCTCTACTTGTTCGAGTTTCGGCAGTTGCGACGACTACCTTCTCCAGTAGGCGTCGCGACCTTTGCCAGGTTTTCTGTATTTATTTCGTGATATTTAATATAATACATTAGTGTTAATTTAATTTTACATTTGTAGCTTAAATATAAACTATTTAATGTATTATGAACGTGTTATACATCTAAATTCGTGGATGTTTATACAGTACATCCACGAAAATAGATGTAGTCCTAGTATGAAATAATAACTTTTATTTCTTTTATGTGTGCGCGATATATTCGTGTAGTGAATTTTCTGTTTTGTTCGAACGAATTTGCGCGGTCATGTTTTTGGCCGTCGCACATGTTGAAGCTAGAACCCACTCGGGATTCGAATCGCCTAGTGCCGCGAGCAAGTTTTTAGTAATAGTTAGCCGAACAATACTTGTCGCGAGATAAGTGTCGTGAATAATGGTTGTAACTAGATTTAAATAGTACGCACGCTAAATAAATATTAAGAGTAAGGGATAAATGCAAGGTACGTATGGTTCTTTTCCCTCCATTTCCCCTTTTCTCTCTCCCTACCTAGGTGCAGTGAGAGCGTCTGCGAAAACATTGCGACGACGCCATCCGCTTCGATACAGGTAACATAGCCTCGTGTGAAAAGGAGATTACAAAATGACGCCTAACGTGGGGCTCAACAGGATGCATTTATGAATGCATAAAATGCCCATACTGCATGATAGCTTAAGAGTAAGACAAACGATGTGTTAAAAATATATACTGTTAGTGTCTGCAGCAAAATTTTAAGATTAAAAAGACATAAACCTCTTATACATACAAAAACTACATACAAAAATGTGGTGTGCGTATATTCGCATATTTACGAGTATAAGAGGATATTGATGTATATACCGATTTGTGAAATATGCGGATATATATATATATATATATATATATATATATATATATATATACGGGACCAGATGGGTCTTCACGTGCGCTACGATTTGAAAGAAAAGACGTATATGTTGCTGTGCTGTCATCAAGTATATTAGGGGCCATAAAAGGAAATGCGAGAGTCCGAAAGCTGCGCGTTCGTGCGACAATGGGAGGGGCCCGTCTGATACGTGTTGACCAGACAGAGATGGAAAAGCGACGGATTTCCCGACGTGTTTCTCGGATGGCATCTACCGATTGGCGACAAATTGAAGAGACGAGTTTAATTAATTTTTACAACTTAAATTTGTATTATTATATCCGGTATTTTTTTTGTAAAAAGCGTACTTAAAAAGCAGGAAAATTTTGAACTGTTGGGTGTGCAGCAGTCACCTTGTGACCAGGATGTAATAAAGGTTTTGTTTATATGGCGCTGTAACGAAGGTTTGCATGAAAAAAAGTAGCTTTACGTTAGCCATAAGAAATGTTTTTGAGTTGAAATGTACAAATTGTAATTGTTTGGCGAATATATGACATTATTATTATTACTATTAGTATTATTATTGGTTTTGTTATTATTATTATTATTATTATTATTAGTATTATTGGTGTTATTATTATTATTACTACTATTGAATCGTATAAATTTCCGCCATCGAGTGTAAGTGTGGCAGCGTTGCGACCGATTATAATCGTATCACTTCATATATGTATGTGGAAATGGGCATTAATGTACTGTATAGCAAGCGGACTTAAATACAGGACGTTCATGTACCACCATGATCCACGTGCTCCATTGGACCGTGCGCGCAGCCTTTGCTCGAGAAGGGCCTTACTAGTGTCCGAGACTGTATATCTCCAAAAGGATGACCAGGGTTCTTCTCGAGGCGTTTCAACCCGCCTAAGTTATGAGGTCATCCTATGGCTGAGGGAAGTGGCACCTCGTTAGCTAGTCACGGCAACATGGGAGGTACGCGAGGGAACGGGCAACCGTGAAGAATGTAGGATATGTTGTAGACGACCGCTCCCGCTCCCCTCTCCCCTACGACATACGGGCATAGAGGAACGAGCGGGTAGAAAGAGACACTTTTAGTTTGAATATCGGAGCAGATATCCCGCGCGAGGGAAATTTTTAAATTTTTGCCGAGACAACTAATATTGTATTAGAATTTATGTGTCAAATCTATGTGTTTAAATTTCCTTTAATGTAATAAAGTTAATACCATATATACATTAGCCATTATCTGGTTTATTTAAGTTAAATTATTTTTCCCCTTTCCCGCTTACACGCATTATCCCGAATATAGACCGTTTCCCCGCATTATGTCTATCGCATAAAGTATTTTAAAAATCGTAGCAATATTAATAACCGAACAAGTATTAACAATCATAATAATAAAACAATAACCGAAAGATAGCGGTATACAAAAGTAAATTTCGGAAATTTCTTGAATATATCAGTAACTCCTTCAATTTTATAGTTCATGATTTGTCTTTAAACAGAAAAGTAAAATAACGAAATAGATTCTTTCGGGCAATACCTTCTAACGTCTTGTTTCTTTCCTGGTATCGTGTCCCCTATTATTTATTTACATATCGACTGTAAGCAAGGTGGTTTGGTGTGCTAAGTGTACGCAGTAATATTATCCCTTCTGTAGATATTCCCCTCCAGCTGCTAAAACTAATACAGGTGTCCTGATGCGGCAGTATAATGTATTTACCAATTATATGTTGAAAATATTCTATTTAATAAGGAAGATTATGTACTTGTTTGCAAGCATACATATGTGCAAAGTCCTCATTTGATATATTTGTACACGTACTTAGTATACAAATGTATACATTTCATGCCTTTTGTAAAAAGGAAAGTAAGACATTACAGTACACACATGTATGTGGTCAATACAAGAAAAATGTATAAATAATATATATATATATATATATATATATATATATATATATACATATATACATACATATATATATATATATATATATATATATATATATATATATATATATTACGATCAGCTACATTTAACACAAAATATATTCGCATTTCTTTCACTTATATATGAAGCATATATTTTTAAATATATATAATATGTAATACATAATTTATTTAATACATCATTAATGTGTTGGATATCAAATTAATTCATTTAATATATAATTAATGTTTTTAATAACCTATCGCAATTAATTATATTCACCTATATACAACCATTTTATAATATATACGCCCATCGAAAGTTGCATGATTAGTATGACAGCTTGCCTATCAACTGGACGACGTAGCAGGAAATCAAGGCTAGCGGTGCTTGAGGAAACAAAACAGCTGACACTAGTGTAACGAATGGCGTGAACAGCAATAAGAGACACCGAAAAAGAAGCAAACATACGTCAAAATGAAATAGCTGAATATGAGTTTTTATTCTGTATTCCATAATTATGTAGAAAATGAAATAACATGGATTGGAAATTTTATTAAGGTAATTATTTGCCAATTTGATAAAATTCACGTACCAGAGGTCAAAATTTGGAGATTTGAATTAATATTTTCAGATGCACAAGTAAAAATTCACTCATGTGTATCTTGAATTTACCTTAACGTCCAATATTATTTCTAATGTACCTTAAAGAAAATATATGCAGCAATTCTTTTCAAAACACTTTCCTCCAAAGATTTCTAGATTTGAAATTTTCAGTGACTATATACTTACAATGAAAACTATAATGTATAATTTAAATTTTTTCTCAAGCTTTTTGTTAATCTCACCTAGGAATTTTTCCTATTAGAATAATTATATTTTATTATTAAAACATATAAAAAAAAAACAAAATATAATTTAAATTATATTCCATTATTATTTATAAATAATTAATATATTATTATATTACGAGGGTATTCAATGTTTGGCCTAATTTGGCATTTCCCCCTTTTTATAAATGTAATTGTGAATATAACTGCCATTAAAAAAGTCAAGTGAAATGGTGCCAATTTATGATAAAAAACTTTATGTGTGTGCAGATGGTGTGAAGACGGTGTACAGTGTTGCAGCGGTTGAAAAAATTATTCAGGAGGACAGATGATAGATTATTGATGATTTTTAAGATCTAATGTTATTCAACGAACTTTAGTGCCTACAATATTGCCAGATAAGCTTGATCACAGTAAAATTTGTGTAAGATAAGTGTCATGTCTACATTCTGATAACCATAAATAAAAATTACTTCACGTCGCAAAAAAGATTTCATAAATGCTTGAAAAAGAAGGAAATGATCTTTACTCATGAACCAAGTGATTATTTTCTTTTTTCAAAGTTAAAAGAAAGTTTGGATAGCCAACACTTCGCTTCAAATAACGAAATTGAAAACGTCATTAAATTGTGGATCCAAAGCAGGACACGTTATTTTTAAAGAAAGGTTTTTTTAAGCTTGCAAACAGATACAAAAAAATGCATTAAGTTCAAAATAATTTAATTGTACTTATGTCGACTACCCATATACAAATTAATAAATATTTTTTTATTGGTTTCACAGTCCAATCAATTCAATCTAAAAATAAAAATAAAAAATAAAATAAATAAAAATAAAATAAAAATTAAAAATAAAAATTAAATTAAAAATTAAATTAAAAATTAAATTAAAATTATAATGACAGTCAGACTGTCCTTATTTGTATTCACCCCCGTAGACTAATCTGAAAATAAAATATTAACTGAAAAAATTCTTTGCTAGTAAAGTGCAGTCGGACTGTACCCAACACCCTTACCTAATTGAAGACTAGTCCAACGTTTCGAGCTCGCTATGGCTTTTCATCAGGGACTAAACTAAACCTTATATTCTAATCTATATATACCCATCCCTACCACCAAATTTAGTAAATTAAATATAAATTCCCCCTCTACACAAATTGTCCAAAACCAATCAATTTAATAAGGAATGATAAACACTGTCCAATCTACCAGACTCTAACATTAAATTCACATTATTTCGATTCCTGGAAATGTCAATACTTTCAAGACTCTCCCGTTTATACTTATTATTAATACCATGTTCCAAAATATCCACATTCACAAAATCAAAAGAATGTAAAAAGTTCAAGGCGACTAAGTAGAAAAATAGTTTCGGAGTAACAAATTTTAATTATATTTATAACCTAAAACTAGGGTTTTTTTATGTATTTCACAATACAGGGAAACTCACTTTTTCAGTAACTTTCTTATTATAATTTTTCAAATCTAAAATGAATAGAATTTAAGAATCCTTACGATTTAGAAGATATATTTAGCGAATTAATTAATGGATAAAAAAATATCAATTAAAAGAGCTACTTACAGCCTTAAAGTACAGCCCCTGATGGTAAAAATATAAGTAAGTTTTTTTAGTAACATAACGAGATCTAGTAATATAATAACCATATGTTGATCTCAGTATAAAATATTGAAAAAATTAAAAAACCATTTTTATAATCTTTTTAACCTCAAATACGTAAAGAAAAATCAATTTAAAAATTTTAAATTGTAATAAAAATGAAATAAAAACAATAGAAGTCCTCAAAAATTGTATTTAATAGAATTGTATAATTTATATTAACAATCGATCTCTTTCATTTTGTATGGCCTCAGAATGTTAAATATATATATCTTTGGAAGGTATTGAAGAAAATCACTACATATACGTTGTCGCCCGCGCGCCTGCGGCGCACAAAGCTTCACTCTTTCGCTCGTCGGACGACACAATATTACCCGTCCAGATGGAGGAGAGATAAAGTTCTGTTATAAAGGTACAATATAAAAATCTACAGGTGAAACCGCGCGCCGGATTAAGACATAACCTGTCCCTCCTTTACGGTACGTACTGTGCAATTTCTACCCTACCGTCTACCCCGCTGACGAATTTATAAAGCGTTAGAATATCGGGCGAATACATACCTTTCACGAGCTATCGTAGTACGTCGCGTCTTGAATCTTCCATACCACCATCGGACCCGGTAGTTTATTTAGCGAAACGTATGGAATTAGACATATACACTCCTCCTGGTTCATTCTACGCCCCACTCTGCCTAAAGACTTGAAACAATATATCGATTTGATCCAATATTCAAAACTACATAAATTTTCCAAAGGAAAACATTTATCGATCCCTTGGTCTACTAATGTACACATACGAAATGAGTAGATGGTAAAAACTATCCATTTGATGATTTTGTTGACAACAACAAGAAAAACAAGTGATGATTGTGATGGCAAATAATGATGATAATATTACTTTAATGATAATAATGACTAAAATAACAACAACAACGATAATAATAATAGTAATAGCAATAACAACAATAATCATCATTTATATAATTTTGTTGTATCCTACTTGAACTTTTTTTTTTCTTGACTGTGATAATGGATTTGATTGTAAAGTGGATGGTGGCGTTGGAGAACCCCATGGAGCAGCAGCCCATATACCACCTGTATTTATTCCACAAATGCCACTTCTTTCTTCTCCAACAGCTCCACGAGTATAGAGTGGTTCCCAATTAGTTTCAATAGTAAGCCAATTATCTATAAAAAATTATTTATTCATAAAAGTTCTATAAAAACAATTTTTTCTATAAATCATTATGAACCTTTCAGTGTATCTGTTAAACTTGAAGTGTTTTCAGAAGGTTTTAATGGATTTAACAAATTCTGAATGGGATTGCTGTTATTCCATAAACTAGAACAGAAATCCTCTTTGTTGCTCTCTAATTCAATTGAGGGCTCCATTTCAAGAAGATTGCTATAAGATGCTATCTTAGATCCATACTAAAAGTATATGAATTTGAAATTTTAGTGATAAAGTAAAGTTCATAAAATCTACATTGATATAAAAATCATAATTAGAGGAGCTGAATTAATTAATTAATAGAATTATTATTTGTAATCTAGTTATACCTAAAAAATGGAATATTTTTATAAATATTCATCAATTCTAATTGGTAAACGCCAATATATTAAGCGTAAAATCCTTTTCATTTAGATTAACTATTATTGAAATAAAACAAAAGCTAGTTCGTGCTTCTAAAATATTCAAAAAAGTCTTAGAAATATTAAGGAATTTTATTTTAACAATTATAAAATAACAGTAGCATTCATTTGTATTTATAATAACCAAGAAAATAGAAAATTAAAGTGTAGTGTTGCGGTTTCAAAAATACAATAAATAGTTCACTTATTTAAAATTAATTGCTCAAGCTTTAACAAATCATAAAAGTTAAATGATCACAACATTTAGGATTTTTCTCCCATATAATTATTTACTAATACATTCATATTTTTCCTTTTCTCAATAAGTTTCTATCAAAATTAATTTTGGAATGTATAGGAATGAGAATGTTTACAGATTAAATGTTATGAATATTTTTATATGAAATATTACTAATAAAAAGTTCTTTATAAATTATATAGATGATTAGCGGAAGGAAGGCTTATCGTAGATAGATATATTATTTATATTAGAGAAGGAAGTTTTCAATTAGAAGCTACGTATTATTTTATAAATCGAGGTTTTCAAATTTTATAGTCAGAAAATGCATTAAACATGTACAATCATGATATTACTAGGGGGCCAATATCAATTCTTGTAGAACTCTTGCCGAGTATAAGTTTAATTACTTATGATATTTACATTTTGCATCTAATAATTTATTTTTATATATACGAGTGCAATTGTTTAATTAATTAGTTTTATTTCATTAGTGATTGAATTCTTTTTAAATATTCATCTTTTAACTGACTCAAATTTAGTAAGAATTTAATATTTGATTCTAAATTTTAGATAAATAAGAAAGTAAATATATTATAATAATAAGTTTTCTAATTACTTGGTAATAGGTATAATGAAAAATATATGGTAGCTTACATAGGGAAAGTGACCGATAAAAATAGAGTGAAAAAGTGATAACGTAATGTGTAAACAACCCATAGGTAAAATTATATCAAAATAACTTACAGGTGGTTTATTAAAAGTATTTACGAAGAAACTGTTCCAATGACTATTTGCCTGTATTTCTAAACCATTTTTCTGGTTTAAATGATCTGGTTTAATGTTATATTTATATTCTATTAAAGGTAAATCTTGAAATGTTGTTTTGGTAAATTCTTTTCCATCTGTACTAAAAGAACCTGTTACTCCTCGAAAATTTATTTTATCTGCATTAGTATTACTATATGATGAAAATGGTAAAAGATTTTGTTGATTTCGAGCAACGACGTCACTGAATTTTGCTCTATTTTGTCCCCAACACACTAAAGGTGGTGGTGGAAGTGCAGACAATATAGTGACAGACGGATTTCTGCTTTCCTCCTTTCGAATAGTATTTTTATTTGTATCTGAAAATATTAATTTTATCAATATATAAATGATGATAATATAATATATTTTATAAATATAACAATAATAATTACAATAGCAAAAGTCATAATGATAAGTAATAAATAATAAAATCCTTTGGGTAACTAGATATCATGCCTATCCTGCCCGCGTTCCGCCTCCGTTTGGTCAAGAATGCTTTTCTCCTGCAGGAAAAATCAATGGGCGTATCAAAGGCGAGAACAAACACTGTCGACTAAGAGACTGTACCGTAGGAATTCGCGATACGTAACAGTCGACTTGCAGGGAATGATGTCACCAACGTACACAATTCTAAGCCACGATGCTCTATCAATTTCATTAGTGCGATGGCACGATTCTCTATCAATTTCATCAGTGCGATGCCACGATCTTCTATCAATTTCGTCAGTGCGATGCCACGATCCTTTATCAATTTCATCAGTGCGATGCCACGATCTTCTATCAATTTCATGAGTGCGATGCCACAATATCTAGCAATAATTATGACTACTACGCACTTATATATCGAACTAAAATAGTATAAAATATTGTTCAAGTCGGCTCACATATATTCAACCTTAGGTACAAATATCTCAGAAGTATTCGTACCTTATTTTTTTTTCCTTCGTCAATCTGTTGCTTAAATTCATAAACCAGATAGCAGATTCTCTAGCAGTTAGCTAATATACGATGTATTTAGCGCAAAGTTCTAAAGTCAGGTTCTATGGCGCTTAAGGCCCATTCAACAGAGTTGAAGGCAATCTAAATGTCAATACTCGCTAAGACGTAAACAGGTCGAGAATAGTGGTTACCTCTCTCTGTTTCTCATGCTTCTTGCGCAACTTTAATGATTTTCTCGATCGTAACTTGACTCCTTTGGAATTCATACTGTCTTTCAGAGCATAACTACCGACAGCTGTTATGGATTTCGGCAAAAAGGGCTACAGTAATCTTTCTGTGAGTTTTCCTACAATCTCGAATATAAAAAGAGGTGTATACAATGAGGGTGCCTCCGGCGGATCTTTACCCCTTCTGATAAGCATAACTTTGGCCATCTACAAGCTAGGATAAGTAATAAAAACAATAATAACTCGAACAATAATAATAATAACAATCATAAATATTTTTAATAAACTAAAATAATTTTATTATAAATCAGCAGCAATAACAGTAACAATAGCAGCAACAGCAGCAGAAACAACAACAACAACAACAGTAATATACAGATATCCAGCCCATTCCCGGGGTTTTAAATAGGGGAATGGCTACTTGCGACCAACTGCAGGATAGATGGTTGCAAAGGTGAGTAATAAACGATTGAAATGAATAATTCCAAGCAGCGATAATGGTATAAAATAATCCATATAAAAACTAATTAGTGTCACAAAAACAAATTCACAAGTTTTTGATATGATGAATCTGGAAAGTGCATAGAGGATAATGAACCTCTTTGATTTATAGTTGTAATTTTCGGTCACAGTATTCGTTATCTTGACATTGTGTTACATACTAAAAAATAAAATTCAGCTCAACCATAAGACATCGGTAATATAACATTTAATAAAACTACAAAGTTTTTGACAATGATAAATTTCTATGATAAATTTATTGAAGTTAGTTATACAAGCTTTAAGCTGCTACATTACTATTGAAATAAGAACATGTTTAACTGGTCGGGGGAATGTCAGAAAGAATTCCAATTGGCGAACTCAAAAAGGAAACTTTTGCCTTTCCTCCAAAAACTTGCGCCAGTCCTGCAATACGATTTGACCTTTAGAATTTCATAAACTTGAAAGTGAACCCATATGAATGATTGAACCAGAGATATTAAGGAGGAATTTTATTTACAAGAATGAGTCAACAGAAGAAACTCGATTGCTAGGGCCGCAGAAGGGAGTCGTGCGGTTGATAATTCTCAAGACTCAAGCCGGCCATCAACCATATCTAGTTGATGGTCGGGGCGAGTGGCGTAACTAAATGCGGAAGAAGCCCAACGCACAATGTACCCCTAGATTGCGCGCTTGCCGTAGCGCGCATATAGAGAAAGATATCTCTGCTGCTCCGAAGTGTTGTTCGACGGCCTAGAGCTGATTGAGATGTGGACTACGGTGGACCCATGCCGCAAGTATTGTTAAACTGTTAGCAATGGGGGCATGTCTGGTGAAGTGAGATCGGGTACTAAAGGAGCAACTGGTTTTGTCACCTAGTTCTACCAAAAATCGTACCGTACTCAGAGAAAGAGAGTGAGTATACTACGAATTAAGGGGAAAATTGATAGATATTATCATCTTTAGAGAATAGCTATACAAACTAGATAGGGGAGAGAGAGAGAGAGAGAGAGAGAGAGATAAGTTATAGTCATTGAAATTTAATAAATAGAGAGAAATTGCATACAGACCAATGGTATTGAAATAAAAAAAAATTATTCTAAATGAGAGACTTATTTAGCTATAAATAAAGCAGATACTAAGGACTAGGATAGGATAGTACTAAAATGGAACAGAAAAATTTAGAGCAACTATTCGCGATAAAATTTTCTGCGAAACTCGTCAAAAACGCAACGAAAACTAGTGAAAAAGTGCTAAAAGTATATGGTAGGGATGTCCTGAGTCGTATTCAGGTGATTCAGTGCATGTCGATTTTAAAAAAGGCCGTGAGAGCGTTAAAGACGAGGCGCGGAGCGGAAGGCCAATTAAAGTGCGAACCGATGCGAATGCGCAGCGTGTCCGTGTCCTTGTTCATCAAGACCGGCGAAGAATCATTCAAATGTTGGCTGACGAGTTGAATATTAAACGGGAAATAGTTAGAAAGATTTTAACCGAAGATTTCGCCATGAAAAAGCTGTGCGCGAAGATGGTACCAAAGAACCTTTCAGATGAGCAAAAAGGCCACCGAATGAACATCGCTCAAGTTTATCTCCAGCAGGTAAAAAGTGATCCTACTTTTCTCTATCGAGTTATTACTAGTAATAAAAGTTGGTTCTTTCATTATGACCCCGAAATTAAACAACAAAGCCAACAGTGGCTGTCCCCTGGAGCGCCAACGCCAAAGAATGAGAAAATGAGCAAGTCCAAAGTGAAAACTATGTCCATTTGCTTCTTCGACAGCAAAAGGGTGGTTCACATAGAGTTTATACCACCTGGGCAAACCGTAAATCAAGTATTCTACTGCAATGTGCTCGAAAAATTATGAAAAAGGGTGCTGAGAATGCGTCCAGAGATAGCGAAGGTTGGGGTTCTGCATCACGATAATGGCCCCTGTCACAGTCCGTACAGTGTCTCTCAGTCTACATGTATCCCAACGTTACCATACTACTCTATTCACCGGATATGTAACCTTGCGAATTTTTCCTATTATCCCATTTGAAAAAATTTGTCAAAGGTCGACATTTTGATTCCGTTGAAGAAATCCAAGAATTTGTGATGAGGGTACTCGGAGAGGTCCTACAAGAAGTGCACCAGAACTGCTATGAAAACTGGAAAACTCGCTGGAATAAGTGTATAGATGCGGGTGGGGACTACTTTAAAGGGGATCGCAGCGATGTACCTTAATTTTTAAATATACTCAATTATTGAATTTTGTCGCATTACTTAATTATCTGACCTTACAGATCGTAGATGTCACACAATAAGCTTAGGTATTTCTAAGCATAACGTCATCGAAATATTAGTTTATTTGTTTCTGGATCATAAAGTTATTCTCGATTAAACATATCAGTTTACGAGCCAAATTCTTGTCATTTGCGGGAGGTTTTAATTTTCTGCTTTAATATGAAGAAATATGCGGCTAAGGGTCATCGAATGCTCTCAAATACCTATGGTGAAGGCATGATTAGTGAAAGAACGTGCCATGAATGGTTTTCACGATTCATGAACGGTGATTTTCATGTCGAAGACCAACATGGCGGTAGAAGAGAGAAGGTTTTCGCAGATGAAGAATTGTAGGCATTACTTGATCAAGACTTGTATCAAACAGAACAAGAATTGGCAGGAAGATCTGGAGTTATGCAATATATATAAATGATGCAAATATATATAATCGATGAAAGTAAATATTACAATACATACGTGTTAGAAAATCGTAGACAAACACAAGAATACATTAAATTAAGCATATTATTTTAAATAAATTTATATCCAGTCATACAAAAAATTATTAACGTATTTTTACAACATACAAAATTGAATTAGATTTGGCTTGTAGCGTGGTTCAATTTGGGCACTCATCATGGAATGATACTTCCCGACAAATGAAATTAATCGATACTCTGATGAATAAATGAACAATATATCTTTTTCAGCACTGAGTTACTTTTGGTACTCGTTGAGGAAGGGTACTTCTCCAGAAACGAAAGAAATGTAATGAAGTTATCTGTTGTAAAAAAGGGTAGCTTGACAAAAAATATGGCAAGGGACCGTTGTAGACGAAAAAAGATAATCTTTATTCACAAGACGCGTGAGCATCGCTTCGCTAATGCGTCCATATATCCAAGCAGTTAAACGAGCGTTGACAAAGAAAGGGCAAATAACAACTACTGGTCTTTGTCGTGTTCGCTTAACTTCGCCTAGTTTTCCTTCGTTTGACCTCATTCTTACTCGCTCGCGGACGATGACCCATTTCTCTGAGTCCTGGTTGGCTAACAGACATTGACCGGTAATGCAACAACTATTAACAATTAAACTAAATAAATATTAATCTTTCCACTATAATTTTTCATTCACAATATCATACCGCAAATATGAGCAATTAGATTTGGGATAACGTGTATATAGACATACGAAAATGGCACGAAATAATAAGTTGTGTTTTTGTTTTCATTTTATGTTACAGGGAAACTATAAGGAGATTCCGATCAGCTAATAGTTTTATTGTTGGTTTTATTTATTTTTGTATTAAATCTTCTTATAAAGAACATATCGTTTGTTAATAGATGAAAAAGAATAATACGATTTATGAGTTATTCACCTCAAATTCCAACTATCAATCCCGATATACTTTTCCCGCTTCCAACGAACCCTGACAATAAAAAATAAAAATTAAAAATAATCTGATCAAGCGAAAGAAGAACGGAGACGGAGCGATACATCTGTTTATTCCAGAAGCAGAAAGAGCTGGAAATTCTAAGTTCCAGTAAGATTCTAACTAGGTATTAGTTGACTCTTAAAATTATTGGAAGATCAAAACATTTTCTGATTAAATAACTCCAAAATTACAAGTTAGCAGCAATGGGTTTCGCATAAAAGTTATTGCGGTCCAGCGTTATCACTCCTCAACCTAAATGAAGTAATGATTCCGGGTACACGGGTTCTGACGTGCTTTGGTACTTGTCGAAAAACTCCTAGTGAATTGAGTGACCAGGAGTCAATAGCGATAGAAAGATAGATTTAATATTCATGTCCCACAGACTGAAGCATGTGTACGATCTGTCTATTGTTTACATCGTTTAGCATTTAATAAATAATTTAGTTGTATGCTGTTTATATACTACCGTACATTTCCGTGCCATCGATAAGGCTTATTGAATAAATTGAGATTATTCTTTTTATTCCTTTCGGTTACTAGTTTATTTATTCGAGGACATACTTTTTTCCTCTTATCCAATCCGGTTATTTCTATAGAATGTGGATCCACCCGCGTGCGTATGAACGCTTGTATTGATATCTGCGTTAAGATCTGAGCCAGCCACGGCACGGCCCTCCTTCGGAAAAAAAATTGATCTGTAGCAACATTAACGATCACGGTAAGCGCATTGTGCTTTCTCTCATGACCTTTTCATTTTTCTCAACGCGTGGGATCGTGCCTAAACAATACGACAAAACGCCAAAAGGCATTTCATATATAATTTAATAAAACAATGTTGATATTAAATAATCATTAGATTTAACACTGTAAACATTAGCATTAACAAAGCTAGTGTGATAGATAATTATTGTTATACATAAATTGAACAGTTAAAAATTTATACTAGTTAAAATTATTAAAAATTATTCTTATTAATAGATAATAGAAAGTGGCAGATAAAAACTAATAACGATCAAACTAACTTTTTACTGCTTTCATGGAATCAAGTGTGCGTCAAATTTCTTTTGTTCTTTTCAAAAATTTCTTTGAAAACATTTGCGGTCAAGGTTGAAAATTTTTACTTTCGTATACGAATAAGCGAAAGCTTTGGCGAACATTAAATATTCAAATACTTATGAATTTTTGTTGTGATTCAGAGAACTCTAAATGAGGCTTGCGTACAGTGCATATTAACAAATCCACTTGGAATAAAAAGTTTCTAAAAATTTTAAACAGAGTACAAAGGTATACGTAAAACTAAATTTGTTTAGCTCATTTATGTGCAATAGCATGGAATGTGTATCTGTGATACAGACAGCGAATGTAGCTTTATTTGAAAAAGTCAACTAGTGCGCGTGAAAGTGAAAAAGAGCTTCATTTAAATAGAAACAGCTCTTCGAATATTTTTTTTGAAGTTTCAATCTGCACATGAACTTGTAAAGAAAAAATCCTTCGGTTTGTCTAAAGTGTCCTGAAAATAAATATCAAGTCTCTTTCGCTTTTCGAGACTGATGTCGTGCCAGAAGCTTCATTCTGGTACACAAAAGGCAACATAAGCCACTAGGGCGCATACAGTGAAGCAACCTGCACCCAATAAAGGGAATCGACTGTCGTCGGTGTGACGATATTTACGTCGATTCTCTTGAAAATAAGCATTATCGATCCATCATATATGGATCTGCTTGAAGAGTAAATTGAAATTGGCATTTGCTGCATTTGCGGACAGATGCTGCTTGATCCTTTAATGCTAAGAGTGAATGAGCTTAAAATAGATATAAGCGAAAAATTGATATTATATTCATTTCAAACCTCACGGATTGCATTTTATATTATATTGTGATCAAATTGAAAGGTGAATTTTCATCTGAAATTTCCCGTGTTTTTCCATTCGGCAAAATTTTTTACCTGTAAGTTCCATTAAAGTTTGATTCCGAAATGTAGTATCGACTTCTATGAGGCTCTGCCCATAGGTTGGAATAACCGGAGGATACGAAAAGAAAAGATTTCGTTGTCAGCAAAAAAGAAGAGTGTGGTAATTCCTCTGTACACAGGGATGACCTCGTAAATTTATTAATAACTAAGTAATTAAATCATAAAAATCAGCAAACTTTTCAACTTGAACAATAGACAATAAAGTGAAATATTTCCTTCTGAGCAATATACGTTACCAATGTGATCATGCCAAGCGAAAGAACACGTCTCGATGCGACCGGATCCCGTCGCCTGTTGTGCTCGACCGCGATACACACAAAAAATTCACCATCATGCACTCACCACGCGATGAGAAAAGGCTGACGCAAGCTTAGGTGGAAATATGCCGTCAACTCGATGCCGTGGATCTTTATGCCTCATTGTAGTTAGTGCCCGCTGTCCTCTGCTGCTGTCATAAAATTTAAAGGGGGCGCAGGTGATAGCCGCTGATACTTCCGCAACTAGTATCAATTTATCAAGATGAAAAAATATGTTCTATCTGAAATGGACCTTACTATTGAAAATAAATTACACTGAAAATTAAAAATAATAATAATGAAAATAAAAATAAAATAAAATAAAAATAATAAAAATAATAAACTATACACTATGCTAGCAAAAGACCACCGGACCACTCCCACTACTCTTAATTTAAATTTTCTTTTGGCGTCCGACTTTTCGAACCACTACGGTTTATATTCAAAGACTAAATTAGTAGGTAGACTTCTAGATAGATAGACTTTTAGTATATCTAATTTAATTTATTTTTAATAGTAAATTCTACTTCAAATTCTTCGGGGTGATCGTAAACAAGGACAGTCGGACTGTCAGTATTTTAGTATAATATATTAAAGTATTCAGTTCGTAAAATCGATAAAAAAATATTGATTAATTTAATTTAAAACAGTCGACATAAGTATAAAATTTTATTTTAGGAGGAACATGACATACAAAACTTGTAACTTCTATATTTTTATATTCCATCTATATACTCCTTTGATTGCGTAGGAAATTTCATACATTGGGTATACAAGTAAGTTTCCAGCGATTGTCAAAAATGGTGACACCAATTAATCCCAGACAGAAAACCCGAATCAGTTAAAAGGTTGGAAACTAGTTGTCGGACGAATGGAAGACGAGAGATGTCTAAAGGCGATTTTGCATGTCCGAGATGTTAGCATCACATTGATGTTGTATATTACGAACTCTTTCCATGTAGTCAAACCATTCAGAATATGAGAGCAGGCACGAGTCCGTCATTTTTCATAACAATAGCGCCCGGCCACATGTTGTGGCTTCGGTAAAGAACTATTAGGAGATTCGTGGATGAGAAATTCTGCTTGATTCGCTTACAGTCCTGACTTGGACCATCTGACTATCAGTTATTTTGATCAATGCAGAACGCACTTATGGGAATACGCTTCAGTTCAGTAGAGGGAATCAAAAATTAGTTCGATACGTTCTTGGACTCGAAAGACGATAAATTTTTTTGGTTCGGAATTCATAAATTGCGAGAATGATGGGAAAAATGTATAGCTTCTGATGAATCATGATTTGAAGAATGGATATGTAACCATGTTTTTAAATAAATCATTTTGGAAAAAGCGTTGGAAATTTACTTGTACACCCAACATATTTTGTAAATTATCTGATTTTTAAAATTTAAGTTTCCTTCAACAGAGCAATAATATGTGTATGTCAGAATTCAAAAATTTAAAAATGCTTATGAATTCTATAAGCATTAATAAATAAGAACTAATAAATCTTTCAGGATATCCTCTTTGAGGAGCAAAAATTTATCTTCAGTTGCTATTTTCAATACGATGAAAACTGTTCAATTTTTAAATAAATGCACTATAACGTTGGAAAGTACAACCTTTAATATCATAACACATAATTACTACTTTTCTTTAGCGACTGCATAAACTTTATTTAATAAATATACAATCAGCTAAGTAAGAGCGTGGTCGACTTTACTAATAGGTAATGAAAAATTTGGCCATAATTCCTTAGCGAACCAATAGACGGGAGCTTTGTTCTTGATGCATTATCAATAAAGATTTAGTTGTCTTTGATCTTTCAAAAAGAATCACGTTAAACATCACGAGTACTAAGTACGCGTCGCGTTACGAGGCTGTGTTCCTTTGCACCCACCGGAAAGGTCCCAAAATGTCGCCAGAAGCGGCTGCTAAATATATGAGAAAGTCGAAGGCATTTATACAGAAGTGGATACAGCGATATAAAGTAGAAAAAGATATCGATGATTTACCAGAACATGACTCGATAGGAAAAGTGAACAAAAAATATGAAGAAAGAATAGTCAATCTGTTTTCACGGAATTCTGCTTTAACACTGCGTCAAGGGCAAGCAAAATTAATGGGAAAAGGTTTATAAATATCCTACGAAACTATTCGAACCTAACTTCGTACTCATGGCCTGAAATGACGCGGCCTGAATTGGCGCAACAAAATGAAAAAGCCTCTGTTGACTGAAAAAATGTGAAAAAGCGATTCGCTTGGGAGCATGAGAATTGTGATAGAGATTTTGAAAATTCATTTTTATTGATGAATGTTCTAGATGGGAACGTTGTGTCCTCACGCGAGCCTAGTCAACTTTTATTAATAGGCTTGTTCAGGGGACCATAAAACACGGAATAAAGGTGCATCTTTGGGGCTGCTTCTCAAAGAAGGAGTTTGGCATTTTGCACCTCTGTATTGAGAACCAGAATGCCGAAAAAATGATAAAAATCTATAAAAAGGCTTTACTGCCATCTGTCAAACGATGGTTCATTAGAAAAATTGAGGATTGGATTCTGCAGCGGGACAACGAATCTAAACACTGCAGCAAGCTCTGTACTGAGTGGAAGACTCAATTTGTCATCGCTACATTGGATTGGCCGTCGCAGTCGCCCAATGCAAACCTTATTTAAAATGTGTGGGCATATATTAAACAGAAGCTTTGTGGAAGACACACACACATTTTGATGCAGTCGTCTTACCAAATTAGTCGGATTTAGAGATCGTTGCCACTTGAATACGCCTTGAAACTAGTAGAAAACATACCTCGGAGATGCCAGGCAATTGTCAACGCCGGTTTTGACTGGACACATTATTAACCGAATTGCATCATCGTTTGTAATGTGTACAATGTATGTATTAATATGAAAGTTTCATCAAATAAATTTTTTATAAATTAAGCCGTTGACACTTTTACTTGACAGACTGTAATATAGAACTTAAATATACGAGCACGAAACTCACATACTCACACGTACCCACAAACTTGAACATCTGTTTCTATCGCCCGAACACGGCATTATGATCTGTAGTAGCTGAGGGTGTTACATACATTATATTATTGTAGTAATATCTACAGCTGCATATAGTATATACATATACTTTAATTATGCTTATGTCGATTGTATTTAGATAAGCTAATAAATATTTCTATTGGTTTACAGTCCAATTAAATAAACTAAAATTAATACATAATAATATCAATATATAATTAATTGAAAATTATAATGACAGTCAGACTGTTCTTGTTTAAAATCATTCCCGAAGACTGATCTGAAATAAAAATATATTAGCTGAAAAAAATTCTTTATTAGTAAAGTCCAATCTGACTGTCCCTACCACCTTTCTTCAATTTAAGGTAAGCTCAGGTTGTCTAAAGTTTCAAGCTCACTACGGCTCCTCATCACGGATTAAACTGGTTTAGTCTAAGGGGCTGATTTTAAACAAGAACAATTTGACTGTCATTATAATTTTTAATTAATTATATATTGATATGGATCACGATTAATGTAAATATATATTAATATTATTATGTATTAATTTTAATTTATTTAATTGAACTGTAAGACCAAGAAAAATATTTATTAATTTATGAATATATAGTAATGTAAACGTGGTCAGACAATTAAGTAATGCGATAAAAATAAAAAATTGAGTATATTTAAAAATTAAGGTAAATCGCTTCGATCCTCTTTAAAGTAGTTCTCTACTGTGTTATATGCCGACGCATAGACTCCCTAGAGTCTTGCGTGTGCGCTTTCGTTGGAATGCGGAAAGCATTCCCGAACCCCCTCTCTCCGCCGCAGCGATTCCGGGCGAATCAGCGTTTGCGACCACCAGCGGAGCCTTACGGCACCACCGGAGTCGCAAGCGTAGTTGATATAAAGGAGAGGCTTTTCGGGATGGAAGGACAGAAAGGGAGCGGGGGAGATTGAGATCCGGACCTCCCGGGATCTCCGAAGGCCCATCCCAAGACAAATAAGTCGACTTCACCTTTATCCGACGCATTGTCATTTACCTTCAAAACTCATCCCAGGCTCCATCACACCGGAGGAGCGAAGCTCCCCGCGCCGCACATAGCTCCAACAGGAGAGTGGAGCCGCGCTGCCGCGCGCCGCCGCTCCAATAACAGCTGAGCAGGCCACCCCCGCCGCGCACTCTCCGGGGCCCGTCTCCTGCCTCCTTCCCCCTCCCTACGAACCGGCGGTCGTATTCGGTTTAAGGGATCGGGGTCGGAGCCATTTCATTGGCACCATTTCATCTTCATCCAGGAAGGAAAGATGACGCCAGCCTGCTCTAGCCCAGAACTTCGGACGAGACGGCCTCGCCGCAGGCCTAGGAGGAGAAACGAGCGACAGCGCGCCAAGAGGAACACACGGCGCCATAGGAATAGGCGGACAGCGCTGGAGGAAGCCAGGGAAAAATTCTGGGAGATTGATCTAGATCTGCCAGATTTAGACCTCTCAGAAGCCTCCTCGGAGGACGAGGGACCACCGAAGGCCGTACGAAGCGTGATGGTAATCCCAACCGCTCAAGACACCCTCTACGTGCGGGGCCAGATAGGTATCCGTCGTCCCACTCGGCCGTCGCTCGTTGTTCCCCCTCCTCGGGCCTCCCCTGGCGGAACTCTCCGGGACCCCGGCCACCTTCAGACTCCCCAACCGAAGTCTCTCTTCAATCCCGCGCATCGGCCTAGTTGGAGAAGGAATCCAGCATCGCAGCCGAAGTGCAAGCCGGAGACGGGCTGCACGCACGCTCCGTCCGCCTCCGTTCGTATCCCCTTACCGGACCCATCCCCGGTACCACCCGCGTTGACGCAACGAGAGGCGGCGACTAAACGGTCCTTTTCAGATTACTTTTTCAAATTACTCATTTAACCATCATCACCATCCCACCTTATAACAACTGCATCTATACACTTATTCCAGTGAATTGATCAGTTTTCGTAACAATTCTGGAACACTTCTTCTGGGACCTTTCCAAGTACCCTCGTCACAAATTCTTGGATGTCTTCAACGGAGTCAAAATGTCGAACTTTGACAAATGTTTTCAAATGGGAGAATAGGGAAAATTCGCAGGGTAACATGTCGTGACGTTGCGATGCCTTTATACGTCAAAAACTGAGACACTGAACGTACTGTCACAGGGAGCATTGTCGTGATGCAGAACCCAAATCTTCGTGATTTCTGGACGTACTCTCAGCACCCTTTTTCGTAATTTTTCGAGCAAATTGCAGTAAAATACTTGATTATCGGTTTGCTCACATGCTACAAACTTTATGTGAACCACCCCTTTGCTGTCGAAGAAGCAAATGAACAGAGTTTTCACTTTGGATTTGCTCATTCTCGCATTCTTTGGTGTTGGCGCTCCAGGAGACAGCCACTGTTGGCTTTGTTGTTTAATTTCGAGGTCATATTGAAAGAACCAACTTTCATCACCAGTAATAATCCGATAGAGAAGATTAGGATCACTTTCAACCTGCTCGAGACAAACTTAAGCCATGTTCATTTGGTGGCCTTTTTGCTCATCTGAATGGTTCTTCGGGACCATCTTGATGCACAGCTTTTTCATGTCGAAATGTTCGGTTAAAATATTTTGATTTATATATTTATTTAATATTTTATTAATATTTTTACCGGTATATTTTTATTTATATATTTATTAAATATTTTATTTAATTTTTTTACCGGTTTTCGCCGGTCATTACGAACAAGGGTACGGACGCGCTGCACTTTCGCGTTAGTTTATACATCAATTGGCCTTCCGTTCACCTGACTATGACTCGGGGCTTCACTATCATACACTTTAAGCAGTTTTTCTTACAGTTTTTCTTACAAAATACTAAATAGATGGGGAAGAAATAATTGTACAAGGGTCGTCAGTCTCAGTCGAGAGAATAGGTATCTACTATTACGGTGTCGGAGTTACAGGTACTCAGTGTTATCACTGGCCGAGAAATAAAATCAGTTGCATAATTTAATTGTCTGACTACGTATTAAGACGCACACACATATATACAGGCTACTACTGGAAAGAAAGCCTAGGGACATTGGATAGGAAATGCTGACAGCTTATTTCGATTACCATTTATCGCTACAGCTATCAATTACAAAACGGCGGAAGCAAATTTGTACACCTCACATATATTGTGACGAGATGCAAAACGATGCGCGCGTCATCCCATGACGAGAGAAACTTCAAGGGGCTCGCGCGCTTGAGCGACTTGTGCTCGGCACTGTGTCTCGTCCCCTTACCTCACCGCTCCACGAGTCACACGCAGCCGTCTGCGGAGGATCAGCGAAGTTATGTGCCTTGAAGAATCGCGTAAATGAACCGCATTACACACTGAGTTAATAATAGGTTTGCGATACAAAGAGTGAATCTAAAATAATTGTAACAAAATAATAATTAAAAATTAGTAAATCTAAAACAATATCAATAAATAATAATAAAATAGTTTCTAAATAAGAATAATGAAATTGGAGAAGAAGCTACGAATAGATTGAAGATATTACAAAGAAAAATAGTGGCTGTCAAGATATAAACAAACATAATGAAAAATTACAAATGTATTTGAATGTGCAACTGTGAATAATTTTGAAAAATATTATGCACAAGAAGAATAAAATAATAGAAATAGCAAAAAAAAATAATACTAATGCTAAGGATAAAGATAAAGTAGTTAGTTCCTACTTCATTATTTCTGATGCAGCTTCGAGTAGCTGCTCAATCAGTAATAGTTGGATGTTTAACGATGACAATGGCATATAAATGGTTTCAAGAGCTTATAAAAAGAAAGAAAAAAACCTGAAAACACTAAAAGTAAAAAATCGTAAGATTTCATTTATGAACTATAAATTCGTAAAAAATCGTAAGACTGTTGAAGTATATACATTTAGAAATTTGAATTTTCTTTTAGTTAGATAATAAACAATGACTTGATTTGACAGTGCATATGCAATGAAAATAAAGTTTGATAGTTATACAACAGATCATGAAAAAATCATATTAGTAAATTATTTTATGTAAGGGATAAGATGATGCCGAATATGTTAGAAGAATAAAGAGATATGTAGATAGGTAAAAGAAAAAAGAAAGAATATTTACTACAATAGACCAGTTCGAAGACGACGGGAAGTTTATCAAGAAGTATTGGCGACAGGATGCTAAATTTTTTTTTTGTATACTTTTATAAGGTCGTTCAAGAGTCATGGTTATAAGTTCGTTTATTAATTTACATTAATTGCCATTATATTTAGCTGTACTTATCATTTTCATAGCTAGGCGTATGAAATCATGACTGAGTTATTCTTATTTTGTAAACATATAGCTATTATTTTTTTTGTAAATCTAAATTTTGTATTATTTCATTGAAAATCATATATTATTTTGCAAAAGCTTGATCAACAACAATAAAAAAAAATTAATTTTATTTCAATTCACCTTATTACTATACAATAAGTTTGTAAGTTATATAATTAATTGCTTGTTCCTTAATCTAAAATTGCCATGATAAGTTGTTTAAAAAAATTTAAATAAGGTCACGAAAAAAGGGAACTGAAATTCATGCGCTACGTGGTGACTAATGTTTAATTACAAATACATAAATTTGAAAATGCCGGTAAAATTTGTGTTCAATTCAATTATTAGTGTAGAAATTGTAACTTTATGGAAATTCTTAATTTTATCTGTAAGCTGCAATAATATGACTAAAATCTGTGGAGTATAATTCTAAAATAGTTTAGTGTGCAGGATCAATATAATAAACTTTTTTTTTGGGCGAATGTTAACTTTTATAAGTATAAATATTCTAGAGCAATTATAATTTTAATCATTAATATAGACTTTTAATGTATTGCTGAAGACCTGCAATGAAATTTAAAAAAAATTGTGATGTTAACTTTAGTAATTTTGATATTTTCTTATTATATTATTATCTTTTATAGTTATAGATAGTATTTCTTGCAGGGAGAATGTAATGCACCTTTAGCCTTAGGAACATATAGTAATAGTTTTAACAGAGCAATATGCTAATGGTGCTTCAGAACACAAAGAGATACCAAATCTGTTAAAATACCGTTACTTAAGACAGCATTCTACTTTACAACTTTGAAAAAAAATGTTATATTTTTTTTTCATTTTTCGAAAGTAAATATATTCAAGAATATTAGCTAAAAATTTTAGAAAGATTCAGATAGTCTAACTATACTTTTTCACCTTTCTATCTCACTTACCTGAGCGCACTATTCCGACATGCCCAGCGCGCGCCGAATAAGCCATCTACCTGGCCTTGTTCGCTGCAGCAGCTGTTCCCCTATTGTAAATCATTACACCTATATATATATATATATCATCAAAATATATACCAAAATATATAAAGCTGAGACTGCAAAACTGAAGGCAAGATAGAAAAAAACGAAAAAAAGTAGCTGCACCGAAGAAAGTTGTGAAGAAACCAAAAGTCGTGATTAAAAAAGTGAAGTTTGCTGATCTAAGTATCTAATTAATGAAGGACTTATCTTCAAACTACAGTCTTGCAATTTAAAGGAATTAAAATTCAGTAGAAGTCATGTGAAACGAGATCTGGGCCGGCTATTACCACAAAATCTCAAGACTCCAAACCACAGCATACGTACTGTTCAGACAGTTGGTGCAAGTATAAGAAGGCCGAAGCAAACAACGCTTTAAAAAATTATAAACATCGACCTGCTCTTGCTAGTGACGTACAAGAGGTGCTGAAACCGATCTACGAAGGTCTAACAAGAACCGAGTTGCTGGAGAGATATTTGGGCAGAAACACTCAAAATAACAATGAGTGTTTCAACTCAACAGTTTATGCTATGGCACCGAAGTATGTCTATAATGGAAAAAAATCGTGAAAATTGTATGCCTCACTGGTGCCTGCATTTTTAATGAAGGGTTCAGCCCACTTTTGAAAATAATAGAAATTATGGGCCTGAAAATCAGCCAAACCGCCATGCAGTTCGCCAATATACGCGACCAACAGCGCATCGTTCGAGAGAACCGCCGCTCAACTGAGGCTTCTAAGGAGAGCAGAACTCAAAAAAAAACAGGCTAAATTAGATGATAATACTCGCCTGAAACAAGTTGAAGGCATATTGTATGGCCCAGGCATTGCCGATTGAGCGTAAGATAATTTTTTCTACGATTTTTCACTTATAAAAACTTTAAACGCGTTTTTCTCAAAACAGGGTTTTCAAGTACTGTGGTCGTGAAAACTAAAAAACTATTGAACCGATTCTTATGGAATTTCGAACACATTCTATATGTTTGTATCAACCGTCCTAACTACAATCAACTTAAAATTTTAATTCTAACTATATTTTTGTTGCAAAAAAAGACGGAAAAAAGCAATTTTTTCTTTCGTATTTTAGCTGCCATTTTGTTGATTTTGCATGTACATAAAATATTCTAATTAGATCGGTTTCTGGAGTCATACTGAACATACAACTATTTTTTTTGTTTCAGACCAACAAAATATATTTTTTGTTTCAGACCATCCGTCGTCATGATATTACGACCACGTCAATCTTACCTACTTTTTGAGGTGATAGCTTTGACCATACTTTACATGTATAAAAAATGTATAAAATAAATAAAAAAGTTTTTTTATGTACTTCAAGAGTGTATTTATTAAGCATTTCAAATCCCACATCTATATCTTCAATAGCATTCTCAGAAAAATTTCACAAAAATAGGGTTTTTTTCGAGGATCTAAAGTAGAATACTGCCTTAAATAATGATTTTAAAAAACATATCACTCTGCATCGTTTCAGAAAAGTGATAAAAACTTATATTCACAAGCAGTCTGTTGAACAAGGTGATAAAAGGTACACTTGTTAAATAAATCCGGCTTTACTAGCACATTAAAGTTAATAACGGTTTAATAATAAACTATAGGATAATAATAATAAATAATAAAAATATAGAATAAGTTTAATTATAGATATAATAATAAGTAATATAATTAATAATAGAAATTGCGTTTATCTTGCGAGGCACATTTATTGTAATAATAAGCTACCTTTTTCAACGAAGGTGAAATCTTGTTAGATAGCTTTACATTCCTGATCTTTGTAAGGGATAAATTTATTCAGTGGAAGTATCGAGTCATTCAGTTAACACATAAATTAGGCTCAATTTTTTTTTTGAATATATAAATATCACATTGTTAATTGCAAAAAATGTATTTTTTTGTTGCTTTGTGACTACGGAATCGGACAACGAATTCTGACATTATTGTCATATGCATTTACCAGATTAGGTATTCAGCAGTAGCCGACGTCTAACGTCGTGCTTATTATCCCCTATTTTCTATAATTTTGGAGAGACATGCGACTCGCAGGATCACTCTCGTCTCGGTCGCCGGCGGAGTCAGATACGAAAGGCGAAACAGAAGGGAGCAGAAAGAGAAGCAGAGAAAGAGAAAGAAGCCGGCAGAACGAAAGAGAGGAGGGAGAGTCAAAGAAAAGGCAGTATAAAGAAGATGTAAGCCGGGAAACTCCGTCAAGAGCGGGGGACTAGAGATAATGAGCTAAAGAGAAATAGAAATAAGAAGAAGATAAAAGGGAGAGAGAGAGAGAGAAGGTGAAGAGGCAAGGGAGGGATGAAAGAAATAAAGAAAACGGAGCGAAGGTGGAGTGACAGGGGGTGAAAGAAGAAGTCAAGATCGAGTGCGAGAAAGAGAAAGGTAGAAAGAGGGGGGGGGTGAAAGGCCGGGCAGAGCTGAATGAAACGATGCAGAGATCGAGTAAAGAGTGGCCCAGGAGAAGAGGCGAGCGGTCATGCCGGGACGTATGGACGCCATATTAGACCTGATGAGGCGGCAGTAATTCCCCAGCCCGCCCTTCCACTAACGGGCCCAGCACCGACGTCACCAGACTAAGGGGTAGGTGTGTGTCGCGCGGTTTGACCCTGCGGTCGATACGTTGGGATGGCAAACGTGGTTAACAGGTGAGTGTCGGGTACGAAACTCGCGCGTGACGTTACGACGTCGAACAGATACGATGCCCGACAGCATTGATAATTGCGCGTAATATATATATATACATATATATATATATATATATATATATATATATATATATATATATATCTTTGTGATGGCGACGCTACAGAAAATTAATATGGTTATCGACAGATAAGGCATTTTCTTTCCGGCTCTTATCCCATATTTCCCACTGTTTTCTTTGGTCATGTCTTTTTGACCTTCTTACAGGCCGGCGGAGCCCCCATCCCCCCCAACAAATTTTGAAGGTGGAAATTCAGGTGAGTGATGGATACAAAATTTATTTGTATGCGCGGAGCTAATAATCTCTCAACAATCTCTAATCTCTCCAACCCTCAGGATTGGCAGACCTTTTGAAATAGCTTGCCGAGTCACTGCTAACTCTTGTGCAAGCTCTTCTTGCGTTTGGCATGAATCTTCCTCCAATAAAGCTTGCAATTCGGTGTCACCATACACTTTGGGCCTTCCACTGCGCGTTTGATCCTCCACGTAAAAATCACCACTATTAAATTTTTGGAACCATTTCCGACAACATCTCTCACTGAAATTAACATCACCATATGCTTCTATGAGTAGCGGATGTGCTTCAGCTGTAGATTGCTTTAAATGAAAGAAGTAAATTAACAATTCCCGTAAATGACGCTTACTTGGCTCAAAACTTGACATCTTAACACAATGAAAACTAAGTGATGCTAGCAAAAAGAGGCATTAAAAGTTTTTACTGTTTCCAGATGTGAACATATACTATACGACGTTTTACAGCTGACAATTTCGATGTTATCTTATCGATGGCGTCATCTTTTTAAAACGGTGGAAACTTATTTGTACGCCTAATACATCTAAAAATTTCTTATATACGTGAAGATTTTCATAGAAATTTCTGGTATATCAAGGAAGTCTGATATTAATACTATAACTGTATTTCAAAATAATCTACAAAAAATATCACTTATAGAGGTAGAAATGGTTTCCGTACCACTGAATAAAACTTAATTATAACCTGTTGCTAATATTGACTGTTGTAAATTAAATTCATAAATATTTTTATCAACCTTATAGTTTTTATATTATATAATCAACTACCATACTAATATAATGACAGCAGAATATCCGCGTTTATAATCATCGCTGTAGAATCTGAAATTGAATCACTATTAAGTAGTAAAGTTAAAAATAAAATTATCTATATTTTATCTTTTATTTCAACATTTCAACCTGACTGCCTGTGCCACCAAAATTTACATATACCTTTGATGTCCGATATTTCGAATCGGTTCCGTTCATTTTCAAGGATGAAACTAAACTAAAAAAGCTATCTGTCTAAACTAGACTTAGTATAATTTAGAAGAATTAGATACGTAAAATATAAAAAATAGAATTTATATATAATATTGATGAATCACGATTATAATTATACCGAACGAATTGGAAATTATATTATCTTATAAATGCATGAATATATACACTGTGTCTCAAAAGTTGTAAGACTAGCGGTATAAAATAGTACTAATTGCATCATATTCATGAAACTTTAGTCAGCAATTACTACAGCCTTGCTCTACCTCCATACATAGTTGTACGTTTATCTGATTAAATATAGCTGTGTTTATAATATACAGTGTTTATCATTCCTTATTAAATTGATTGGTTTTGGACAATTTGTGTAGAGGGGGGATTTATATTTAATTTACGAAATTTGGTGGTGGGGATGGGTATATATAGATTAGAATATAAGGTTTAGATTAGTCCCTGATGAGGAGCCGTAGCGAGCTCGAAACGTTGGACAAGTCTTCAATTAGGTAAGGGTGTTGGGGACAGTCAGACTGCACTTTACTAACAAAGAATTTTTTCAGCTAATATTTTATTTTCAGATTAGTCTACGGGGGTGAATGTAAACAAGGACAGTCTGACTGTCATTATAATTTTAATTTAATTTTTAATTTAATTTTTATTTTTAATTTTTATTTTTTTATTTTATTTTTATTATTTTTTATTTTTATTTTTATTATTATTTTTATTTTTATTATTATTTATTTTTATTTTTTATTTTTATTTTATTTTTATTTTTATTTTATTTTATTTTTGGATTGAATTGATTGGACTGTAAGACCAATAAAAAAATATTTATTAATTTAAATATAGCTGTTCAATAGCAGTTTCTATAACAACGTGAGAATATCAAAGTGGTCGCTGTCGTATTTTATCAATTTGTATATTATTTAATCAATTAAGCTAACATAAAGGCCAACTTGTATATTATTTCTAATGGAGAATATTTTGAATAAAAAGTTTGTTGAAAAATTTTTATACACTTATTGCGTCTTTTGTACCCCCAGTCTTAAAATTTTTGGAACACTCAATGTATAAATATATACTCTGAATTTAGAATTAATGTCATTTTGCCAATCATTAGAAGTTTTTTTTAATTATTTAAAAAAAATTTCTTTGCATATGATTTAACAAACATAAAATTTAGTGAATACTGACATAAGTTAGCATTTTCTAGAGGGTACAAGAAGTGCTTTGAACATGTATAAGCCTTTATTGCAATTCAATACAATATGAAAATTTTTACCATCATGTAACAAATAAAAATATAATTTATTTCTAAATTGTCTTATAATTATATTGAAAAATTAAAAAAAAAAATGTTTTGTGTAATTTTTAATTTTGGTGAGTTAAACTTACAATTGATAAATATAAAAATTTGCGTGTACCTTTTGTTTGATATTTATCTATATTTCTGCGCTTTTGTGGCGTTTTTTCTTTTTTAGAAGAATTTGGTTTCTGACGGGACATTTTATTAGTTGAACCTGTATTTAAATCTAATAAATGATGTTTACTTCCAGAATGTATGCTATTTATATCCCATTTAGAGAGATTATCCTGCTTTTCCTTACTATATTCGTCATCATCACAATCTTCTTCATAATTATCTTTATAAACTAATGATCGTACAGCAGAAATCGTTTGGGTTTTCGGTTTATTTAATACGAATTTTTTCTGTATTTGTTCCATGTTTTCAACATGGCGTTCACAATTCTAGAAAATACATATCAAATATAAATAGAAATTTCGTCTATAATAAGAAATTAAATTGTTATTTTTGGGAATGTTTATTTTATATTTCTTTTAATTTTATTTTTTTTAACAATATTATGAGCTAGATCATTTTCAGTTAAAATATTTTTATCAAATAAAAAAAAACGTGAACAATATGTTTCACATTTATTTCCAATGATAAAGGAATATTCCTCCAAAATTATTTCATTAATAACTGTTGACTTCATTATTAACTGTCATAAACTACGTATTACTAATGTTTTACTAAAAAAATACTTTTTTTTAGAAATAAGCGAAGATTAATTTTCAAGAACTTATTGTAAATTTTTATTACTGTAGTTTTGTAGACTTAGAACATAACCACATCTAATTTTTTAAGGCAGGTTTGCGGTAGATTTCTCCTATTAATTCAATTATTTTTATTTCATACAAACAATAATCTTTATTTTTCAAACTTTTTACATTAAATCAAATTAATATCCACATTTTAAAGATACGTATTTTTTTGATAAAATACCCGACCTAAAATTGTTCTTTTGTACAATCAATGTACAATGAAAAAACTTAATAGATTCTTAAATTTTATATTTTTGGCTATTGCATAATCTAGGCTATTTCATTTTTACTGAAAAAAAAACTTTTTGAAAGATTTATTGACCGTTATAATCCCAGACTATAGAAAAAATATATATATATCAAGAGTAAGCTGTTCAAATTTCAACTGAATCGGTGCAATAGTTTTTTTAAAATCGTGTCGATAGAGCTGAAAAGCATTGTTTCGAGAAAAACGAGTTCAGTTTTTTTTATGAATTTATCAATTAGCGATACCAAATCCATATATAACTCCTTCAGCTTCTTCGCAATATTATTTTCTGGTATTCTAGCATATCTATGGGCCACCCTGCTTTCTTTTGAAGCCTGAGAAGCAATTCGTCCGGCTTTCCGCACTCGCGTTGCATTGACTTTCTCAGTGTATTTTTGAGCCTCACTGCCTATTCTTACGCCCATTACACTCATTATTTTGAACAATGTACTGAAGTTTTTATTAAAAGTGAATTCTGCTGTATAAGCTGCTATTTCATCGATTTTTTTCCCATAACAAGTGTGTTTTGTAATCATGGGCAAACACAAGAATTAAAACTTTCATTATGGTTCTGAGTGTTTATGCCAGTGCAAATTTTCTAATAAATCTTTAGTAGCGAGGTCTTCATAAATTAGTTTAACCACTGCTTGAGTATCGTTACCAAAAGCGGGGAGATGCTTCGAAAGTACTCAGTTTATGCTGTGTTGCTGCTAAACGAAACTTACATCAAGAATCGACTGTAACTAGAAAATCAGAAACACCATTACAATTTTTTTTTTGCAAAAGCACTAGTTCAACTTGAGTCAGGATCAGAAGTATGCCGAATCACGTAAAACGAGCGTTTTCTTAATTGGTTTGGCTAATTTTCATTCTCTCTGCAGCTCTTTCGATCACATATAGTGTATTTATCAATTATAAAAAAAAAGAAATTAATTTTTACTTATGTCGGGGGAATGTATCTTCGTATTTGATAAATGAAAGTATAGGAATTAATTTTAATTTTAATTCTTAAAGTATTTATTTAATACCAATGACATAAAAACCTCCATTTGGCGAGTGGAGGAAAAAGCCCAAATAAACAATAAAAAGATTAAATTAGAAATTTACAGTGCATTAACGACGCCAACAATTAGCACGCGAATACTCGAGTAATCTTAAAATTTAAGCGCTCTTAACGCAAGCACTAGCGTTAACGTTGCTTGCGATGTTCCTTTGGGGAAGAGATGCTCCGCGCTCACTTCCTACTCTGCGCTGCGGCTCCGGCGTCTCGGGTACGATTTTCTGCTGACCGCGATGGTAGTCAACGGGCATAAATGCCACCGGGGGCACTCTCAGATATTCGCGTTGAGCAAGGGTAACTCCTACATACAATCTACACGCATTCTATACGTAATACACATATAAAATACAATGTCACACAGAACACATTCCAAAACAAAGATAATTGCAAGTTCAAGATTACATTCTGGTGCACCAACAGCTACGGGGAGCCCAATGTAGATTACAATATAAGATAAGATGCTTTAATATTTATCCTTCTAGTTTTTTAACGTATTTTTCTTATTATTTTTTATACAGATTTTATTTTTACTACCATTTTGCTTTGATTTAGTGTTTTCCACAAAGCAACTGCTTTCAATATTTGATAAAGTATCCGAATATCTTGGCTTCATTTTAAAAATCCATCATAAAAATCTTAGAATTATAGCGACTAACATGAGAAATTTTGGGTACGTTTTTTCACTACGATGAAATATTAAGTATTGTATTTTTGCAAATGCACTCGACGTTTTTATATTATAGGTTATAACCGCATAAACGTAGCTATCCTGATCTTCCACTGGAGCATATGTGTATGCGTGTGCATGGTGTGTGTGTGTGCGTGCGTTCACTGACACGCACACGCTGGACTCGCCGGCTGCTGAACCATGGAATGGGGAATGGATAGGGGAATACGGTGTTCAACCAGTAACCGAGTATTAACTATTATTTTACATAACATTTATTTATACACAGATGCGCGTGTATTACAATGGAGTGCTATGGCACGTATGCCAATTACTCCTAGCAGGTTCCGCGACGCGATGTACAAACAAATTTATACGCGATCGTTCACCGGAACGATAGATGGGGAACACGGTCCGGCGCGTCTATCTCAAATAAATCCGTCAGGTTTTTTGAGGCTCTGAGCTTCTCCAGACCAGCTTCTGGCGCAATGAGGTGCTCCCGCCTGGCCACTCTCAGGTTTCTTACTTGAACCTTAGCCTGCCTCGAGTTGAAGGTCCTTTGCAGGACCTCTTTTCTCTCTCCTGTGGAAGAGATTTTTTCCATATCCCTCGGCTTGAGAAAGAACACCTTTTGTGGCGGCATGATCGTGGCTTTAGCAACTTGAGCTTTTGGAGCGACCAACTTGCTTTGTTTATTGCTGGAATCGTTATTATCGATCCCTGTTTTATTTTGAGCTACTGCAGATGCATATGTCTGTAGTGTTTTTGCCTTCTTTATGTTTTCTTTTAGCTCATGCATGGCTTCCGACCGGGCCTCGGCACGAGCATATACAATGGCCATCTCTAAATGGTAAACATTAGTTTTTTAAGGCTTGTTACCCCTTCTTTTCTGCGCCTTTGTTTCTACACCCTCACAATGTTTGAGGACTGCCTTCAGAGTCTCAAGATGGTTCGCAGCCTAGGTTGGGATCTCAAAACAGTCTCGGGTGTTGCATTCGGTTTCCTTTTGTGGAGGTGTAGGTGTGCCGATAGACTGCATACTGTCCTCTGTTTGTTCGGTATCCTGATCATTATTTTGACGACTTTGTTTGCTCGTTGTTTTTATGCTATCATTTACAGGTGCTTTGCCATGGTCAGTTTTGCCGCTCGGTAGCTTGTTTTTGCTTGTCTGTGTGGTGAGAACTACCTTTGGCTCCCCTTTGAGATCCACTACATTTTTATTTGTAGTTTTTGCTGTTGATGTTACAGGCGCATTTGTGTTGGCTTTCTGGACAACTTCCGTTTTATCCTGCTCCCTCTCTGTAGCCTTGGCCTTGTTTAGGTCTCATACACTCCCTATTCTCCTGCTCTACTTTGTTATTGTTGTTTGTTTTTGTTTTATTCATTTTGTCTTACGCCCACCTACTGAGGGCGGTATATAAATTTCATTGGTAGTTTTAGTGGCTCCCATCTTCTGTCCTGGAACCATGCATCCCTTATTGCAACTGCAATACAATTTAGGATTAGGGGTTTTTTATAGAGGGGTTCCTTCTCTTGCCCAGGCGATAAAGCCAAGCCCTCGGCACATTAAAGCAGAACGTTTCATCGATTTGACTGTCGGTGGTCGCTGAACCACTTGTAACGGGTGTGCGGTAATTACGAACTAAGCGCCAATTTGTCATTCCCAGCATCGGTAACTCCCGGGTTCATCAAGCCCGTTAGGTCAAAAGCTCGTTTGATCCTATCCTGAAAGATCATTGCTGTATTTTAGCCGCATCCCCCATACATGCTCCATTGACGAAAGATGAAGGATACGTTACCCCGGCACACGAATGTGGATGGTAAATAGTTGGTATTTTAACGCCGGCGTCTATATACCAAGCTGATCACCTTAATGGTCTCCTTTGCCTTTGTTGTATTGTCTAGTCTGTTTTTGGCTAGCGGTGCTGAGATGTTCTTTTACCCTCATCTTTTAATTCGATTCAACCACTCCGTCTGTGATAAGGTTTGTATTTGCAATGCATCTCCTTGTGTATGTTGGTTCGTCAGTATTTCGCGCGGATTACGCTCGAAATTCAAGAATGCTGGCGACGCTTGTATACTTGTGTGTACAGCGGTATTCATTGCAAATGCAAGCTCTGGGAGGTATAGATCCCAGTCTTTGCGATTGTTTTTTTACAAAGATCGCTATCATGATTTTGATGAACGATTCACGCGTTCGACAGGATTTGCCTGGGCATCGTAGGGCGCGATTAATTGGTGTATGACACCTAATTCGGCCAATTTGGTCTTGTGTCAGTTGTTGGCGAATTCTGTACGTTATCCGTTATTAGGTACTTCGGGCAAACCCACTTCAATATTATTTGCTCTTCCAATGCCTTGGCGATCACTTGGCCCTTAGCTTTTTTTAGTGGCCGTATTTCCACGTATTTCGTGAACAGGTCCTGGAATACGAGGAGGTATTTGCACTGTCCTTTACTCGCAAGGAAGGGCCCCATTATGTCTGTCGCAACGCTGGTCCACGGCCCTTCTATATTCCGTTGCGCGATCCATCTGGTGGGCCCCCGTTGCGAGAGCTTGTAATTTTGGCAGTCGGGACAGTGCTTAACGTCTTATCGGAGTCGAAATTCCCAGGATCGTTGATCTGTTTTGACACACACGAAGTACGCGCTCGCGATCTTCTAGCGGTACTGATAGCTTCCAATCATCGTGATTGTCGCCTAGTGTCTCTGTGAGTGCGTTAGGGCGATATTTGTATATAGGATTAGCTATTATTGTCCAGTCGGGGTATTTATCGCGTTGTTCACGTATTTCTCTAATTTTTTCATTGTATCATCTATCCCTTTCTATGTCGCTGATGGTAGCGGTAGGTACTTCAGCTTGCTGGGGGGTCTAGCAAGAGCGTCATATACATGATGTACATGAGTCTTCGGCTAGTAGCCGGTCGATCTTTGTATGAGCTTACTTTAGCAGCCAATCAGGAATGCGGCGCAAGCGCTGCTTTATTGGGCAATGCCCCTGTGTATCGATATGATGCGGCTGTATCCGCACCAGCTGAAGCTGTCCGTTCGTTGGGGGGGGGGGGGTATAAGTTGGTTCAATACTCGTTCGACCTGAGGAAGAATCGGTTCTCCTCGTCATGAGTTTTGAGGTTTAGATGGGTGTTCGTGACATCCTTCTCTTCGGGTCATTGATTGCCGCTGTTTCCAGAGGGTGGAGTCGTGTCATGAGGGATTTCAAAGTCAACTTCGAGGTCCTCTCCTCTCATGCGTTTCCCGGTTTACTACATAAGCCGCATCGTTGGCAGTTCTTTGTTGTTACATTTTTTTCGCCGCAGTTGTAACAAAACTGGCGTTTCCTGTCGGGGCACCTATCAGCCCAGTGTTCCAGTTGTTTGCAATCCAGGAAAGCCTTATGTCTTGACCTTGCTGTCTGCTTTCCTCGCTATGATCGCGTCTTCGTAGCGAACGGTAACCGTCGTAATCACGTCTATAATCGCCTCGTCCAAATGGTGATTGCCGTCTAGTGCGGTCTCTTTGGCCATTTTCGTTGTCTTGTTGTGTTGATGGCCTGGGCGTTCGCCGTTCTCGATATTTGTAATCCTTTCGGTTGTCATTCAGAAGCCAGTGATTTTTTCTTTTCTTAAAACTGAAAAGACCCATGAAAGTGCACCAATTTTCAATAATTAAGGAGATAAAAACTGTATCACCGAAAGAACTCAAGGGTATACCAAAAAATGATTATAAGAAGTTCGATCATCAAAAAAAGCGTTTGCATAAGTGTATTGTACAGATATCTAAGAGCGGTTACTTTGAAGGGCATAACATAAGTAGTGATAATCAAGTCTAAACTATGTTCTTTTAGCCCAGATGTACCATTCATGCTTCGCAAGCTATACTGATACTCATATTTTTTTAGATATCTTCGAATTTGTCCAATATAATATTTGTCACGATCTTTACAATTTATTTTGTTTACTATTCTTGCGTTTAAACATATATTATCCTTATCTTTATTATAGTAATTTATTTTTCTTTAAATTAATTGTAAAAAAATTTTAAATTTAAATTAAAGCAATTTAATTATACTTATGTCGACTGCCCACATACAAATTAAGAAATATTTTTTTTTATTGGTCTTACAGTCCAATCAATTAAATCTAAAAATAAATAATAAATAAAAATAAAATAAAAATTAAAAATAAAAATTAAATTAAAAATTAAATTAAAATTATGATGACAGTCAGACAAGGAGCCTAGCTCCCTGATGAGGAGCTGTAGCGAGCTCGAAACGTTGGACAAGTCTTCAATTAGGTTAGGTTGTTGGGGACAGTCAGACTGCACTTTACTAACAAAGAATTTTTTTGGTTAATATTTTATTTTCAGATTAGTCTACGGGGGTGAATGTAAACAAGGACAGTCTGACTGTCATTATAATTTTAATTTAATTTTTAATTTAATTTTTATTTTTAATTTTTATTTTATTTTTATTTATTTTTTATTTTTATTTTTATTTTTTATTTTTATTTTTATTTTTTATTTTATTTTTAGATTGAATTGATTGGACTGTAAGATCAATAAAAAAAATTTACTAAATTTAAATTAAAGCACTTTTAATTTGTTTCTCGGTTTGATGCCAAATGTAATTCGGGAGCTTTTTCTGTTTTTGGTGTGACAAATAGGGTTGTGTTTTGTCTCAGTTCGGTGTAACAGTTATCGCCGTGATCTATCTTAACTTCCACCGGTATACATTTTACCAGATGAACCACTTCGCCGGCTATCACAGCCATATAGCCAGGACCTTTCATTATGTTATACGCAAATTGGTCGGGATTTTGTGCAATGATAGCGAGTGCGTTTTTTTAACGCAATCTGTTCTACCCGACATCGCTCTGTCACTATGTTGCGGTATAAGTTAAGCATTTGTCTTTTTACATGTTTTTCCAGATATACGAATTTTGCATTTACATAAGCGAAAATATCCAGATTACTACTAGATAATGTACTCTTTTCGGCAAACGTTATACCCTCTTTTGTTTCGAAGATAACTAATTTTGAGTGTTCGGTTCTTATTATTGTGTAACCGCATACCTTTTCTTCGGATGATTTACTTAGTGCGAATGTTAGTTTTTGATCTGTAAAAGAATAGATTACTTCTTGATCTATCTGAGGGTTAGTCATTTTAATCGCTTGACCTTCGAATAATACGCCATATTCATTAAAGTGGCAATCATTATTAGGGACCGATTCCCAGAAAGTATATCCATCTTTAGCGTCTATACAGAATTTTCCCGATAGTGGACATGATTTTCCCGATTGTAGATGAATTTTGTCGTCTTGTAAATTTACTCGCGCAGATTGTTGTGATAGGGTGATTTTAAGGGTTCCTTGGACAATAACAGAATTCCAAGTTCCATAGGGGTCGCTACAATAAGCCCCCGCGCAGGTTCCGTCATTGCTTAAGCTTCCAGCGAAGGTCATCGAATATATATTTGTTTGGTTAATTCTGACCCCGTTTATAACGTGATTTTGTCCGAATTTGATTATCCCGGTTAAATGTAATTGTAAACAACTATCTCTACTGATGTCATACAAATATTTCATTTCGCCATTATTAACAACAGAATTATGCGAATGCATCCCGCAGTAATAGATGGTTCTCCGTGCCTCTATTTTACATTGTAATGCTTCGGTTTCTTGAAAATTGTTAATTTGAAGTAGCTGTATAAAAGCAAGTTGGCTTATAAGGTGAAGTTGAGGAAAATTGCATTCTCCGACGTCTAATAACGACATGGTTGTTATATTCATGATGTTAGATCCACAATCGTACCCTATCTTTTTTTTTCGGGGTGGCGAAAAATAAGGTAAAAAGTATCGTGTGTAGGGATATCATCTTTTCTGAAATCATAAAGAGGTTAGTTGCGTACTCTGTAAGGAAAAAAAATAGTTATTATGGTTGGCATAAGAAAGAAAGAAACTAGTTTTGACTTCGATTTTGACCTTTGTAGACAACTGAAAAATTGCATGTATAAAAAGTTACTTGCGTCGGTTTTGTGTTTTTTTTTTCTTTCTTAAAGTGATAAGCTTATCAATAATATTCGTATGCTTATTTTATTATAGGGTTAGTATGGAAGATGTGAAGCGTTAGTTAGTATAGCGGTGAATGTGAAGTTTATTTATGTATATAAATCTTATTATATAAAAAAGTTTTTTTTAAAATGTTTAAAATTATAGAAATTATTATTTTCTTAGCTAAGGGTGACACTGATTAATTTGGTTTCTCTTGTTCTTTCTGTCTACCCTTTTTCTTTTGAGCTGTTATTTCTTTATTTATGTAAGAGATGCGAAGTCTATTCGCATGAACGATCTTACTGCTTTTATTTACATTTATGAGGTCCAGAGTAATATTTTCCAAATTTATTTGGTTTGGGACCAGACAGTAGGAATACATAATCCCCTATTTTAAAATTCTGTGGATTAATTTTTCTGTCGCAGTATTTCTTCGAACGAAATTTTGAGGATACTAGATTATCGTAGGCTAATTTCTGGATTCCATTCAGCCGTGTGACTAAATCGACTAGATATCCCTTGTACGTGGGTAATAAGTCTCCTTCTCTTAAAGGATCGATAGAAGGCAACCTGGCGATTCTACCGAAAATTAATTCATACGGTGTATGCTTGGTGCTTTCCTGAACATAAGTGTTATAATTTAAAATGGCTATGTCTAACTAACTGTCCCATTCCTCGTCGTTGGTAGTATATTGTTTTAAGAACTCGCCCAAAACGTGATGTGAGCGTTCTAGCGATTCATTAGATTGCGGGTGGAAAGCGGTTGTCCGTAGTTTCTTTATTTTAAACCGTTTAACTATGTAGTTCATTAAACTACTAACGAAATTTTTCTCTTGGTCTGTTAGAATGATTTTTGGTGTTCCGAAGGTGCAAATAAATTTTTTTATAGGGGTGTCGGTGATCACCATTGGTTGTTTGGTCTTTACTCTCACTAGTTTTTTAAGTTGACAATCCAAACACTGTTGTATTCTTCTTTGAATGTACTAAACATTAACAAATTAAACTTAAAGGAAGCTTTAAGTTATTCCAATAATACTTATGTTTGATTCGATTATATGTCTTGGACACTCCTCTATGTCCCCCTATTGGTGACTTATGTAACTCGTAGAAAATTTCATCCCTCTTTTCTTTTGGAACGAATTTAAGGGTGTCAGTGCAAATGATAATTTTAATCATTTGTAAAGGATGCTTTTGTAAAAGATGCTTTCTTGTTTCAAGAATATCTTGCCATTCTATGTTTTCAATGTTCATTCTTTTGGCAATGCTAATATTGTTTTCTCCTATGTTGATTAAAATTTCCTTTAAGATCGACAAAGTTTTGTATATATTGGTTTTTATTATAGTCATGGATATGGGTGTTTCTCCTCGTATGCATAACGCGAAGAGGTTTTTACAGTGCGCCCCTTTTATTTGTTGGATGTCTCCAATATCCATTGGATTAATGTTTATGTCGTTGTTTTCCAGTAGTTTTTTAGCACCGTCGCAACAGGGCTTTCCGTCGCTAGTTACGAAGAAAACGATGTTACCTCTGCGGTGGCATATTAAATCTTTAATTTTTCTTACCTTGCCTCTTTCAACCTCGTACTCTTTGTCGTGATTTAGGCTAACTGACGAATCGATGGAGGATATTGATTTTGTCTCTTCTGCCTGATTAGCGGTTATCAGTTGGGGTAAAACTGTTGGTTCAGCCTCAAACTCTTCGTGTGATTCCGGCTCGCTTTCGGCATAACAAGGCGCCTGTAGTGCCGCGTCACGCGTGCGCCTTTTTCTTATCGGAAATTCTTGGTTAGTTTCCCCTTGCGTAATATCCTGTGTTCTTTTGTTTTCGATTATTGGTAAAGGAGATTTTTCGGATTCCCCTTGCGTAATCTTTTTAGGTCGCCCTCTCTTCTTTAGTTGTGTAATTATCTTCGGATTTGATATATTTTTATCCGTGTGTCCCGGCGCATTGCTGAGTTGTCGTCCTGATCTCGTCACGATATTTGTTGTGACTATTTCAAGTGGATTTCGTGATAATGCGTTTGCGTTAGAATTTAGTTTTGCTGGTTTATACAAGACGGTATAATCATATTCGGAGAGTTTGAAACGCCATTTTTGTACTCGTGTATTCAGGTCTGCTGATTTAAACCAAATTAAGGGTTGATGATCAGTGATGATTGTTATTTTCCTTCCATATACGTAGGAACGAAATGCCTGTACGCTATGTATGACTGCTAAGGCTTCCTTTTCGTAGACCACGTATTTAAGTTCTGCATTGCCTAAAACTCTATAAGTATATGCTATGGGTCTATCTTTCCCTATTTCTCCCTGGGACAGAATATCTCCTATAGCATATCAGTTCATTTCCAAACTTGACGTGGATATTCACAATGCTATATGTAGGGATGCCTAACATTTCATTTCCTAGTCGTAAGTTCGTCGTTTGGCCAGCTATGATGAGTTGTTTATGGCTAAAGATTAATTCGGCGTTGATATCTGTTAAGAATTCTGATCCTATGATTTCATTGTAAGGAATAGGAAAATCGTCTGATACTACGAGAAGTTCGATTCTTTGTCCAGCAATTTTTGATGATACGGTACCTAGGATTATTTCTCCTACTCCTGTTAGTGTATTAATTTTTATTCGTTTATATATGCCCCTTTTGGTATTGTTCCTATTTTGATAATGCTTACTTCGGATCCATTGTCTATCATAAAAGAAAGAAGACATTGTGGCCCGAACTGAACCTCTACGAATGGTACGTAGTTGCTTTTTGTGGCTCCAAGGGTATTAGTTCGCCTAGTAGATTCGATAGTTGGTTTGTGTTCATTGAGCGCATTTGTCTGTCCCAAGTCCCCCTGTTCACGCTCTCGTTCTGGAGACTACGTCCATTTCCCTGATTATATTGCCGCTTTCGACATTCTGATATTGTGTGCCCTGGGTACTTGCAGTAAGCGCATGTGGGTCTGTTAGAACTGGTTGCGGTTTGTTGAGCGGGATCGCGTACCCTATATGTAGCTTCAGAGTACCCTAACCTTCCACATTTTTGGCATTTCGGAATCGGTTTTTGTTTATTCGTTTCATTAGTTCGACAGAAGTTAGCTGTATGGCCAGACTTATTGCATAGCTGGTATGTTATAGACGACGATCTATTGCTACTTCTGCAGTCGCGCGCATTATGACCGATTGTAGTACATACTTGACATTTGATCGTTGAGAAGCACTGAGAGGTAGTATGGTTTGATCGTTCACAAGTTTGGTATAATAGCGCTTTGCTTGATCTGAGTCTTTTCCAATATTCTGCAAACGTATGACCTATTATGTTGCAGTAGCTACAAGGTGTATTCCTCGGAAGAGTTAGATTGTTTATCTGTCTGGAGTAAATATTTTGTTTGTTAAGTTTATGGCGTATTTCTTGCCTCCTAAATAAATTCTCTCGAGCTTCGAGTCTTCATTCTATTGCTATCGCGTCTTTTTCGATTTCGAGTTCTGGTTTCGATTTCGGGCTTTAATCTTAGTCGAAAAATTTCTATGATTGCCTTTTTGATGCTGCGCTTGAAGGCGGCTGTATTTGGTACTTTGGTTATGTGCCGATTTATTTCATAAATTTGAGAACCGATGTCTCTCATTCTATTCGCATATCTTATAACTGATTCGTGTTCACCCTGGTATTGACTACTCAGTTCGCCGAGAAGTTGGTGCACGTTTTTCGATTGGGCGTAAAAGTACTTTAAATGTTCTTTAAATTCTTCGACTGTGGCGAATACGTACCCATTGGGTTATTAATTTATTAATATTAATTCATTTGTTTAACTTGTAGCATTCCGATTTAGGCTTTTCGACGATTTGTTATATTCCTTTGTTACGTTCTCTCTCCCTTTTTTTATCATTAAATGGTTTGTGTTTTTCTTTTGAAAATAAAATTTTTATGAATTTTTGATTATTTAATCCCACTTCTAGTTGTGAGGTTTATTCCGTTAAGGAAAGTTGTTCAAACGCCTTTTCTAAGCTTTCTATAGTTTCAGTATCCTCCCTTTTAGGTGATTTGTGTAGGCTTATTATAGCCTTTATAATTGTAGCAATAATTATTTGTAAGTTTCTCTCATCTCTTTGCTTTTCCTTTAGCAAGCTTATAATTTATTGTTCTCTTCTTTCTGATTTTTTTAATTCGTCCTGTTCTTCTGCGAGCAGGGAATATATTTGTAATATCGTATTTTCGGCTTGTTCCTTATTCAGAGCTTTTTCCAATTGGCCTATTCTTTTATCTAAATAGTTCCCAAATTCCCAACGGTCATGATCGTTACCGATTAATGCATCAATATTTTGTTCTAAGCGTTGTAGCCTAGTGTCTGTATAGATGCTAATTCCTTCGGGGTCTAGTATTGGTATCATAATATATATATATATATATATATATATATATATATATATATATATATATATAAAATTTTTATTTATTTTTACCGTGTTATTGGTAATGGCTATTGTTATTAATGTTATTTTATTTATTAAATATTATTGGTATCTTTATTATGTTGTAGTAGATTGTTGATTAAGTTTTGACGTGTAGAAAGCTACGTGAGTAGAAAAACAACAGTGGCGCCACCTTTAGTGTAATCAAAAAATCGGGGAACGCGTGATTGCGCGGGTGTCCGTTAGGCGCGCTGTTGGACGTCTTTGCGTAGTTCGTGCTGAACTTTTATTGTGTGCCGGTGAGTACATACGTCTAGCTTGCTACTTTCGTGCTAGGTAGTTGAGCGACCACGTCGTCAGATAAGTTTCGTTTCATATATTTTTTTGTTAATTAATTATTTATTGTCGCAAATATATATACATATACATATGTACTCATATCAGTGTATTACTCTTTCTTTAAGTTGATTTTTTTTATTCTTTTATAAGTATACACTATTGTAAGTATATACGTGCATATACATGTATAGGTATATATATATATATATATATATATATACACATATATACCTTATAACCGCCCGAATAGCGGTGGTAGGTTAGAGCACTCGTTTAAAACCCCGAGTGTTCGTGTGAGTTCGCGAAACGATGCGCGCGAGCCGCGAGGGCGCTGGAAGCGCAACTGTACGTGCACTTTCTCTTTCGTCCCCGGAGTTCATACCTTTTCGACGCACCTTCGTTTCGTACCGCCTTGAATTACCGTTCTCCTGTTTCGTCTTTCGTTCGTTTCGAACCATATAGTTCAGGTCGCCATTGTAGCTTCCTTTGCGGCAACGAGTTACAAGTTTGCCTTGGCATAAACTTCGTGCGAGGACATCGGAGACGAGGAAAAGATACGCGGCGACATCCCCGCGGCAACCCCGGACAGTGAGAGCACTAGCGCCTACGCGCTACCGCCACGAGCCAGCAACGCCATCAGCGGCAAGTAGCCTTCTACTTTTGTTGTAATTATTCATGCGTGCATATAGCTAGGCTCCTGGCCCACCGCCGCGCCCGCTTAATCTCAATTGTTAGGTGTATATCGCGCGTAGCCACTTAAATTCTATCGTTATTTCATCTTGTAATTTTATGCGGTAGTAAATGATTTCACGTGTGAATTGCATGTAACCTATAGTGTGTAATCTTCTAATGTACCGTCGTTCCCACGTGTGTTATATCGAAAGCGTCCCGTTCCGTTTCCCCCGTCCCTGAGTAGTTTGTACGATCACGTAGTTTTATAAATAATTAACGTAGCGTCGCGGAACCCGCAATCAGTGCATAGCGTATGTACTACTTTATTGTTGTAAATAGTCTGTTTGTATAAATAAATGTTAATATTGTCATAATCCGATAAAGCCACTCGCGTAGTGCATTTCTCGTTCCCCGTCCCCTTTCCAGCGGAGTGCACAACCAACAGCGTGGAAGAGTCCACACACACATGCACACGAATAGTAAGTAATAACCCGATTTTGGGGTTATAACCTATATATACATATATGCGCGTACATTTGATTTTTGTAAAGGTATCCATATATTTCACTGTACGTAGTTTTTATATATTTTATTATAGGTTGTGTTTTAATTCATTTTTTCTTTTTGTATTGTTTTGTATATAGTGGAATATATATATATATATATATATATATATATATATATATATATATATTTATATACATACGTATATATATGTATCTCTATATATATGTGTTATATTTATTTTACTGCACGTGTATTTTGCTTGCTTTGTGAATATATTTTTTTCAGGTTTTACTTAATGGGCGTAGGGTTTCTTCAGGTATGTTTTGAAATAATTTTTATTTTCATTGTTTTAATTAGTATTTCTATTTTAATGTCATTGTACTTTTTTCAATTCTTTAATTTGAATTCATACTTTGAATTCATTATAAATTCTTTTATTTGTATGTAATCTGTTTGATTTTCCAGGCTTCTTGCTTCCTGTATCGCAGTACTTCCTTGGGTCTGGAATATTGGTATGCACCCCAGGTAGTCCTCTGTTGGGAGTTTACGCTCCTCGAAGCATTTCGCCCAAGTGCTGTGCTGAATCTCTACAATGGAATCGATGGAGAGCAGCGGGTACTGTTGTTGTACCTCCAAGTCGACTAGTGTACCCTTAATGCCATAAAAGGTTCTAAGTGTGTTGCCATCGAGGTTGTGCGAGGAGATTTTAGGGATGGTATAGTGCTTGAACCAACATGCCGAGCACTTTTCCCTTATTTTACCTCCCAAGCAGTGGATAGAAAGTGTGTGTTTGAACAATTTGGTACGTAATTCTGAGCTGACCGTCTGACACGCATCAACAAATGCTCCTTGGGTTTGGGCAGTGCATTCGCCCAGCAGTTCCTCTCGAAGGAGAGCTTTTAATCGCCGGAGCTGTTTCTGTTTCTTCTGGGATGTTTTGTTAGCCTTTTTTACTGTTTGATACCCTAGGTTGTCCACTAGACAACGGAAATTAAGGTAGTATTTTTTTTCTTTCCTTATTCTTATTCAAAAAAAATTTCTTTTCTGTCTCTAATTTTTTAAAAAAAAAATTTTTTGTTATTATTTGTTATTGTTTTTACTTCAATTATTTAATGCCAAGTGTTAATATCCCGGACGAGCCCCCAAAATTTAAAGTATGATTTGACGTCTGGGCATATATGCCCTTTCGTGTACATTACTTTCACCCGTATTCTTTCTTAATATACGTAGTGTGGCTTTGAATGTAGTTTGGTTAGTTTCGAGCCTGGAGTTTTCTCCACTAGCTCGAGATTATTAAATAATTGAATAACGCAATGATAGTTATTCTCGGTTATTAATATTGTTTAGTTTCGTTATTTACGAGTGTTTCCTAGGCTTGGTTAAATAGGCCAGAGTCCAAGGCTCTACTTGAATACGAGTTCCCTTTCTTTCATAAGGAAAACCACATTCGCCTCGGCCTGCCAACCTAATTCGCTATCAGAGAATTGTGTTTGTGTATATTCGTGTGCAAAAAAAAGAAAGGGGCATGTACAGTCCTACCATATAGGAGGACCAGTCACTTCCCCGGATTATGGAAAAGAATGAGAGAGAGGAGAGAAAGAAAAAAACGAAACATAGTAATTGAATTATAATTATGTTTATTATTTACTTAGAGAGAGAGAGAGAGAGAGAGAGAGAGAGAGAGAGAGAGAGAGAGAGAGAGAGAGAGAGAGAGATGCTGATACGACTTCCTGACTGATTGCTTCTTCTACTGAACTGACACTGCTTCCTGGATTGAGACTGAATGAATTTTTGTGGAAAAATCGGGGCTTTATATACTCGATTTTTCGATAATCATCCGCAATCCCTCTCTCTGCTGCTCGTTTTTACAGCTTATTTTATTGCTTTATTTATTTTCCTTACTTCTAGCCTTAATATTAGTATAACGTTATAAATTTTGTTATAAACATTAGTTACAATTTTTGTGTTAACTATTTGTTTTATTAAAAATGAGGTTTAATTGCTAAAATTATTAATTTTACTATAAATTAAACATTAAAAATTGTACACATTGCGCTACCTAAAAGACCTTTGTCGGAAAAACATACGCTTCTGACGTATGATCTTGCGCAAGCCAACGCCTTTTTTCGGCGGTATTACGAAGTTGTTTTCCTCGCCCCAATAACATGAGGACATGCTAGACGAAATTTAGTCACTTTAGTTTCGATTTTTATTCTACAAAACTTTATTTATATATATAGATATATATATATATATATATATATATATATATATATATATATATATATATATTATTATGATTATTGTATATATATATATATATATACTTTAATGTTTAAATCTATGTTATGCTTTTTATTTTAATATATTTTCGTTTGGTTATTAAAATTAATAATATTTTATTCTAATTAGTGGCTCGATGTTACACACGCATATAGAATGTTACAAAAATAGAACAGAGAAATTTAGAGCATCGGTGCGCGATACAATTTTGTCCAAAACTCGGTGATCCCGTGACAAAAACTTCTGAAAAACAGCTCAAAGTGTATGGTGGTGAGGTTCTGAGTCATAATCAGGTACTTTGGTGGTATGCCGATTTTAAAAAGGCCGTGAGAGCATTAAAGACGATGCGCAGAGCGGACGGCCAATTCAAGTACGAACCGACGTGAATTCGCAGCATGTCCGCGCGCTTGTTCGTTAAGACTGGTGACTAATCATTCGAATGTTGACGAGTTGCTGATGAGTTGAATATTAACCAGGAAACAGTTAAAAATATTTTAACTAAAGATTTCACCATGAGAAGGCTGTGCCACCGAATGACCATCGCTCAAGATTGTCTCGAGCAGGTTGAAAGTGATCCTCGTCTTCTCGATCGAGTGATTACTGGTAATAAAAGCTGGCGATTTCAATATGACTCCGAAACTAAATAATAACGCCAACAGTGGCTGTCCCCTGGAGCGCCAAGGCCATAGAAGGCGACAATGAGCAAGTCCAAAGTGAAAGTCGTTGTTCATTAACTTCTTCGACAGCAAAGGAGTGGCTCACAAAGAGTCTGTCGACGGCAACTAATTGTATTCTCGACCCACGAATTAGAATCGTGACTCATAGATCTGGAAATTTCTAACTTTCGGTGACGTACAATTGTATAACGAATGTCAGATGCTAGCTCGCTTCAAACCAACCCGTTGGTGATTACCAGGCCATACTTGATTACTTAATGACATGGAAAATACCATCCAAGAAATGAAATGTAAGTTGGTCGTGGCCGAAGATTTCAATGCGAAAGCTCAAATGGCGAATGTCGTGACTGTACTCCAGAGGCTGGAGAGTCATGGACTTAGTGTCCAGACTAGGGTTAGTAGTTTTAGTTTAGTTTAGTAGTTTAGTTAGTAGCTTAATTTGACCTTCAGGAGGTCTAGTTACGCCAAAACAATAACAATTGTCATTTTCGACTCAGACTGCCTGGCCTCATAAATCCAAGACTGACAAATGATTAAGGCTTTTACAGGCAATGATAATCAGTACATTACATTCCACGTGTGTGATGGAAGGCCACGTTTTAGTAGGTACAATGGTCGAGTGTTCTCTTGATGGAATGTCGCGAGAATTAATGAAGAAAAATTATTGCTGGCCATTGAACGTAGACAACGAAGCCTTGCGGGCATTCTGAATCTCCTATTGATAACAGAATAACCCCTGATGTTTATTCAAATCAATTGATCGACAGACGACCTGTTTTGGTCAAGAAGAGAGTTAGGAAATATAGAGACGAGATCACTTTGAAGAGTGCTGAATATCAGCTTTCCGACGGACAATTGAGGCCAGAAAACGTCGATGCTAGAGGGACTTTTGTAGAGATTAGGGTACAGTGTAGTTGGTACAAAACTTGGTGCATTAGGAACCTGGGTACCTTGGATCCAAAAATATTATCCCAACACTATGCACAACGTTGTAGACACTCTGGTTCCGGTTAAACCTGACAGATTGGTACTATGTCACCGGAAGTGGAAACGGATGTCCCACAGTTTAGTGTAGAGGAGCTCCTTAGAACTGTGAAAACCATATTAAACAAGAAGCGTATTGGTATCCCGGCGGAGGTGATGAAAATTATAGTAGAAGTGTACCTAGAACTCTTTTTGTCAATGTATAACTCCAGTCTGAAGGCTGGTATGTTTTCTCCCAGCTGGAAGGTATGGAAACTTGTATTTATTAATAAGCACAAGGGTCCGTCAGAGGAACTCTCGACATATCGATCTCTGTGCATTAAACTACTGTAGCCATGCCTTCAGTAAGCCGTAATGAATGCCGACGATCTAGCCGATAGAGAGTATCAATTTTGAAAGGGCAGGACAACTGTAGATATAATACTTGAGGTAGCAGATATGGTAAGATAAATTATAGATCATGTAATAATTTTTTATTATTTTATTATTGATGTTACAGGGAATTTACAGCAAAATCCAAATTCAAGAACCATTATAATTATTTGTTTTTACAATTGATATACAACTTATATAGAAGATTTGGTTTACTTTTTGTGCTAAGTGTACTCCGGGAGGATACATCTTTGTTTTGTGCGACCATACTCTCATGGCAGTTATCACCTTATATACGAGGTCTGACATTTAATAATACGACGGATTTTATTTCTCTGCCTGTGGTAACAATGAAAAGCTGTATCTCCGCGACCGTAATAGTAGATCTCTATTCTCTCGACTGAGACCTTGACGACCTGTGTACCAACATTTCTTCATCAGCCGTTTAGTATTTTGTAACAACGCGCCAGTAGTGCACGTCACAAAAATGAAACAGAGAAATTTAGAGCAACGGTGCACGATAAAATTTTGTGCCAAACTCGGCGAAATCGACACAGAAACTTGAAAAAGTGCTTAAAGTGTATGGTAGTGTTGCGCTAAGTCATAATCAGATGCTGCGGTAGCATGCCGATTTTTAAAAAGGCCGTGAGAACATCAAAGACCGGGCGTGGAATGGAAAGCCAATTCAAGTGTGACCCGACGTGAATGCGCAGAGCGTTCGCACCCTTATTCGTCAAGATCGGCAACGAATCATTCGATGTTGGCTAACGAGTTGAATATTAACCGAGAAACAGTTAGAAAGATTTTAACCAAAGACTTCGCTATAAGAAATCTGTCTGCGAAGATGGTACCGAAGAAACTTTCAGATGAGTAAAAAGGCCACCGAATGAACATCGCTGAAATTTGTCTCGACCAGAAAACGATTGTAGTCTTCTCGATCGAGTCATTACTCATGATGTAAGTTGGTTCTTTCATCAGGACTAAACGACAAAGCCAACAGCGGCTATCCCTTAGAGCGCCAAGGCCAAAGTAGGCGAGAATGAGCAATTCCAAAGTGAAAGCCATGTTCATTTGCTTCTTCTACCACATCTGCCCTATTGACCGAATATGTCTCCCTGCGCACTTTTCTTATTCTATTATTTGAAAAAATTCATCAAAGATCGACATTCTAGCTCCTTGGAAGACATCCGAGAATTGGTGACAAAGGTACTCGGATAGATCCCACAAGAAGTGTTCCAAAATTGTTACGAAAACTGGAAAACTTGCTAGAATAGGAGTATAGATGCGGGAGGGGACTACTTTAAAGGGGATCACTGCGATGTACCTTAATTTGTAAATATACTCCATTTTTTAATTTTGTCGCATTACTTAATTATCTGACCTCTTATACATATAGTTATGTATATTTAATTGTATAATTTGTTATAGTCCAACGCACTAACAAACTGGCAGAGAGGTAAATGAGAAAAAAAGCGGGAGTGGCGAGTGTAGAAAAGTGTTACAGTGAACGGATTTACTTAAAATATGCGCCGTTTTGTTCGATAATCTCTTTCCGTTTAGATGGAAACAAATTATCGAACAAAACGGCGCATATTTGAAGTAAATCCGTCCACTGTAACACTTTTTAGAGAGCATTGAATGAAGAGCAAAAAGCGGAAGGGAGATATTTAACAACCTAATATATAAGATAAATTCAGTGGTTTAAAGTAAGCAAAATTATACAATTGAAAATGTAAATAGAGGAATGACATTGAAGGAAAAGTTTCATAGAATGATCGGACATTTAAATTGAAAATATTTAGATATTATGTGTAGAAGTAATTTAATAGGAGGTCTTCCAAAAAAACTAGAAAGTGGATTTTTAAAATGTGGTAATTGCATACAAAGCAAAGTGATGACTACTAATTATGAAAATAATAGATATAGAGCTAAAGATATCGGAGAAATTATTCATACTGATTGGAATGAACCGCACAGAACGGTTGGTAATAGAGGAGCAAAATACTTAGTTTGAATTAATGATTATAGTAAAGTCGCCAAAGCATATTCGATTAAAGAAAAGAATGAAATACATGATTGCTCTGTAACATATGTTAATTTAAGGCAGTATTCTACTTTGAACCCTCGAAAAAAACGCTATTTCTGTGAAATTTTTCTGAGAATGCTATTAAAGATATGGATGTAGGATTTACATTATTATATATTACACATATGTGCGGTTCTACTACTAACTGGAAATGGAAAGACGTCAAAGTCTCTTGGTTCTCTTTTTGCGTTGTATGTAGCGCACGACGTGCACTCTAGCTGCTTTTCTTGTCTAGTTGCAATACCGTCTGTGCATTTTTGGTTTTGAAAACGCGAAAATACAAGATTGCTGATTTGACCGGCTACAATATATAGAAAAAGAAATAATTAAATAATAAATAAAACAAAGAATAAAATATCGAAAACAAATTTTTTTATTTATTCTATACATTTTTTATACATGTAAAATATGGTCAAAGCCAACACCTCAAAAAATAGGTAAGGTTGTCGTGGTCGTAAAATCTTGCCGACGGAAGGCGATCTAACTAGAATATTTTATGTACGTCCAAAATCAACAAAAAGGCGGCTAAAATACGAAAGAAAAAAAATTGCTTTTTACCGTCTTTTTTGCAATAAAAATATAGTTAGAATTAAAATTTAAAGTTGATTGTAGTTAGGACGGTTGATACAAACATATAGAATATGTGTTCGAAATTTCATAAGGATCGGTTTAATAGTTTTTCAGTTTTCACGACCACAGTACTTGAAAACCCTGTTTTGAGAAAAACGCGTTTGAAGATTTTGTAAGTGAAAAATCGTAGAAAAAATTATCTTACGCTGAATCAGCAATGCCTGGGCCATACAATATGCCTTCAACTTGTTCCAGGCGAGTATTTTCATCTAATTTAGCCTGCTTTTTTGAGTTCTGCTCTCCTTTGAAGCCTCAGTCGAGCGGCGGTTCTCTCGAACGATGCGCTGTTGGTCGCGCATATTGGCGAACTGCATAGCGATTTGGCTGATTTTCAGGCCCATAATCTCCATTATTTTCAAAAGTGGGCTGAATCCTTTATTAAAAATGCAGGCAGCAGTGAGGCATACAATTTTAACGATTTTTTTTTCCATTATAGACATGGTTCGGTGCCAGAGACCAAACTGTTGAGTTGAAACACTCATTGTGATTTTGAGTGTTTCTGCCCAAACATCTCTCCAGCAGTTCTGTTTTTATTAGGTCTTCGTAGATCGGTTTCAGCACCTCTTGTACGTCACTAGCAAGAGCAGGATGATGTTTATAATTTTTTAAAGCATTGTTTGCTTCGGCCTTCTTATGCTTGCACCAGCTGTCTGAACAGTACGTATGCTGTTGTTTGGAGTCTGTCGAGATTTTGTGGTAATAGCCGGCCCAGATCTCGTTTCGCATGCCTTCTACTGAATTTGAATTCCTTTCAATTGCAAGACTGTAGTTTTTTGAGAAGTCCTTCATTAATTTGATGCTTAGATCAGCAATCTTCACTTTTTTAATCACGACTTTTGGTTTCTTCGAAATACAGAGGCAAAATTATAAAGGGAAGTTAATATTGAGAAGCAAATGTATATATTTTGATGGGAATATATACAGGTGTAATTATTTACAATAGGGGAACAGCTGCTGCAGCGAACAAGGTCAGGTAGATGGCTTATTCGGCGTGCGCGCTGGGCGGATCAGAATAGCGCGCTCAGGTAAGTGCGTTCGAAAGTTGAAAAAGTATAGTTAGACTACTGAATCTTTCTAAAATTTTGAGCTAACATTCTTGAATATATTTACTTTTGAAAAATGTGAGAAAAAAAAACATTTTTTTTCAAAGTTGTAAAGTATAATATTGCCTTAATAGAAAATCTAACTGATAAGAAAATTAAGAGATGTATAATTTTGCTAAAGAAAAAGGGATTTATATTGAACCATGCCCTCTTATATTCGCGAATTAAATGGAACTGCGGAATGATACAATAGATCGGTAATGGAACCGGCAAAATGTGTATTGTCAGATGTAAAAATAAATAATCCTTTTTGTCCAGAAATAGTCAAGACAGCAGTTTATCTTATCAACAGAACATTGGCCAATACTTTTGAAAAAAAGACTTCGTATGAAATTATAATGGGTGAAAAGTCATATATTGAACATTTAAATCTTTACGAAAGTAGAGTGTTTGTTAAGGTTCCGGAAATAAAACGAAAGGATAAATGGTATAGAAAAGCAGGCTTAGGATTATTAGTTCGATATGAAAATATAGGCTATAGGATTCCTGTAAATAATAAGATTATCGTAGCAAAATATGTTGATATAGTTGAAGAAAATGAAAATTTAGTCGGATTTAACGGTGAAAATGAAATTATTGAAATAAAAAATAAAAATAAAAATGAGATAAGTCAGCATATTCCAAAAGAATGTGAGGAGAATGATAATAGTGATATGGATGAAAATGAATTAAAAAAATTTACCGAGAATTAGTAGTAATAGCGATAATGATAATAATGACGAGAGGTTACGAGGGTGGTCCCAGAAGTACCTGCCCTGACCTAGAGGTGGAGGTAGTTGCTCAGAAAATACCACTGTATTAGAAAGTACACAATCTATAAAGCATATGTCTCAAGTTTGGAGATGCCATGATGTTTAGTATTTGTTTGACAGCCATCAATAGTGAATGTTTTCAGTGCATTTGTAAACATGGACAAAATTGATCATTGTTATGTGATACAATACTTTCATTTGAAAGGCCGCAGCCCAACCAATATAAAAACTGAACTAGACTCTACTCTGGAGACTGCTCCTTCGTATACAATAGTAAAATATTGGGTAGCAGAGTGTAAACGAGGCCGTACGAGCTGTCAAGATGAGCATCGCAGTGATCGACCAAACGAGGTGACGATTCCAGAAATGTTGAAGAAAATCCACAAAATAGTACTGGATTATCGTCGACTGAAAGTGTGCGAGATAAAAGACATGGCAGGCATTTAAAAAAGTGCGGTACATTGCATATTAACTAAAAATTTGGAGATGTCAAAGCTGTACGCAAGATAGGTGCCGTGTTTACTCACAATGGAGCAAAAACAGCATCGAAAAAATGGTTCAGTAGAGTGTTTGGTAATGTTTCGACGAATAATTAAAATAACAATTAAAATAAATTTCTCACCCGAAATGCAAGAATAATCAAAACAATGGACTCAAAAAGGAGAACCGGCTCCAAAGAAGGCAAAGACCGTTCCATCTGCAGGCAAGGTTATGACGGCGGTTTTTTGGGACGTGTGTGTGATAATTTTCATTGACTATCTTGAAATAGAAAAAACTATCAACGGCGAGTATTATGCGAACTTATTGCAACCTTTAAGCAAAAAAATCAAGCGAAAACGGTCGCATTTGACTAAAAAGAAAGTTTTGTTCCATCAAAACAATGCACCAGCTCATACATCTGTTATTGCAATCACCAAAATTAATGAATTGAAGTTTGAATTGCTACCTCATGCACCCTATTTACCAAACTTAACTCCCTCGGATTATTTCCTGTTTCCACACTTGAAAAAATCGCTTGCTGGTCAAAGGTTTCCAACAATGAATAGGTGATGTCGGCAGTTAATGGTTATTATGAGGAGCTTGGCAATTCTTATTATAAAAAGGGTATAAAACTTATTGAACATCGCTGGGAAAAGTGTATAGCGCTAAAAGGAGATTATGTTGAAAAATAAATATATTTTTTCCAAAATTTTTAAATTTTATTTGTTGCGCCAGGTACTTCTGGGACCACCGTCGTAAAAGTACCGAGAAGATCAAATAGAAAGAGAAGTCCCGTAGATCGTTAAGGAAATCCGGTAACAAATTGTGTTTATATGAATTATGTGAGCGCTGATAATCCAAAAAATTATAAGAACCGATCAATAGTAAGGAGAGTAAAAAATGGTGCGAAGCAATGAATAAAAAGATTGATTTTTTAAAAAGAAATGAAACATGAAAAGTAGTAGAACAACCGAAAAATAAAGATGTATTAGATTTAAAATAGGTGTATACGAAAAAAAATAATAATAAATACAAAACGAGAATTGTAGTAAGAGGATTTCAGCAAAAAGAAAAAATTGATAATATCTATTCGCCAGTTACGAGAACACAAACGTTAAAAATTCAAAAATTGAAAATAGATCAAATGGACGTAGAAGCCGCATTTGTAAACGGAAAAATTAAATCTAAAGTTCATGTGAAACAAACCCAAGGTTATAACGATAACATAGGGAAAGTATGTAAGCTTGTCAAATCCTTGTGTGGACTACATGAAAGTCCACGAGCTTGGAACATGTTTAGATGAGTATTTGAGTATGATAGACTGTGGAAGAAGTAAAGTTGATTATTGTTTATATTATAAAAAATGGAAAAATGAGAAAATGTATCGATTAATATTTGTTGACGATTTATTAGTATGTTGCAAAAATAGAAAGTTAATTGAATGAATTAAAAAGAAATTAGTGGAAATATTTCAAATCAAAGATATGGGCCAAATTAAACCATATTTAGGTATAAATATTATCTATATTTATCGTAAAATTTGTTTATTCTTAGATTAGCAAAATTATATTGAGTCATTGGCAGAAAAGTATGAAATAAAAAATGCTAAATTGTATGCAACCCCTATGGAGCAAAACTTAAAATCTGAATCCACGATATCAAAATCAACGAACTTAAATTATAGAAATTTAATAGGAGCCTTACTGTATATAAGTTCAAGTACATGACCAGACATATGTTTTTCTGTAAATTACTTAAGCTGATTTCAAAATTGCTATGATGATAGTCACTTTAAGTATGCATGAAGGTATCGAAAATATTTGTATTATATGAAAGAAATAAAAATTAGAGTTTAAAAAAAATTTTAAACCATCTGTAGAAGGCTGGGTACAAAAAAAGTTTGATGTTTGGGTGCCGCATGATTCGACTCAAAAAAACCATCTCGACTGCATCAACGCCTGCGATGTGCTGCTGAAACGGGACGAACTCGACCCATTTTTGAAGCCGATGGTGACTAAAGACGAAAAATGGATTACATGCGACAATATCAAACGAAAACTGTCGTGGTCCAAGGCCGGTGGACCATCCCAAACAGTGGCCAAGCCGGAATTGACGACCAGGAAGGTTTTGCTGTGTGTTTGGTGGGATTGGAAGGAAATCATCCACTATGAGTTGCTCCCATATGGCCAGACTCTTAATTCTACTATCTAGTGTGAACAACTGAACCGTTTGAAGCAGACTATCGGCCAGAAACGTCCACAATTGGCCAACAGGAAGGGTGTAATGTTTCACCAGGACAACGTCAGATCACCCACTTCGTTGATGACTCATCAGAAGCTACGCGAGTTCGGATGGGAAGTTTTATCACATCCACCATATAGCCCGGACATAGCGCCAAGTGATTACCATCTGTTTCTGTCCATGTCGAACGCCCTTGGTAGTGTAAACTTGTGAAAAGTGACTGTCCGTGTTCTTCGTAAATAAGGAGAGGGATTTCTAAGAGAGGGGTATTGGGAAGTTGCCGTCTAGATGGAAACAGATAATCGAACAAAACGGCGCATATTTGAACTAAATCCGACCACTGAACACTTTTTAGAAAGCATTGAATGAAGAGCAAAAAAGCGAAAGGGAGATATTTGATAACCTAATATATATATATATATATATATATATATATATATATATATACACAATGTCTGTGAGTTACCCTTTTTTCTAACAGCCCACTCCATTGCAATAGAAATAATGACTAAAAGGTGAATGTTTCCTCTCGGCCCGCTAGAAAATCGATATAGGTGCTGGTGTAGAAAAGTGGCCGCGAGCGCACACGTGTACTCTATAAATACAAATTTGTAACTGAGTTTTCGAAATGTTACAGAAATTGACAAACAGATATTTGATAATCACATTCAAAACTGGTAAACATACTGATTGCAAGGAACTTTGAATCGTAGAAATCGGATGGTTTGTGTTCGAGTTACATATAAAAATCTTATAAAATAATTATGAAGGTGTTGTATGAGCCCTATAAGTTATTTATTCGATTTTTATCAATCAAAGTTCTTTGCAATCAGTATTTTTGCCAATTTTGAATACGATTATCCAATATCTATTTCTCAATCTTTGTGGCATTTGGAAAATTCAGTTGCACATTTGTTTTTATAAAACACGAGAGTGCACTCGTAGTCAGTTCATCCGCGCTAGCGACTATACCGATTTTCTCGCGGACCGAGAGAAAACATCCATCTTTTCTTCATTATTTCCACGGTAGTGGAGTGAGCTGTTATAAAAAAGGGTAGTTTAATAAAAAATATGAGATGGGACTATTGTAGTTGAAGAAAAATGTTCTTTATTTACAAATTGTGAAATTCCGCTGAACATTAACTGCTTTCTTTTACGAAAAAATCGAGAAATTTCATTTCACACCCCTGGTAAATAATAAAAGAAAGACAGGAACATGTATAAAGACACTAAGGCTGAGTAAGTTTTTATAGAAACTACTCGTGTTCTTCTAGATAATATGATCATATAAGCAATAATGGAAAAACTCAATATGAAATTGCATATTAAGAATGAATTTAATATTTTTAACTAGATTAACAAGTACAAATATTTATTGAGATGTTACAGTATCAGTCATTAATATTCAGGATATTTTAAACTGTTATTGAAACTAGAAAAATTGGTTTGACTTTTTTATTTATAATTATTTATTATACTTATGCCCAAATAACTATTTGTCACTGTAATAATTACAATGTAATTTATAGTAATATATACTTCCCGGTCTCGAGACTCATTCCCATAGGGTCGGTAAGAGTCGTGGGGAGTGTTACCTTTGTACTGGTGGTAAGACTCAGGACAGCGAACACTTTCCTGGCCCATCCTCGTGTGTGGTTATCAGGGCAGCATTGTCAGAACTGAATGACGATAACGATACTCCAATGCAGTATGAATGGTTCGCTGGTGTTACCTATATCAGCGTTTACTTGAGCCCAAATTACAGTGTTTCTGAGTATGCGGCTAAACTCGAGAAAATCGAGGACGCCGTACGGGAAATCTCCGGTGATGTGATCGTGGCGGGTGACGTTAATGCGCGAACGGTCGAGTGGGAAATACGATCGACAAACAGACGGGAACGATTACTACTGTAGATGGCCGCAAGGCTGGACCTGGCAGTACTTAACGAAGGAATCACACTGACGTACAGACGACCTGGATACGGTAACTCCATACCAAATATGACTTTGGCCTCAAACAGAATCCGGACTAGAGTAAGGGTGTGGCGGGTGATCGAGGGCTATACGGCCAGTAATTATCAGTACATTGCCTTCGAACTGACAAACGCAGCGAAACAGAAAAAAGGGCGAGGCAAAAGACCTGTCGGCTGGAAACCCATGCTCCGAGATACTGACGAACTCGAAAAGCAGCTGCAAAGTGCAGAACCTCCCTCACGAGAGGTGCCTCAAGAGCTGACAAAACGGGACAGGGCGGAGGCGTTAGCGGCGGCGACGACTAGTTTTCTCCAACACCTATGCGATGCCACCATGCCCAAAAAACGCACCATACAAAGTAGACGACAAACATACTGGTGGATGGAGGAGATCGCGGATCTCATAAGTATCTGTTTGAAGCTGAGACGGAAAGTTCAACGAGCCCAAAGTCGAGACGAAGTGGGACCCTACTCTGCGGAGTACAGGCTCGCCAGGCAGCGGTTGAGATTTTCATTCAATAATAATAAGAAACGGTGTTGGACGCAACTCATTGATGAGGTGGACTTGGACCCCTGGGGAAATGGTTACAAAATCGTGACACATGCACTGGGGGGCCAAGACCCGCCTCCTAATACCGAAGGCGCAGAAATGATGGAACGGATAGTCCAAGGACTTTTTCAGACGTATCCAGACAGAATGGACGACGAAACGATAAAGGCAGATATCCTTCTCTTCACGCAGGAAGAGCTCCAGAGGTCTTCGAATGCGTTGAAGCCTCACAAGGCTCCAGGTCCCGTTGGCATACCTAGCGAGGTACTTTGGATGGTCGCTTTACGCCACCCGGATATCCTTTTGGGCTTGTACAACGAGTGCTTGTTAGAGGGAGTTTTTAGTAGAATCTGAAAGGAGGCTCGATTGATTATCATCAGTAAAACTAAAGGGAACCCTGATTTGCCTTCTTCGTACAGGGCTCTCTGCCTACTTAATACGGCAGGGAAGCTATTGCAATTAAAAATGCCCGAGACCTATCCGAACAAAACACGGATTTAGGAAAGGAGGGTCGACAATCCGGACTGTAGGTGACGTGACGAATATTTTTCACTCGTCGAACAGGTGCTTCCATGCGACCAGACCACAGGTTCTACCGGTTACCCAAGAGATCCAAAACGGCTTCAACTCTGCAAAATGGACAGAGATACTAGCACCGCTGAAGTCTACTTTCAAAATAGACTTCCACCTTCTATGTATCATACGGGACTATCTACGGGATCGAAGACTGACGTACGAGACATTGGATGGAAAGAAACGGAAACGCATGACAGCGGGGGTGGCGCAGGGATCCATCCTGGGTCCCGACTTCTAGGACGTACAGTACAACGGCTTACTAAGACTAGACATGCCCTTGGCTGTACGCCTCATCGCGTATGCTGACGATGTGGTAGCCGTGATAGTCGCGCGCGACTATCACGGCTACAATTAAAACTGAATCAGGTCATGAGATGGGTGACTGAATGGATGACAGATCATGGACTGCATCTTGTACTCTAAAAGACCAAGTTATTACTGCTGACTCGTAGACGTATAGAGATATTGGTCTCGATGACGGTAGGGACGGAAAGACTGGGCATCAGAAGTAAAGTTAAGTTATCTTGGGGTAACCTTGGATACGAAGCTAAGCTTCTGGCCTCGCCAACGAAACGTGATGAATAAGGCAGCAGAAAAGACCAAGGCTCTAAGAAGATTGATGATCGACACGAATGGACCTAGACAGAACGTACGAAGACTGCTGATGAGCATTTCCCACTCGATCTTGCTTTACGGGACGGAAGTGTGGGCCGACACGATGAATGTAAGAAAACGAGCGAACGCCATGAAAAGCGTACAAAGGGTGGGTGCGTTAAAAATTGCTTGGGCGTATCGCACTATGTCTGAGGGTGCGGTTATCGTGATCGCTGGAGTGATTCCCATCGATCTGCTCGCGGCTGAACGAAAGCGTATACACAAGCGGAGCCCGAATGTTCGAAGGGAAGACGCTTCGATTGAAAAATGGATAAAGACGATCGAGACGTGGCAGATACGGTGGCCGATGGACGAACGAGGACAATGGACGAAAAGACTAAAACCCGAAATCGGTCCGTCAAAGGGGAGGCAACAAGGGGAGGTAAACTTCTATATTATCTAGTTTCTTTCCGGACATGGATACTTCTGTAAGGACATATTCTTTGTGTGCGATCTTTGGACCGAGTTACGACTAGGGCTACAGACGAGGATAGGTGCGATCACACCAATAAACATGACGAGACTTATGACGACGGACGCGGTCAGTTAACCGTTGATCGCAAAATACGTTCCGCATGTAATTCGGAGCAAAAGAGAGAATAGATGTCTGGATGATTGAAAGAGTGTGGAGTGTGAATGCAGTTTCGAGTATGCATGATATTCTAGCACGAAAAGAATGACCGTGAATAGCATACACAAGGACTGCCGCCCAGGCTGAAGTAATGTATATAATAGTCCCGGGCTGGTATCGGTGCAACAACACGGAGATGTGTGTTTAATGCGTAGTGATTTTTATGTCGAGTAGCACATATTCCAGTGGTCATTATCCAGGATTATTTTAGTTGAACGGACATTGGAGATAAATAAATAGTATTCACAGACTCCTTAAAAAAATATATACATATACTTACTATTTTTTTTATTAGTTGTACAAGTTTTCTGTTAGAAAATTCTAATTAATAAAATAACCAATAATGATAAATGTGTGGCAGTCAATTCTTAAGCTTATGTCTTATTTTACTTTGACGTAAAGTGAGGGAGGAAGGTACAACAAGTGAAAAATTCTTTTGCCCAACCAGATGTAGGATATATTTCAAGATATAAAAAATTGAGTTAAAGATGTAATATATTAAAGTTTTAAATTAACAAAAGTATAGTTCAATTCAATTACAGTACCTTACAAATATTATCCTCTTCTACAGAGCTTTCAGTTGTAGTAGATGAATATACTTCAAAAAATTTAGAAATTTTCTGACTAGCATTTGTATCATACTTTCGAAAAGTATTAAAATTACTATTCCCAGTACTATTATCAGCTAAAGATTGTTTTTCCTTACATCCCTCATTTTTAATAATATCTTTAATGCTATTCGTGCAACTAATGTTTACATTTACTTGTATTTCACGATCAATAACGTTTACATCTGCTTTTGATAAATTATTTAATTTTCTTTTTCTGTTTACCATCGCACTCAATTTGGCCGATGAGGAACTTTTTTTCTCTCTTATCTGCATGTCAGATAAATTAATGTCAAGGGAGGCAATATTTTTCGACATATTATCCAATATATTATTGCGTTTGCTGATTCGCTTTTTGGATGAAGTTGTATTGGATTTATGTATAGTTTCAAAAGTTACTGAATGCACGGTGATGCAACTCTTTAAGTGGGGTGTGTCTTTCAATTCTGTATCCATACGAAATCGAGGTTCTTGTTCCATTGACCAGCTGGAAACCTTTAGCTCTGTATGTGCATCTGTTTCCTTATTGTGTTGAACATTCAAAAGACTCCAATCAAATGACACATTATCTTCTTTAGTAACTTTATTGCTAATCACTTTATCGTTCTTGTCACCTGACGCCAGTGATTTCTCTTTGCTATAATGATTTTTCTGATTATCATTATAGTTATGAAATTGTTGAAAGGAATTATGTTGCAACGAAGTGGAATGCGATAATGATCTCAAATCCAACGGAAGTTGAGTAGGATTTCGACGAGACATCTTCAATAAGGCACACGTCAAAATACGATCTGCTTCAAGAAAAGCAGTAGCTAATTCACAAAAAATAAATATATCTTTTTATTATTATTATAATTTGAATAGAACCTACTATTGAATATAATTTTTTCTTTATTACCGAAAACACAGATAAGCAGAACAGCGGTAAGTCCAGTAGCAGTCCACCGCAGTAAATTTTCCCAGTTTGGTCGAGCAATCATAGTTGCACACCTTACTAAAATATGTGGTGGCATAATCGTTAATAAATTTAATCTTACTACTTTTATTTCATGGCAAACATTAGAGCATGCTGAAGAGGCCACAGTTGTTTTTATAAAAAGACTACGTTCAATTCGTGAGAGTGTAAAATCTGGCGTAAAAGCAATTTCTATATTTTTCGTAGCGTTAGCTGGAAGGGTAAACAGCACGCAATTAAGTACTTTAAAACCGTAACCCTCACAAGCTAACCCATCTATATTAAAAGCGTATATAGCTATGGATAATTCTCCTTTATTATGTACTACGAATGAACGCTTGACTGTAAGATTGGGACAAAGATTCTTGCGTACACACTCAGCTATAAAAAAATGAAGTAATAAGAACAAAAGAATTAGTCAATGTTAAGTTCTAAAATATTTCCATTGTAAAAATAAAATAATCTTTATTGTATAAATGATAAAATTTTAACTCTATTTATTCGTGTAAATAAGATAGTAAGAATATTTAACAATGTATAAATATCTTCAAAATCTATACTGAGAAAATTAGGAAGATGAAAAAGTAAGTCAATCTTGTAATTGAGGAAAATATAGAATAAATACTTCTGACTATAATACGATATTTGCCTCAAGAAATTCAACTCAATTATTGCATGAAATAATAGCTTAGATTTTTTCTCTTACTTTACATTCTTTAACATAAAAACATGCAACTAATAATACAACAACCTAAAACTAGATGAGTAAATATTTTACAGTTTTATTTACGTTTACAGTCCCCAACATCACTTTCAGTAATCTCAAATAGTAGTGGAAGTTTAGAACCAGACTTGCGATTACCAAACCCAAATTCTGCATGAGCACCACAACCAATAAGGTGCAATACTTTTAAAATAGCGATGTTGTTTCTAAAATGAAAAATTTATACTAAAAGTTATTTCAATCAAGATTTATATTAATTGAATCGATTTAATAATTATATATTACATAATGCCCAAAAGTGCTGATGAAGAACCACCTGATAATGGTGAATGAGACAATCTTACAATTTCTGTTTTATTTGATTCCAAAACTAATGGAAGCCAATTGAGAACAAAGACAATTCGTACCTTCCATTGGAAAAAATCTTTTTGATTGAAGATATCATGTAAATGAAGCTCTCTGGGCATTGAATAAGAATGTTCTAATGATAAGGGCTCAAATCTAAAAAAGATAATAAACAAATATAAATTTATAGAGTAATTCTACGCGTATATATAATATGTGAAACTATTAAATTTTTCATTTCTCGCAACTCACGTTACAGTATAAAGACTGTAAAACCGATACAGATATTTATTAATTAAATTTAAAACAGGCGACATAAGTACATTTTTTAATTTTCAATATCATTACACAGTGATATTTTCGTTTAAACAACTCATAATACCTTCAATGCAGCGTTTTCGAAGTTTCTTGATCATCTTTGACGTGAATAGTCAATAACATCGAATTCATTGTCTTGAAAGCAACGTAACCAATCACGATACATTGTTCCAAATAGAGATGCATTTTAGAAATAGAGTTGAAACTTTCGATGTGCTTTAACCACTATTTTATTCAAATGATAAAAGAAAATTAACATTTCCCAAAAATGATTTGATATAAAATCAAACATTTTCGTACAATGACAAGTCTGTAGTGTAATAAAAGAAATAAAATTATTAATTTGTAAAAGATGTTTCTTTGCTATGTATCTTAGCTTGATTCATATTCTTTCCAATATGTGTAAATAATGTAGCTCTAACTACTTAAACCATATATTGACGAATACTGAGAACTTAGTTATGAAGTACGTGTAGCGATAAAATTAATGTAAAGGCAATACTAACTTTCTATGAACTCAATTATAAATCTCGAATGAAAACGTTACAGGCTTTGGAGGGGAAGGTAAAATTACGCTGGGCTTGTTATCTTGGAAAGTACTTTAACCAGAAATGGCTCTTGTCTAGCATAGAATCATGAACGCCTTACTGGTATGTGCATAGGCTAGGTATAGTACAACATAGAGAAATCTATGATAAAAATTAAACACTTTTGGAACTATCTGACATATTTTAAATGAGTATAGTCCTTAATTATAATGAATTAATGTCTTTGTAATTATAAAAGAAGAATTCCAAAAAGGATTCCAACAATATAAATTTATTTATTTATATATCGACATTTCGACCCTTGGGAGACACGCTTAAATACTATATCTTACAATAGTAGCAATTAGGTTCAATAATAGTGAAAATCCAGTGTGCCTCTGCCTTTCTACCTTCCTCTTTATTTATAATTTTGTTATTTTCTATTTCTATCCTTAATCATTTTGTAGGAAAGTGATATTTATTCATACATTCTTTCTCAAATTAATAAATATTTTTATCGGTCTTACAGTCTTTATAATATAATATACTAGCTAAAATAATGAAAGTTAGACTGTCCTTGTTTATATTCACCTCCGTAGAATCTGAAATAAAACTAATTACTACAATAAATTATATTAAAAATTAAAAATAAAAATTAAATAATAAATAAAATAAAATAAAAATAATAAAAGCAATATTCTATATAAGTAAAGGACACCCTGACTGCCCCCCACGACCTTAAATTTAGAATCACTTTTGTTGTACGACATTTCGAACCGCTACGGTTCATCCTCAGGAACTAAATTCATTTATTAATTTAATTCAGAACAGTCGAAATAAGTACAATTTTTAATTTTAATTCTTTCTCCATTTGTCTATCTTGTAGTTTTTTCAGATTGTGATTAGGTTTTCTTCAATATTCATTGATAAATTTTTTTCACAAATTTATTGGCCTTTCTAATGATTTCTGTATGTTATTTCTATCTAATTCATGTAGTGCTAAATATGATGTCATATTAAATTGAGAAATTTTTATTTATGTCAGGAATTTTTTATGAATTTATTGCAATGCGAATAAATATTCACAAACTGACATTTGTCTGCGGAAAATTCCTATATTGATTACCAAATCTTAATTTATTTTTTTTTTATTGTCATTTTATAACATGTTTTTGACAATTGTTCCAAGAAAATCAAGAACGCGTTGAAGACGAATCACAACAAAGACGACCAAAAACATCTACTGATGGGCTACACGTCGACAAAATCAAAGAATCGTTTCTGCAAAATTATCGATTGACTACTAGAGCGCTCGCTGATATTGGTGTGCCTTGTGCCTGAACACTTTGTGCCTAAAAAGAGTAAAATCTCGATCGCTGCCAAAAACACTATTTTTTGGAAAAACAGCATCGCATGGACGTCCGTGAAACGATGCTTTCGGACTATCAGGATAAGATGGAATACATAATAACTGTAGATGAGACTTGGGTTTATGCTTACGATCCAAAAACAACCTATCAATCAAGCGAATACCCTGCCAAAGGAGAGCGAACACCGAAAAAATCACACCAAAGTCGGTCAAAAATCAAGGTTATGCTTAATGTTTTTTTTTCAATTATCGTGGTGTGGTACATTATGAGTTCCTTTCAACCGGCCAAACGATTAACAAAAAATATTATTTGAGTGTTATGCGTCGTTTGCGTGAAGCTATTCATTTCAAAAGGTCAGATTTATGGAAAGGAAACTCTTGATTTTTGCATCACGATAATGCAGCAACTCACATTGCATTGATTTTACGTGAACATTTCGCCAAAAATTCAACCGATATCGTTCCACAACCACCGTACTCGGCTGCTTTAGCACCGTGTGAGTTTTGGCTGTTCAACTAACTCAAAAGAGCACTTCGGGGACACGGTTTCGATTTGATTGAAGAAATAAAAGTGGAATCGAACAAGGAACTGATTAAAAAATGTTTTGAAAATTGGAAAAAGCATTTGTATAGTTGCATTGCACCCGAGAGGGGGATTATTTTGAGGGGAATGAATTAGATTTAGAAGAATAAATAAAGATTTCAAAAGTTACAAATAAAGTCTTACTCATATTTGTACACAGTAGTAGATACATGTGTGTATATAGTATATATATATATATATATATATATATATATATATATATATATATATATATAGTATATACATATTTGTGTGTGTGTGTGTGTGTGTGTGTGTGTGCAGATATGTAAATATATATAAATATGAGCGCGCGAGAGCGCGAAAATGTGTAAAGGCTGAAAAGTAATCTTACTTATTATGTAGCGAATGAGACAGGCTGTGTCCTTGTGGATAACTCCAATCCATTACTAAATGCACTAACAGAGAATTTAAAGTTGAATTGTAAAATGTTATCTTTTGGTACGAAACATTTCCCTTTTCACTTAATGAAAAATATAATATATTCTTGTTTTTTTTATTATGAAGTTCTAATAACATACTTGGCCCATAAGGTTTAATATTAAAAGAAAATTTATATCCACGAACTTCGCTTGAATCTACCTGCATGATTATATTGTTCCAAAAATCACCATTTGTTATATTTAAATAACGTGTATATCGCAGGGTTTGTAGGCTGAAATCAGAGTCACGCATATGTGATTGTAGGCTAAAAGAATTTAGCCATTGACTTCCAGCTGAAAAATTAATACATTCATTTTTTTTTAAATAATATGTTAATAGATTCATATAATTCATCATTCAACTCATACCACTACTATAAAAAGATAAGCTTGGATAACAACGAAGTTTATATGTGACAGGTGGATTAATAACAATTAAGCCTATATTATTATCACCTTTGAGAATAACAGGATGACGTATATCTACTAAAGTAATGGATTTTACTCTTTCATCCTTATTTACTGATGCTGTAAGCATAACTTCCATGGATTTTGTAAAAGTTGAATGTATATTTACTTCTTTAATGCATAAAGTACCCTAGAATTATAAAAATAGTAATTATTTAAATAAATTAATTTTTGTAAAAGTGAATACAATATGATACAAAAACTTTTCATTATGTGAGTTCGTTTACAGCGTATTAGTATTCGCATTAAAACCTAGTTGGATTAGCTTGTATATTTAGAAAATAAATTACAACTAGAACTCGTTTTTATAAGCTTGTTAATTTCACGAGCACTAGATATTTTTTTAACACTAAGTAATTCGGCTCTCCTCAGATTTTTAGAATTCTAAGTAGTCATTTTATACAACCTTTTGCAGCATTGTGCAGTAAATTCTAATTAAGTAAATTCTTAACGAACTGAACTCGATTTGTCTCATGATATTTTTATACTGGTTTCCCTCAGGCATGAACTTTTACACTTGTCAAGAATCTGTTTCTATATAAATATGAGTATATTATTTTTATCGTACGATAAAACTACACTTAGTGCATTTCTTGCGTAGTCTTATATTAATTGTCAAGAATATACCTAGTTATGCTTGGATACTTGCAGGTCTATATTACGTTTAATATAACTGAAAATATTTAAAATAATCATAACTTTATAGCTATGAGGAGTTCATCAAATTCTTTTATATTGGAAAAAATGCAATGCAATTCATTATGGGAACGCTGACCCGTTGCTGATTGTTGCTGACCCGTCAAACCAGGACAATTCCATCAAAGCGAGAAATCTATGCAAACAAAATAATTTTTCATATTTGGTGGGATCAGAAAGATGCGGTCTACTATGAATGGCTAAAAAGAGTCAAACAGTAAATGGTCTATACCACCGATTACAATAAATGCATTTGAAACGAGTATTAACAGAGTAGGAGAGATCAGGTACGAAATATTGATTTTTGAATATTATACCAAATGTATGTGAAAAATTTCAAAAGACTGGTAGATTTCAGCTTTCAAAAAACGAGACATTTTTTTAGGGATGAATTTGCTAAATAATTGAATCATGGACAAAGATCATAGATATCGACGGGTAATATTTTAAAAAGTGTATTTTTTTCATTTAGTTATTGAGATTGAGCCCCAATTTTTAGTTAATATCACAAAAGTTTTTCACAAAACTTCTTTCTAAAATATTAAGCTTAGCCTGAGAATATAAATAATCCATAGTTTTTAACCTATGCTTGTTATATATACAGGTCGCGATATCCAGTAGAACGATTTGGTTCCTTATCTAAATTATACAATATTATTAGTTGCTGATACGTACAATTTATAGTTATACGGTTGGCTCTATAAGTTGATAAATCCATATGGAATTATGTATGAGTTCTCCATCCTATTGAATTGACGCATTTCGATAACGACTCTTTGCCACTGAAAATACTTGCAACCGAATACGCAGTTTATTCGTTATTCAACACTTCAAAGGCTTTAGCTTCGACTAAATACTGAAACGTCCTTTTAATTAGTTTCCATTGTATTTCAGAAGGCCTAATCTGATCTCGGTAAAATATTTACTGCGTAGAATTATCCAGAGGCATCGAATATATAAATTCTTTATATTGCTTATAGGGCATTTCTATGCTGGATAACTACTTTTGTGAAATTAAACTTCAATTCATAGAGGAATTTTTTAAACTTTCGTATCTTACTAATTATTTTGTCTGTTTATATCCCCCGTTAAGCCCTCTGGGAAACGTAAATATTTTTGACTGCCAGATTTCCATTAAAGAATTCTGTTTCTATGTTCAATTATTTAGGATCAAATCGTATTTACTTATAATGTGTAGAAATTATCTAACTAACACTAATCTCAAGAGTGGAGTGTATCGTTCACAAGTATCGTACTAATTCTGCTCACCGTATTATCTTTATCTTTACCTTCGTTACACATCCTACGCTTAAACTTCGATGAGCAATCTAATAATATTTGGATGTTTATGTTTATTATACATCATGACCTTCACCATTTTCATAAAACAAAATTTCTTAGTTAAAGAGTGGGCTTCTCGTCAAATCAATTATTTCCAAGACTTACTGTTCGATGAACTTATGCCCTTTCTGTTTCTTTAAATATATCCATTGACTTTAGCAAGTAATACGTGGTAACTCAGATCAATATCATTATTTCATCATATTATGTGCCTCCTATAGCTGTATGACCGAATAAATTACAGTATTATTTCAGATTGTCAAAAGATAAGAGTCTTTTTGACTTCCTGAACTCGAATGCAATCTTTTTATCTAATTTTGGCTTTTCTGCAGTTTCTACTGTTCTTCTTTATCTATCTACGCTGAACCTTAAATTCTTTTAACTTTCAATTTGAACACAAAAAATGACATTTCATAATCTCTAGACTGAATGAATATCCTATATTTAGGATTATGTATATATTAGGTGTAAACTTTTCTTCCGCCGTTTTTATATAGTTAGATTATATATAGTTAGATTTTATATAATAGATGGATGTAGCGATAAGTGGTAGTAGAAATAAATAGATCGTAGATGTCAGAGAATAAACGTATGTTTTGTGTCTGTATCATAAAGTCATTCTCGATTAAACATCTCATCTTACGAGCCAAAATCTCTTCATTTTTGGGAGGTGCTTTAATATGAAGGAATCTACGGTTGAGGCTCATCGAATGCTCTCTGAGGCCGTTATTGCCGAGAGTGGTTTCAACTCTTGAAGAACGGTGATTTTCACATCTAAGACCAGCATGGGGATGGAAGAGAGAAGATTTTCGAAGATGCAGAATTGAAGGCATTACTTGATCAAAACTCGTGTCAAACGTATATATTAATTGACAGATCATTGAAAGTGATGCAAGAATCCATTTCAAAACACCTGAAAGTCATGGGAATGATTCAGAAACTAGGAAAGCGGGTGTCGTACGAATTCAAGCCCAAAGCTGTGGAACGGTGTTTTTTTGCTTGTGAATAACTGCTTGTAAAGCAAAGATGGAAAGGATTTTTGCATTGTATTGGGACTGGGGTCGAAAAATAGGCTTATTACGAGAATCCCAAGTGTAAAAAATCATCGGGATATCCCGGCCATGCTTCCGCACAACCAAATATTCACGTTTCCAAGGTCATGCTCAGTATTTGGTGTAACCAGCTCGGCGTAGTGTATTATCAGTTGTGAAAACCGACTGAAACATTCACAGGCATACGTTATCGAACGCAATGAATGCTTTTCAGCCGAGCACTGAAAGACAAACGGCCAGAATACAACAATAGACATGAAAAAGTTATTTTAAAGTATGATAATGCTTGACCTCAAGTTACAAAAGTGGTCAAGACATATGTGGAATCGTTGAAGTGGGAAGCTCTACCTCACGCGCCGTATTCTTTAGACGTTACACCCTTAGACATCAGAACACTTTTTGGATCAATGGCACACGGCTTGACTGATCAGCACTTCCGGTCTTATGAAGAAGTAAAAAATTGGATCGAGTCGTGGATCGCTTCAAAAGATTACCAGTTTTTTCAACACGGGATTTGTATGATATGTGTATATATGTGTATATATACGTATATATATATATATATATATACGTATATATATATATATATATATATATACGTGTATATATATATATATATATATATATATATATATTGTAACGAGCACCGATATATACATTAGTGGTGTTCGTTCGTGAAGTTGAGAGAGACAGAAGACAGGTTATACTCTCTCTCGACTTCAGCAAATATGAGGGAGTGAAGGAAAGATTGAGCTAGTATCGTTCGAACGGTGAAGAAGAAGAAGACAGATTTTTGTTTGATTTCTTGCTCTTACTAATTTTCGCTAGTTATCTTCTGGCTTCTATTTCTCGTTAAGTGAAGACTCGTTGGTCTTGTGCAAGATTGAAGATTTTTTGCTGCTAGTTATCGTGGTGAATATAAAGTCACCATCTCATCCTTATATTTTCCACTTAAAGAGAGTTAAAAGACGAAAGTGTCTTCAACAGCAACGGAAGATCCGGGCCCGCAACGCATTTGAATATATTTAGAAGTAAGTCGTTATTTATATTTTCCGTTTGATCAAGCATTAAAATTAATTATATAAACCGGCTACTTGTTAAATGAACAACTAGCTACGGTGACAGAATACTTGATTTATTACGTTTTAAAATTTAATTATAGATCTAACAACGGTTAGACTTCAATTTCTGTATACTTGTGTAAGTCGAACGGGAGCCACACATACACAAGTGAATCTAGATTGAATAACTTGTGTGCATTGGCGCTACTGTACGCGTTGTTAATGCACACAAGCATACTAAATGAACGAATATTAACATATACGTTAATAATACAGTTTAAATGAAAATAATATATATTTTTATTTATTCCTATTGATTTATATAATTTATAACATCAAAAAGAATTCTTTGATTCAGTCGCGTAAACAAGAGATAGCGGGTGCACACTCAGTTACAAAACAAAGTTAGACATACTGTAAAAATAATAAATTTTATAATTATAAATAATTATTTTACTTATATAATAAATAATTATTTATCGTTTTCTTTTTATTTATGTTTGATTTGTTAAAATTAATTATTAAACCAATAATCCTCTATTTCCTCATAAATTAATAAATATTTTTTTATTGGTCTTACAGTCCAATCAATTCAATCTAAAATAAAATAAAAAAAAAAAAATAAATAAATAAAATAAAAATTAAAATTAAATGAATAATTAAATTAAAATTATAATGACAGTTAGACTGTCCTTGTTTGCATTCACCCCCGTAGACTAATCTAAAACAAAATATTAGCTGAAAAAATTCTTTGTTAGTAAAGTGCAGTCTGACTGTCCCCAACACCCTTACCTAATTAAAGACTTGTCCAACGTTTCGAGCTCGCTACGGCTCCTCATCAGGAACTTTATTTCCTCATATAAAAAATAATAAGATTTTTAATATTTGAAAGTGATTTTTGGATCCTGCCACCTCCGCGGTATCCTTGGTATAAAACTATATTTATATAAATAAATTATAAATAAAATATTGTACTACAGTGATCGGAATTATTATATAATCGATTGCCAAGGATAAAACTGAGGGCCGTGCAGTAAGAATAAATTCTTACTAAGAATATAAAAATATTGATAAATATAGAAATAATTTATAATAATTATCATCAATTTATAATTACTTATTAATAAAAAAAATATTTTATTCACCACTTCCGGCCAAGGTAAGTTGATCCTTGGCGACGGTAAGTATTTAAATTATTAATTTCTATATAATAGTAACAGGATTAGGTAAAATAGAAGAAATACACCAAGGTCGTAGTTAGTACCTTGGTAACGTAGAACCCTGTTAGAATATATATATATATATATATATATATATATATATATATATATATATGTATATATATATAGCTTAGTTGGAAATACAACGTAGCCTCTTCATCATAACGATAGGCCATTTACGGCCGTTTATATTCAGGGCGGCCCTCATTTGGCAGGCCTACGGTAATTTTTGTTGCGATTAGGAGCGCGGGGCGAGTAAGGCCAGCTCGCTGGTTGTTGTTGTTGATTCGGCGGCAGGCGATGCAGGCTCAGTAACAAGCAGTGTGACCCTGGCGGCTAGCCTTTCAGGGAAGGACAGTACAATAGGTATGTGAATCGGGGTCTCTATTTTTAAAATTACACTGCACCCTGACATTATTGACATAAGCACGTGAGTGTTGAAGAACGCGTAGACCGTGGGTTCGTAACAATGTTCTAGTGCTTGCTGGAAGAGCTCCTGTTCGTCGGGGTGCTTCATGATTACTGACTTTATTCCGTAAAATTTGCTTCTTTTATATTAGTTTTCATGGCAGCAAATAATCTTAAACAAGATTATCTCGGGCTGGTTTTATATCTTTAACATGGATATAACGTATTATCTTTTTATGATTAACTTGTTTGTCAAAGATAACCAGTGATAATTGTTTCTTCTCTGAACCGTGTTTTACGCAAACGTAATTGGAGTTAAGTGATCATCTCAATTTCTTTGATTCGTTTTAATATATTATGGGATCATAGTCTTGATAACTTGGTTTGCTCTTTCTACCAGATTACACTGGGGGTAAACGGTCGTATTTTACGATGTTGTAGACCTGTTTCTGTTAACATCTCAGTAAATTGTTTTGATATAAACTGTCATGCATTATGTGAGATTATGGTTTTTGGACACACAAACCTTAGATTAATTTTCTCAATGCTTACATAGACAAGAACATTCCCTGTAGCTGTACGTAGTGTTTGTAGTGGGATCCATTTCATAACTTTGTCCTGCATTACCAATATCCAGATATTAAGTTTCCGAAATCTTGGAAGTGGGCCTACTAAATCGGCAGGCACTGTTTCCCATGGTTGGTCGACTACAAGTGCATTTATGGTACATGCAGGAATTTGTTGTTGCACCTTACATTTCTAGCAATTAGCGCAATTTATTACATATACAGTTTCTCGTAACATTCCTGGCCAAAACTAATTTTTGGCTATTCGTAACAAGGTGGTTTAGCGACTTTCAAATGTCCTACCGCGGATCATCATGAACCTCTTTCAACATACGTTTTGATCTTTTTTCGGGACACATAATTTCCACTATTTGTTCTCTGCTGTGTCGTGAAAATCGCGTGTATACAGAATCTTTATACAATTGTCTGTTTATCATACAAATGTCTAGGAAATATTCTGGACCCTTTTGTACATGCTTAAAAAGCATCTTTCGTACAAATCTTCGATTTTTATTAGGAGGCGAACTTAGTTTCCGACGTTTTTTTAACGGAAAAAGAACATTTATTATGGAAAATCGATACAAGTTAGCATAATCAAAACATTTTCGTTTATTTTCTACTACTTTTTTCCATCTTTCTGACAATATGGCGATGCCGCATTGAAAGAACGATGGCGCTTTCAAGGCGATCCAATCATCCACAAATCCTCGCACTTCTTGAATATATCGGAAGTGTGTATCAACAAAGTCCTGCTGCATCGATCTGAATAGGCGGTAATCAGACGGTGCTATGTCTGGCGAGTACGCTGGGTGCGGCAACACTTTCCATTAGAAGTCCAACAGCGTGCTTTAGTATTAAAGATTCAACACAGCGTTAACCTTCTTTGGATCGGTTTGGAGGCCATTTTGATCGATTATATATCCATACTTCAAACTGGAATAAGCAAATGCGCATTGTAAACGAAACGTGGATATGGTTTCAAACACGTAGCTCGTAATCGGCGGAATATTACTTGTAATAGTTGCATATGTTCTGGATACATTCTTGATATTATGACAATATCATGTAGGTTATCTAGGGTCTAAATCTGACGTGATAGCACGATCGATTAGACAGTGAAACATAGCTGGTGCTGAGAGTAAACCCAAGGGCATAACAGTAAATTCGATCGATCCTTTACTTGGTACGGTAAATGTGGTTGTCGGATGACTTACAGGCATCCAGGCTACTTGCCAATATCTATTTTTTAAGTCAATTGTAGATAAATACCTAGCTCTTTGTAATTTATTTAGTGTTGCGTTTATATGCGGTAGTGGATATGCAGCTTCTTTAGGCACCTAATTTACTTTTATAAAATACAGACAAAAACGTGCTTTGCCATATTTCTATTTGACAATAACTACTGGTGAACTGCACAGTCTGCTAGAAGATCCTATTACATTATGTTTTAGCATTTTATCGACTTCTTCATTGATTAAACCCTGTATTGCTGGATTTAGGGCCGATATTTCGGTTTTACTGGAATCTTAGTTTCTAACGCTATTTCATGTCTTATTAATGGTTTTAGCCCTTTTACCTTATCAAATTTGATCCTTTTGTTATAAATAAATATATTTAATTGTTTCTCTTCCTGTTATGTTAGATTTTTCAATCCCCTGGGCTATTCTATTCTACATACTTGATACATTTCGATTTGTTCTTTCTGGAGTATTTATTTTTTAGTATTTTTATTTAAATTACGCAGAGCATTCATTCCTAGTAACATAAGTTGATTGAAAACTTTCATTACTAGAAAACTTGATTTTTTACGGATACCTTGTATATAGATGTAATCCGTGATGTTTGCTGGGCTTATGATATCACCTATATTGATTAATTTTTTTTAAGCAAAGTTCACACCAACATAGGAACTTGTCAAGAGCCTATGTCAAGTAGAGCTATTTCCTCAAAATCTCCAATCGTTACTTTAACAAAGATTCTATTATATTTTTCTTATTTTACAGCTCGGGCCAAACTGGATCCGGCGTTGGCTCAGACCGTAGGCTATTTCCCGGCGTGTGGCATTTGCAGTGTCTGGTGTAGATATCGTCGTTCAGCAATATGAATACAAAATCTTTCATCTATTTCGATATTTAAATTTGTCATGTCCTTTTTCCTTATATCTTTAACAGCATTGTGAATTATAAAGGTAGTATTTTTAACTCTGTCACGGCTAATATGGAGGCGTTTTTAATTAATTTATTTTTATTCGGCGTAAAAAAATTAATGATTTAATTTGTAATATTCTTTATAAATCACAACTGAGTCTATATAAAATAACAATAACAACGTAATTTTCAATAGGATAATACATTTTATTATTATTATTAACAAATTTCACGTATTAACAATTTTCCCTCTGGAAAGCTTATGCGGCAGCGCCAAGATCAATTTGAAAAGAAGGGAAGTTTTCGTAAAATCGGGAATAAATCACGGCAGTCAGTTATGTTTATATGAACAAAATCACAAAAATATATTCTACTCAAATAAAACAATTAATTATAAGTAATAAATAAAAGTAAAAACTTCTGCATAGGAACCTCCGATCTGCAACAAAATAAGATTTCTGACGTTAGATTTGTTATACCTTATTGAGTTAACTATTATATATTCCGCACAATTCTTATTTTAACATTATTTTACAAATTATATGTATACGCACTTATTCTACTAGTTTCGCGCACTATGTATATGTATACTTTTATTGGAACTGAAGAAAATGTTGAAATGAACGAAAGCTGCTGGTCTTTGACGGAGCAATGCGTGACCAGGCTCTGGAATCAGGGCACCTTCAGAGAGCTTCATTTGACCGGATCGCCGGGAGAACTGTTTTTAGAGCGAAAAATTTTATACACAAAAAATTAGTCGATCAAGGGTTTACGCCACCGTTCGACTAACTACGCATTAAGCCGCCGCAAGATCACGATAATAATTTTAGAATACTATAATAATAATAATAATTGCATTAGAATTATATTAATTATAATGTTTAGTGGGACGGCTGCCTTTGAGGACGCTCGTATTCCCATAATAGAAATTATACTTATAATAATTTCGGCGCTTTCTCATAATAATAATTTTTGATTTAACGGTTTTATATTCTAAATAATATTGAGTTATTACAAGAATAATAATAATGACAATTATTATAACAAATAATAATAATGTAAATAATAAGTAATCTGATATTTACGTCCTTGAGGACGCTTACACACGAATTCCACTATTTATTAAATAATTTAAAAGTATCAAAATCGAGAGTTTAAAATTATTTGATTAGAAAATGGGGCATCCAAAATGTAGTGACTAGTGCCTTTACTACATTCCGAGTTCGCAGGCGTGGTGAGCGCGAGTCACGTTTTAGAAATGGGAAAGCCGCTGCTTCAAATAATAATATGGCATTGATTGCAGAGCAGGTGATTACAAATCAGAGAGTATTCTGCTGATTCTGTAGAGTATCATTGATTGTAATAGTCCGAGTATTGTACTTGGGATTTATAGAGGCTACTGTTGAGTTTATTTTGCCCAATCTTCAGACTGACGACATAGAGCTCATTCACTCTTTCTTGTTTAATAAGTACAGAGGCGCATCGGAGGATTTTCAATTAAAAAAAATATGAGGAAACGGCGGAGATATATAGAATCTAAAATCTGTAGACGATTCCAAGAAACTAGGTAAAATACATAAAAATAATGAATTATTATCAAGTGAAGATCTTGATGCATGCGTGAAATAGTTGATCTGGTCAAACTTTATGATTTATATGCTTTGGTGATATTCGTGACAGCTTTTTAGTTTTTACATTAATATAAATAAATAAATGAAACTAGTGGTCACTACTGTCTAATATTTTTTTATTTTAGAATGATTTTTCGACATTTCGACCCAATTGACGCTACCCGTTTCAAGCAGTATAGAATTAGTGAAACTAAATTACAAGATTATAAAAAGACAAGAAAATAAAAAAAAAATTCATATTAAAAATGAGCAGAAAATCTTAAAATCAATGAGCATGTCTGATTTAATTAAAGGAACCATCGACGGAACGTATTTTTTTGCAGACGTGTTAATAATTAATAACGTGCGAATAATTACATTATAAATATTAGTAAAAGCAGTTTTAGTTTTATTTACAATTAAAATAAGAAATATTGCTTGAAATGGCTGACTATCTTCCAAAAGAGATCGTTGATATGGTTTTGGTTGAAGCAGCAAGCCAAAATAATTATCGTGCTGCGGTACGATAGACACTATCCTGACAGACGACACCCTGATACAGCTATCAGGCGTTTAATTGAAAGAACTCATGGTGGACACATGGTTCGTCGACGTAGGTGCCATGAATATGATCAAAATGCTATCGAGTTGTAACTATCCTTGCAGTAATTCATCTTGATCCACACATTAGCGCTTGTCGAGTGGAAAGGGAAATGGGTATTTCAAAAAGTACTTTTCCAAGAATTATGACAAGGCTTCGATATTACGCCTATCATATAACTTTCGTTCAAGAACAGTTGAGGGTTTCCAACAGCGGGTTGTGTTTTGTCAATGGGCTTTACAAATGATACAAAATAATCCAGACTTTTTTAACTTTGTTTCATCTGATACTTCTGATGAGTCCAAATTTCGAAGTGATGGGAAACTGAATAGGCATAATTGCCATTACTGGGCTGATGTAAATCATCATTGGTACCGAACTGTAACCCATCAAAGACGTCTGAGCGTTATGGTATGGTGCGGGATGGTCAAGGGATACTTGATTGGTCCTTATCTTTTTGAAGGAAATGTAAATTAGCATAGTTACTTGCGGCTAATAAGAGATGAATTGTCTGGCTTGCTGGAAGACGTTGACTGAGAAATGCGACGAAGAATGTGGTTCCAGTAGGACAGCGCAACATCACATTTTTAGGTTGCGAAACCAAATGTTCGCGCGTGAAGGCGAAAATGCGCGATGTGCGAGCCGTGAGAGTGCGCGACGTGCACGCACGAAGGAGGAAGTCGAGAGAAGAATTGTTCTTCTCATCCAAGCTGCCAATAAAGACAATTGCGTTGGGAAGAGAAACATTTAAAATAATAGAACTCTCACTCTCGAGCCTGTCGCCCACTGACGCCATCCGCATCCCGATCATCCTGGCGCCCCCATATGCGTCTACATCAGCAAATCCCAAGCAGTCACGCTAGATCGAGCGACCGTCCTCACGGTCGTCCTGATTCAAGCTCCGAAAGCTCGCTGAGAGTACGAGACAGAAGGAAGGAAGGAAGCTCTAGCGAAAGAGAGAGAGAGAGAGAGATAGAGAGCGAACAAGAGAGAAAGCAAGAAGACCTCGAGTCGAGAGAAAGGCGAGAGGAGGTTCAGCACGAGAGGAAGCAGCGGCGCCGAGAGTTCATCGGCAAGTAGCCTCTTTGATTATATTAGTATGTGAAGTGCGCGATCTGGTATAAGCGCGCCATCGTTGTACGGCCGCGCGCGCGAGCGTCCCGTGCTGAAGCCACTATGCGTCGCGTCCCTCCTTTCCCCTCCCTGCCGTGTCCATCCACGTCCTCGAAACCCGCTCCGTGGTGATCGTCGTCGCCGCGCAGCAAACCGATATATGTAACTCGCGAGATCGTGATGTCGTATTCAATGTAGCTCGTGTAAGATAATATTTGTTGTTCGCGAGTTGTTAAGAATAAATTGTTAATAGTTTCGAAAGACACCAACTGTAGCTATTTCAGTTTCCCGTTCCCCGTTTTCCAACTTCAGCGACGCCACCAGAGATCTCGAAGGTAAGCGCCCGCTAAAATCGGGATATAATATATATATATATATATATATATATATATATATTATAACCGCCCGAACGGCGGCTGTAGGTGAGAACGCTCGTGCGAAACCGCGAGTGTTCGGGCGTGTCCGCGAAACGATACGCGCGAGCCGCGAGGGCGCTGGAAGCGCTGTAGGAAGTAAGAAGTTCGGAACGAACTTCGCATTCTTGTCTTGACCTTCGTCAATCCGAGTTCTCGAGTTGGTTCTTCGTCGTATATCTTTTTCCTTTTCGTCCCCGACGCACCTTTATTCTGTCCCGCGGTAGAATACCGTAGTTTTGCCCGTTCGCGATCGTATCGTGAAGCGTGAAGTAAGGTCGCAGTTTTGCGCCTTTCGCGGGAACGCGTAGTAAGTTTGCCCTCGCGCAAACTCCGTGCGAGAGCATCGGCATCGACGGGGAGAGGACACGCGGCGACATCCTCGTATCAGCCCCGGACTGTGAGCGGAAGCTTTGAGGAAGCGTGTGCGCGTTGCCATACGCGTGCCGTTGTGAGCCAGCTACGCCATCAGCGGCTACGAGCCGCAGCCACGCGCAGCCGCGCGAGCCAGCAGCTAGGAGCGAGAGAGAGAGCGCGCGCCCGGCGCCCGGACAGCAGCGACCGCACCAGCGAGCGACAGCGACCGCACCAGCGGGCGTCAGCGACAGCACCGGCGAGCGCCAGCAACAGCATCATCGTCGTCGGCGGCAAGTAGCTTTTGCTTTTGTCATTTCATTCAGGTGTGCATATAGCTAGGTCCTGACCCGCCGCCGCACCCGCGCGCCGTGATCTGCCGACTGCATAGCTTCGCGGTTTAGCCGTATAAGATGTATTTATCGCGCGTAGCAAAGCCATTAGTTTTATAATCCCGTTTATCGTATTGTATCGCCGTAAATGCGTTCGCGTATAAATTGTCCGTTAGCATATAATATGTAGTGTAATACCGTTGTTCCCACGTGTTTCGTCAAGAGCGTCCCGTTCCGTTTCCCCCGTCCCCGTAGATGTTCAAGGAGTGCATGATTAACTGACTAATCGATGTAGTGTCGCGGAACCCGCACTCAGTATTAACTATATGTATCGCTTCATCATTGTAAGTAGTCGGTTTGTATAAATAAATAGTAATTTTGTAATAATCTGATAAAATCACTCGCGTGGTTCATTCTCCGTTCCCCGTCCCCTTTCAGCGGAGTGCACGGCCGGCAGCGTGGAAGAGTCCACACACACACACACACGCAATTGAACAGTAAGTATAACCCGATTTCGGGGTTATAAAATGGCGCCCAGAACGTGGGGCCCGCGACAAAAGTGATCCTGAAGCCTCGTAGAAGAGCCACATCGTGCACTCACTCTTTTTCCCGATCCCCTTTAGTCTAGCTGCACGAAGAAAAAGTACGCAACACACGTATAAGTGCACACACGGACAGGCGACGATTGCAGCCACAAGTGTGCGCAGAAGAATGCGCAATAGCATAAATGTGTCAGAAATTTTTACTGACAAATTTTTATGATTAGATGCTTCTCCCCTTTTTCCCTTTTCGTCACGTCTAGGTACTAATATATTAATTAACAATTTATAATTAATTAATTAAATTATCGGGCTAAAACTAATGTACATAAATGCCTTCTCGTTATCCCCCCCTATGTATATTGAGTAAAGTCAAGCAAGGTGTTATATAGAAAATAGTTTCTTTTAATTTTATACTCATATAAATTTTGCATGTACTTATTGATATTGTATCAGGTATGTGAATAAGTCTTTCCCGTTTTTTTTCAAATTTTGAGCCTTTATTGTGAAAAAATGGTTATAAATGAATTATTGAAAGTATTGCCATCGCTAGCTACAACTTTTTCCCATCTTTCTGGCAACATACGAATCCCGTTGTGAAAAAATTCGATCGGTTTGGCCTCTATCCAGTCATCCACCCATTTTTTGGCTTCCTCGTAGGAATGGAAGTGCTGGTCAGCCAGGCCATGCGTCATCGATCTGAAGAGATGGTAAGCAGACGGAGCAACGTCTGGACTATACGGCGGGTGGGGTAGGACTTCCCATTTGAGCGTTTCTAAGTATGTTTCCACCGGCGGTGCAACATGTGGGCGAGCATTGTCATGTTGAAAAATAACTTTGTCGTGCCTGTCGGAGTATTGTGGCCGTTTTTCTCGCAGTGCGCGGCTCAAACGCATCAATTGTCGTCGATAGACCTCGCCTGTGATCCTTTCATTCGGTTTCAGAAGCTCATAGTAAACCACACCTAGCTGGTCCCACCATATACAGAGCATGAGCTTGGCGCCATGAATATTTGGCTTGGCCGTCGATGATGATGCATGGTCGGGTAGTCCCCATGATTTTCTTCGCTTCGGATTATCGTAACGTATCCACTTTTCATCGCCAGTCACGATACGATGCAGAAAACCCTTTCTTTTATGTCGCTGAAGCAGCTGTTCGCAAGTGAAAAAACGCCGTTCGACGTCTCTCAGCTTCAGTTCGTACGGCACCCAATTTCCTTGCTTTTGGATCATTCCCATGGCTTTCAAACGCTTGGAAATGGTTGTTCGAACAACTCCCAATGCTTCAGCAAGTTCTTCTTGCGTTTGACAAGAATCTTCATCAAGCAAAGTCGCCAATTCTCGATCTTCAAAGATTTGCGGCCGCCCGGAACGCTCCTTGTCTTCTACGTCGAAATCACCGCTTTTGAAGCGTCGAAACCATCCGCGAACACTTGAATCATCGACACAACCTTCTCCATAAGCCTCCTGAAGCAATCGATGCGTCTCGGCAGCAGATTTCTTCAAATTGAACCAATAAAGTGAAACTTCCCGCAAATGACGTCGACTCGGCTCAAATTTCGACATTTTCACGATATCAAAAATTTATGATGCGAAAAAATTTTAACTAATGTGTTAGTATGGAATTGTTGACATATGAATAAGCTTTGATTATGACATATGTAACCATTGAATACTCGCACAGTATTGGTGGCGCCATCTCTTACAAAAAACGGGAAAGACTTATTCACACTCCTAATATTTTACATGAATATATATATGTATTTATAATAATGAAAGTATAAGTAACAGTATAACTATAATTTTACTTATAATTTCATTTATATTAGCAAAATGCGCTATTTGTTGACTGAAATGTAAACACACAAAAGAGAACAACTTTCTCTTTTTCTTGAGAAATATGCTGGTATTTCAAAATTGAAATAACAGCACAGTAAAGGATAAATTTAGTAATTACATAAATAAAAGTACAAGGTCGAGGTCAAATACCTCTTAAACTTAGTGTGTTTACATGCAAAATAAATAGCCTTTTCTGAAAATCTTTACATACATTGTCAGTTATTCGAATCTAAATTATTTCTATATAATCCATGTATTATTTACATATCATTTTAAATTACTGATATTATATTTGACTTTATAGAATATTTCTCATATGCTCCATATATATATCTCATATACATTTAACTGATTTTGGATATTATGTCTGTCCTTTCTCGCCACTCATGTCCCTAAATTTTTATTAACTTGTTACATAATATATCATATATGCATATCGTTTCCTCTCTTATTATGTGCAAAAGCACATGAGTGTCGTATAGTCCCTGCACCTTTTATACCATTTTACAATACCACATATGACCCTCGCTACACATAGAAGATAGTTATATCTTAAATATATACTTCATCGATGTACTCAGAAGAAATAGCATATATATATATCAAGTTGGAGACTAGAAAAGATCAAGGAAATTATCAGCATTATAAGACTTTGTAGCTAATAAGCGTATGCAATAACAAGGATACCACACTCAGTGCATACAGGACACTTCCCCCCATTGCTATCGATATCGCTTTTTTTTTATTATCGATTACTACAATTATAGCTTAAAATACTTTATTAAATACAAATACCTCATAAAGAGAGGGGCTCAAGTAGCAGAAGATCTTCTCTTTCTCTCTCTCTCTCTCTCTCTCTCTCTCTTCCTTCTGACAGGTATAACCTATATGTTTGACATATAGATGCACAGGGTGAATTTTGAAAGAAAACAATTACCATGAAGGAATTGAATTTTCTCAATTTTATAAAGTGAAGGTAGATGAGAATATCCACTTCGATAGTAGAAATTTATTTTAAATCATTTTTAAGAAAATTAAGGACATTTAGTAATAAAACACTGATGATAGTGGGACTGTAGCCAAGTATAATAGAAAACTTGGTAAATTGAAAGAGAAAAGCCAATGCCGCTAATCTCTTTTCATCTTCTGAAAACAACTGGTCCTATTTAATTATTTCACTGACATATTGATGAATATTTATCGTCAAGCTGGTCATTTGGACAAATAGTGCTGGGGATATATACAAACAAACATAACTGAAAATACAAGGAGGAAATCACACGCTTAATTACAATAACCTCTTAATACTGTGAGTATTCTTTTATTTTCAGCTGCTAAATACTAAACTGCTAAATACTAACTAATAATAAATAACCTCAAATAACATTGAATAATAGTAAGCAGAATGATTAGTATAGATGTGATATCGACACCACTACAGTAAAATAGCTTTATAATGGACTACAAAATAATGCAATAAATATATTAATCCAGTTGAAGATTATTACCACCACTTATCATAAATAACAAGTTAACAACAAACCAACTAAAAATATAATAACCAAGTAAGTATAGTAGCTGAAGGTAGTAATAACAAGACAGGAAACCACATAACGAGAGGACCAATATAAATGAAATAACAAAAAAACCAAAGGAAACATTAACGAACAATTGGGTACCTTTTCCTTTAAGGACAAATGAGTGGATATAATTAATAACAATAGTAAACACAGACTAGACGTGTAAATAAAACCAAGTAAACTTCTTAGCATTGACAAATAACATAACAATTATAACTAAACAAACATAAATAAGTATTTTCTGTGAAAAAAAAACAAGGGGAGAGAAAATATACTGTCTATATACATTTTTTTATATATGTATTTTTAGTGTGATATTACTTTTTTTTAATTATTAATAAATAAAGCAACAGGAGGATTTTATTTTTTTTTCTTCCATTTCAATAAGTCTTAATTGAATCAACTACTGTCAGACAGGAATACTGCACTCTAAAATAGGTGTAGCCAAGAATAACTGCAGTACTGGACAAATAACAACCTTAGTCAAGGTAACTGGGATAACAACAATTCAATTCAATATAACATAATATCAATAATAACAATAATAATAACAACAATAATAATCATAATATCAATAATAACGATAATAATAACAACAATAATAACAATAATAATCATAATACCAATAATAATAATAATAGTAACATAATAAGAATGATAATAGCAACCATCAATAAATAAATTTTGATAAACAATTCTTTTTTCTCTCTATCAACAAATTCGGAACTACTGTTTCACACCTAAATTAAATCAGTCTTAAAAATTTTCTTTTTTTTACAAAAAAAAAATTTTTTTTTTACTTTACCTTTAGAAAATTTTTTTTTTTCATTGGTATATATAAATCAGCACACAGAATAATAATTATTTTCTTTGAAAAAAAAAAAAAGGATTATAACCAATCTCATAAATAATCACACCTGAAGAAAAAAAAAAGAGGATTACAACATAATAACATTCCTTTTATTATTATCTACTTACGTTAAAAATCAAGTCCAGTTCGTGCATTTAGCATTCTCTTTATAATCAAGAAAATTTTACTAGGGTAACTACTTAGTCCACTACCACGCATATAGACGAGTACAGAATACTGGAAAGAGCAAAATTTGCTACGATTTGGTTGGAAATAGTAAGGTCCAGAAAGAGAAGAGAATACGATTTTATCTCTGGCTAGAAAAAAAATACGCTTTTAGATTTTACTCCAAGCACATATAAACAAGAACACATCGAACAGCTGTTCTTAAATTTTTATTATATATATACCGTGTCGTCTTTATTATTTTACATCCATATCGTGTATCGTCCCCCTTTCACAACCCCCACCTAGGAAGAATGGAGCTCCCTCAAGAAACCAGGAGTGAGATAGATGAGGAAAGAGCAAGACTTAGCAACGTTTACGAACAATTGCAAAAGGATGCGTTGCTCACAGAAGCCGAACAGAAACACCTACAAGTAGATGAGAATTTAACTACAGTAAGAGACAGATTACTGCGCTTCGAAATGCGGCGGCTGTTCGGACCAACAGCCGCAGAATGGCACGCCGAAAAGGATGAAGCAAGACAGACAGACGGAGATATAACGGAACTATCAAAGGTCTTGAGTTCCACCGCACTCGATCATATAGATCATGAAACAGCTAATATCAATAATGCGGAAAACAAAAGCTCCATCGAACCCCATGTTGCCCCTATGGCACCCATCTGGTCGAATAACACCCCATATATGGGATACCCGTACGGGCCATGGCCGTCACCACCGTTGTACAGCACGAACACCACGGGAGTTAATCATCTCCCCGCTGCTGCCAACAGCTGGCAACCTCTGCCTGGAGGATGGCCATTCGCCCATCCGGCACTGTTCCAACAGTACGCCGCGATGCCACACACGGGTACGCCCTGCACAACAGCTGGAGCGCAGCCCACGCCCAATGCGGCACCGACAAACTCTAGTCACATGAACACCAGTCGACCCTTCGAGAACACCTATCTGAAGGAGACACGGACTGGACAATTGCTACGCCAGTGGAAGGTGCAGTTCACGGGAGCCCCTCGCGAAGACGTAGAGGAATTTATTGATAGGATGGAAGAGACGATAAACAGTCTCGACATCCCAGCGGCTGACATTTTGAAACTAATTCCAGGGATACTGGGCGGCTCAGCCCGAATCTGGGCCAGACCCTTATATATACAATGGCGTACCCTGGAAGAGTTCAAGGCAGCGCTGCGCCGTCAATTCAGGCCTATCGACTATACTCTACGCCTAGAAGAGGAATTGCGTGACAGAACGCAAGGCTCAAAAGAGCCCATTGGCTCTTACCTCAGAGGCATACGTGTCCTGCTAGATAAAATGGCGCCTGCACTGAGACTGGAAGCACAGCTCGACAGGATATATAGAAACCTGCATCCATCATACATGGAAAAAATCAATAGAAGCGAGTTCCAGTCCATCGACGAGCTGCAATTGCTGGGCCAGCAAATTGAGCTGACGAGCGAGCTCACAAAACGATATAAAGAGCCACCGGCACAAGACGAATGCATGGTGAGTACCGCGGCCTGCTCTCCGTCGGAAAGGGCGAACAGACGATCGAGACTGGCGGCATTCGATAACGATAAAAACACGGCCCCGAAGAAAACGGTTACGATAAGTGAACCATCCGCCTCAACAGACACTAGGAGCGACAGTGTACGATCGTATTCCCACAACTCACGGAGAGACACCCGAAGAGACAGTTCGTTCCAAATAGTCAACAGGGAAACAACGGCAAAACGAACAGAAGAGAACAGGCGACAAAGAAGTCCATCGCCACGGTATCGGTCACCGTCCCCCTACCATAGAAGACCACCCCCCTCACCCAGATACCCCTCACCTGTATCGGCATCACGTCCAAGCAACCCCTCTCCATCCCCACCATACCGACACAAATACCCCTCGCGAAGTCCCCCACGTGACCGAGACCATGAATCACCGAGAAGGAGAACACCTGACCGACAATACCGATCGCCTAACAGAGACGATCATAAGTACCGCACGTACAGATCGCCCGACAGGCGAGACCAGGAATATCGTTCCCCGACACGAGAGAACGAAGGACGTTCTAGAAATGGACCGCAGCGGGAGGACGACAGGCCCTGTTGGACCTGTAAGAAACCAGGGCACTGGGCAGACAGATGCCCGGATAGACGGAAAGTCTACTGTTATAATTGTGGCGAAAACAATGTCACGACATTGAATTGTCCCCGCTGCAGCCCACGGAAGAGCTCGGGAAACGAGTAAGGGACGAGGATGCTGGAATCAAACTCGAGAATCCCTACAACACGACTCCAAATATCACAGACGACGAATACGACTGCCCCAAAGCGAGGGATGTAACTCACATACATCCCAACATCAAGGCACCTGAGGAAGAAAACAGATTCTTCCTCAACATTGAGCTGATGGGGAAGATTTTCCCAGCGCTAATCGATCCTGGCGCTCGGAAATCCTACGTAGGCCCTGGTCCCGGCAAACTGGTAAAGTCAGCTATTATACCGGTGCGCTCCTATATGTAGATGCCGGACGGCAAGGTATGTCCTGACGAAGGCGAGGTCGATCTGTCACTAACGATCGACAACCAACGGCTTAAAGCCCGCTTCAAAGTATCGGCTTCCTTGAAATACGCCATGATCCTTGGTATGGACATACCTTCGTCGCTAAAGATGACCATCAACTTTGCAGACGCTACGTGGCACACGCCTAAGAAAATCATCAGGCGTTTCGTCACCCAACACCGTGACTCACCTGAAGCTATCACGGCTATTGCAGCCGTTAACGGGGTAGCACAATTAAAGGACACGGAGAAAAAAGAAATGGACCGAGTGCTACGGCACCTTATACCGGAAAAAACCGGAACGCTGAAATTGGCACGCATGCAGCTACATTATATTGACACCCAGGGGCACTGTCCCATAAAACAGCGTCTCCGGCGAATACCGGATAAACTCCTCCAGCAGGCTCATGCGGAAATTGACCGATTGCTCGAGGAGGGTATCATAGAACCGTCAGAAAGCTCGTGGAGCAGCTGCCCGGTAATCGTCCCTAAAAAGGACGGAAAAATAAGTTTCTGCATTGACTACCGGGCAGTCAACGCCATTACTAAGAAGGACGCATACCCTCTTCCGCATATGGATGTCCTGCTGGACAATTTACGTGACGCGCGGTACCTGACTAAAATAGATCTTAGTCAGGCCTACCACCAGATACCGCTTGAAGAGAGCAGTAAAGAGATCACCGCCTTTGCGGTCCCGCAGAAAGGCCTCTTTCAATATACGAGACTACCTTATGGGCTAACGAACGCCCCGGCCACCTTCCAGCGAGGTATGGACCTTGTTTTCGGGCCAGCGTGGCAACCGAATGTCTTCGTGTATATGGACGATATTATCGTCGCTACGAAGACCTTCGAGCAGCACCTTCGTGAGGTGAAAGCGGTCCTCACCCGCTTGAACGAGATAGGCCTACAGATAAACAAGGAGAAATCCGAGTTTTGCTGCCCGGAGGTCAAGTACCTAGGGTACATCGTAGACGCGGACGGTCTGCACACTGACCCCGACAAAATTCGCCCAGTAAGCGAATACCCAACGCCTACCAACCTGCGACAATTGAGGGTCTTTCTAGGCATGGTCGGGTGGTACGCTAGATTCATAAAGGACTTAGCGGAAATCAAGCTGCCCCTCACCAAACTATTGAAAAAAAACATCCAGTGGCACTGGGGAGGAGCGCAACAGGAAGCTTTCGACAAGCTCAGAATCCTGTTGACGCAAGCGCCTGTGCTAGCGCGCCCCGTGCAGAATCAACCGTATGTCTTGCAAACCGATGCGAGCAATTACGCTCTAGGAGCAGTGCTAAGCCAAGACCACCACGGCGAAGAGCACCCGATTGCTTACGCAAGCAGGACATTGACACCAGCTGAGACAAATTATACCGTCACCGAGAAGGAGTGCCTAGCCGTCCTATGGGCAGTAGAAAAATTCCGCGGGTATTTACTCGGCGAAAAGTTTACGGTGATAACTGATCACAGTAGCCTTAAGTGGTTACATACATTGAAAGACCCAACAGGACGTTTAGCTAGATGGGCAACAGCACTCCAAGCGTACAACATGGAAATCGTCCACAGAAAGGGAGCACTACATCACGTGCCAGATGCCCTATCAAGGCCCCCTCAACACCCAGAGTCCTCTACCGCAACTCTCACCACACTTGAAATGGACGATTGGTACCGCCAGAAAAGCGCCGAGATCCAAAAACACCCGGAGTTATATCCCGATTGGTCGATCAAAGAGGGACGGTTGTATAAACATCGGCCTAATGACATTACGAAAGCGCTAGGCCACGACCAGGATGACTGGAAGCTCGTGGTACCCTCTAACGACAGAGAGCGCGTCCTCCATGAGTGTCATAACACTCTGACCTCAGGGCACTTTGGAGTGGATAAAACCACTCACAAAGTCGGCCAGCAGTACTACTGGCCAGGTATGAAAAGAGACATACAGAAACATGTGAAACACTGCCCTGAGTGTCAAATACACAAAGTGTCGCAGAGAGAACCCACGGGCTTGATGTCGCAACGAAACATCGAAGGTCCCTGGAGCAGTGTAGCCGCAGATATCATGGGCCCGTTCCCGACCAGCAAGGGACAACATAAGTATCTCTTGGTGTTCCAAGACCTTTTCACCAAATACATCGAGATACGTCCATTGCGAAAAGCAAATGGCCAAGCGATCACACGGGCACTAGAAGAGCAGATCATCTTTAAGTGGGGTTGCCCGAAATACCTAATTTCGGATAATGGTACCGAGTTTGCCAACAACTGGCTAAAGACCAAACTCGGAGAATTGGGTATAGTACACCAATTTATTGCGCCGTACCACGCACAGGTCAACCCTGTAGAAAGAGTAAACAGGGTCATCAAAACCATGATCGCGATTTTTGTCCAAACGACCATAAAAACTGGGACATCCACCTCCCAGAGTTGGCATTTGCAGTGAACACAGCAGTGCACGCTAGCACCCAGACATCGCCGGCATTTTTAAATTTTGGCCGGAATCCTCGAGAAATGCCGACGTATCGTCAGTCTCAAGATTCAACGCTGCAGGTGCAAACATTAACACCACTGGAATGGCAAAATCGCATGAAAAGATTGCCCGCCATCCAGAATCTCATAAGAAAACACCTGAGCACCGCAAGTCAAAAACAGGCCAAATATTATAACAAGGGTCGCCGAGCGGAAACATTTGAGGTAAACGATATGGTATGTCGACGCAACCATGTTCTGCCGTCCGGTCCCAGCCAATTCTCAGCGAAATTGGCCCCAAAATTTGTAGCTCCCTGTAAAATTACGAAAAAGATATCCCCCGTCGTATTCGAGATCAAAGACATGAGTGACGGGAACACGACAAAGGCACATATATCAGACCTCAAGAGATATCATCAACCTAATAGCAGTAATGTATCCACAGGTATCAACAACGAGCAGCAACATGTACCGAGTAAACGGACGAGGAAGAGGACTACGTCGATCGGTCATGTCCGATCAGTCCAAGAGACCTGGGGACGAACAAATTCCCCCATCCCTCGCGTACGACCCAGAAGAAATGTGGGGGTTAACGTCCAGAAGCGTAACCGCACCAACGGTGCATATACGCAGAAGTTCCCCCAACCGCTTCAATACTACTCTCGATATGGAGAAAGTAAGCGAGGCCCTCGCAGAGGTACGGAAATCGCGACTGAATTTAATTCAGTTCAGTCCCGATACAACACAGGAGTTCGTCGAAGAGGAAGCGGCGATGCAAACTATACCAATAGCGGAAGCATCATTCGCCCCCTCGCTATTGGACACAAGCATACCGACCCCCGAGGACCCCGAAAATCCCACCCAACCCCAAACCCAAACCATTACCGACAACGTCTCATACCCCAATGCAGAATATTTAGAGGAGGTAGCTCAAGATGAGCGAGCGCGTCCGCAACGACGTAAAACTACGGAAATTGCACAACATCAACAGTGCGATCGTCTGCAAAGACGTAAAACTACGATAGATGCAGAGGAGAACACCATCTCCTGCGACCGACCGCAACGACGTAAAACTACGAAAGACGCACAACAACAAGAGTGCGACCGTCCGCAAAGACGAGAAACTACGGAAACTAAGAAGAACACGCCCAGCAAAATGAAGACACAGAACATCAACAGAAGGTAGAAGGTAGAGAACCGGCAAATGAGGAGGAAGATGGATACATTTCCGAAGCAGCCTCATACAAAACGGGTCCATTAGAACCGTCACGTACAAAGGTCCGGGTACAGAAAGATTTTACCCCGCACGACCAAATACGTTCGGTCAGCCCGTTACCATATAGGCCAGGGCCAAGGATTCTTAAGCGACATCCTCCCAAAAAGACACACGCACCTAAAAATGTGGAGAAAGTAGTATATATGAGCATCCCGGAACATGGAGACGTTCGACTATATCGTGGAGACCGATGTGCGTTCATGCGGTCTATCGCGACACAACAGTCGGACATGCAACCCCATCTAACCGCACAGGATGCTCACGCCACTACTAAGGAGAGATACATCATTCCGACCAAATACAGGAGGGCAACAAACGATGTTATCGCAGAATCCCCCCAAATCGCCCTACAGCAAGGAAATACCCCCATACCGTACCCACATACCGTCGCCCCAACCCATAACCCCAAACAAAACAAAGAAAGCAAGAAAAGGGTTAACCCATTCACGATACCACCACCGGAGAGTAGAGAAATAGAAACAAGCCCAGTGGCGAGCCTGAACAATTCAAAAGAAGAGGAAATCATAGAGGCAATTGTCACCGAAGGCAGCAAGAAACTCCCAGGCTTGATGGACACCCTTATCGCACCACCCCCCAATTTTATACCGCCCATACGGCCTCACCCTTCAATCCCCACAACGCCACTTCCGGGTCTCGGAAGCATGCGCAATAGGTCCTTCACGGGCCCAGCAGGAGCTGAAGGTTCGGACCATGGCGAGGCAGCAGTAACAAACTGCTGGAATTGTAGCGAGGTCGGTCACCGCTACAACGCCTGCCCACACCCCAGATCAAGGAGATTTTGTTATAGGTGTGGCAGAGCCGGCATTGACGTTGGCATGTGCACGTCCTGCCGGAAGCCGACCCCTGCCGTTCCGTCTTGGGAGGGGGAGGACGTTAGAGGGGTAGAGAAGACGACACGTCAGGTGTCAGAAGATTTGGTGGAGCCACTAGGGATGGCGAACGTGAATGAGGAGGTGACGGGAGCGCCTATGTCAATACCGCTAATGATGGAGCAAACCATTAGGCAAGCGGCAGCCGCCGCGGGAGCTCAGCAACCATTACTCATTATAATGCCGGGGGCGACTGTTTATTTAAACAAGTAGATCGCCGGTTGCTGAGTGCCCACGCTACCGCAGAAGGACATGATACAGGGCTGGAGGTGATAGAGGGGCACCGACATAAATAATGCCCAGCCCAGAGGCGTAAAAGTGCAGAAAGTAGCGATTATAAAATAGTGGATAAAATAGCGCGCGAACAGAAGCACTAGAAAGTATGAATGGCACAGGTACATAAATGGCGCGAAGAGATGAGACTAAATATAAATATAAATGGCGCGAAGAGGAGTACATAAGTATTAAAATGGCGCGTGAATAGGCGCACGCACATATTAAAATGGCGCGCAAATAGGAGTACATATGTATAAATGACGTATAAATGGCACAAAGAGAAGTACATATGTATAAACGATACACAAAACGGCGCAAATAGGAGCATGTGCGCATAAAATGACCCAAACAGGAGTACATGCGTATAAAATGGCGCAAACCGGAGTAAGCTCAGATATAACTGGCGCAAACAGGAGCAAATATATATAGAGGGCGTGGACAGGAGCAAACCCCTATAATATGGCGCAGTCAATAGAAGAAGCATATAAAATGGCGCAAACAAGAGCCAATCCACAAAGTGACGCCCCGTGAACCTTGGCAGAGCAACGATACATGATGTATTGCGAGAGTATATAGAAAGGCGCAAGCATAAAAACGTTGATATCTAGAATAATGCCCAACGCAGAAATGGAAGAAGTAGCACCCCTATCGTTTTTTCCCGTACGGCCATTCCCATGATTCCCCCACCACGTCCCAAGAGAGGAACCGGTACCCATATATCCCCATGGAAAATATATATGGAGTGAGCGCGAATCGTGTTAAGGGATGAACTGGAAAATTGAAAAAGAAAGAGATATTAGAGCCAACCCCTCAGCCGAGATACACTGATGGCACAGCGTCGGTGGGTGAGGACAAAAGCAATAGCACCAGTTAGAAGAGCGCACAATGGCTCCCATAGTAACTAAGCTACTTGCTCGCCCCACCAACGCCGTACCAACCCCGATAATAGGAACGTCACTAACGACGACTATTTTTCCAGCGAACTTGCAACAAGCAGAAGAAGAAGAAGAGAATCGCAAGAAAGAAAGCGAAATGATTGCAAGAAAAACACAGAAGCGAGCGTTAGAAACCTGATTAGGTAGCTAGGACAGGATTTATATTAATATTAGTTATAGTTTTTTTTTCGTCACCTAATAATAATCTACAGTTCTCTAGGATAAGTCCCGTTAGCAATAGGTTAGAATAGGGCTTAGTTTATAATTAGACGTATGGAAGTAGTAATAGGAATAACCAATAGAATTATATCGAGTCATAGCGAGCCACCGACGACCAAGCGCTGCACCAGCGGGTGCAATCACATTTTTCGTTTTCGTTACCACAAATTACTTTTTTTGTTTCTCGTTTATACCCATGCGAAGGGTAAACCAATCGTCGTCGTTTTTTTTCCTTTTGCCCAAATCATGTATTGTCCCCCTACCGTGTTTTTGTCAAAGAATGTATGATCCCTTACCGTATGTATTTAACCTCGGTGTTAGTCCCCACCATGTTCCCCGAAGTACATATACGACGTTCGCATCTCGCGCACGGACACCCTGCACAACCTTTCGCGATCACGCGCCCCCCCTGCGGTTTGGGAGGGGGAGTTTGTAACCTCCCGAACGGCGGCTGTAGGTGAGAGCGCTCGTGCGAAACCGCGAGTGTTCGGGCGTGTCCGCGAAACGATACGCGCGAGCCGCGAGGGCGCTGGAAGCGCTGTAGGAAGTAAGAAGTTCGGAACGAACTTCGCATTCTTGTCTTGACCTTCGTCAATCCGAGTTCTCGAGTTGGTTCTTCGTCGTATATCTTTTTCCTTTTCGTCCCCGACGCACCTTTATTCTGTCCCGCGGTAGAATATCGTAGTTTTGCCCGTTCGCGATCGTATCGTGAAGCGTGAAGTAAGGTCGCAGTTTTGCGCCTTTCGCGGGAACGCGTAGTAAGTTTGCCCTCGCGCAAACTCCGTGCGAGAGCATCGGCATCGACGGGGAGAGGACACGCGGCGACATCCTCGTATCAGCCCCGGACTGTGAGCGGAAGCTTTGAGGAAGCGTGTGCGCGTTGCCATACGCGTGCCGTTGTGAGCCAGCTACGCCATCAGCGGCTACGAGCCGCAGCCACGCGCAGCCGCGCGAGCTAGCAGCTAGGAGCGAGAGAGAGAGCGCGCGCCCGGCGCCCGGACAGCAGCGACCGCACCAGCGAGCGACAGCGACCGCACCGGCGAGCGCCAGCGACCGCGCCAGCGACCGCACCAGCGAGCGCCAGCGACCGCACCAGCGGGCGTCAGCGACAGCACCGGCGAGCGCCAGCGACAGCATCATCGTCCTCGGCGGCAAGTAGCTTTTGCTTTTGTCATTTCATTCAGGTGTGCATATAGCTAGGTCCTGACCCGCCGCCGCACCCGCGCGCCGTGATCTGCCGACTGCATAGCTTCGCGGTTTAGCCATATAAGATGTATGTATCGCGCGTAGCATAGCCATTAGTTTTATAATCCCGTTTATCGTATTGTATCGCCGTAAATGCGTTCGCGTATAAATTGTCCGTTAGCATATAATATGTAGTGTAATACCGTTGTTCCCACGTGTTTCGTCAAGAGCGTCCCGTTCCGTTTCCCCCGTCCCCGTAGATGTTAAAGGAGTGCATGATTAACTGAATAATCGATGTAGTGTCGCGGAACCCGCACTCAGTATTAACTGTATGTAGCGCTTCATCATTGTAAGTAGTCGGTTTGTATAAATAAATAGTAATTTTGTAATAATCTGATAAAATCACTCGCGTGGTTCATTCTCCGTTCCCCGTCCCCTTTCAGCGGAGTGCACGGCCGGCAGCGTGGAAGAGTCCACACACACACACACACGCAAGTGAACAGTAAGTATAACCCGATTTCGGGGTTATAATATATATATATATATATATATATATATATATATATATATATATATATTATAATTGTTTTGCGTTACCGTATCCGTTAGGCCGGCGCATAATTATATTCTGAAGCTAATAAATTATTTAATATTTTACTACTATTTAAAAGTAAAATGTTCGAATACCATATGTTTGCACATCGATGTGGTGATGGTCAAAGATCATCATCGAGCTCCCTGTACCCGACATAACCACGTACTGATAGTCTGAAGCCACGGCTTAGTTTTACATTTGAGACTCTGTTCTCCTGAACGGTGCAGTGTTCGAGCTTGTGCGATGCATTGCGTAGGTGTTCGATCAGAGATATTAGATCAGAGAGATCTGTAAGTAGTTCGATAAATGATGTTGGTTATATTAAAATTTGTTAATCAAGTAGTTGATATTTACTACTAAGTTAAGCTTGTACATTGACATTTAGCGAATACTGAGTTTAATGATCTCTTATGTGTTCCAATAAAGGATATTAATATTAATAAACATTCCTCTTGCTACGGCTGTTTCCTCAAAACCGTGAGGGTTACTAGGCTAAAATATGAGTATTCGTTTATTTCGGGTAATTGTTTTTTTAACCTCTCATTTACTTATCCTTTCTTTCATTTAAATAATAATTATATTAATTTTTTATCAACATTCTCAATATTATTATTTAGGAGATCTTACCTGCGTTGATTGAATTTCTTCTATTGCATTTAAAGTTTTTGTAGGAAGCATTGGAATTAATACCAAATGTATAATTGATATAATAGAAAAATTCCGATTATTGACTTAAAAATGATTTATTCTTATTTTCTTGTACAGTATACTACTTTAATCGATCTGGCCTCCAAAAACTGTACTATTTTATTACTATAATGTATTTATATAAATGCTATTTTTTTTTAAATTAGAGTTCACCATAAAACGTACACATTATTCATTCTGAAAAAAAGAGTTAAGCCTAAGATAGTAATAAAATGACATTTCAGAATTAGATTCAATTAATTCTAATTAAAACAAAAGAAAATATTAAAATCAATTTGTACAGAATCCAGTATATGTAAATATGTATGAGTATCAATTCGTGTCAGTTTCAGAATTCAGGTTGGTATAATGGTTCTTGTCAAAAGTTTATTGATTAATTAAATAACAGACAAAAGTAAATATTTATAAGTATACAAGATATCAATGGTATGTGTCAGGCACAAGTGATATGGATGGAATCTAAAATGTACGAAAACAATTGATCTGGGTACTCCATGCTTTCGTTGAATTTGACGCGTCGAAATATGAAGATAAGCACGTTTCATTTTTCTCCACGAAGACTAACACGTTTTGTATTTTAATATTATATCAGGGGTGATGTATTAAAATCG